>PVKM010000014.1:0-187771 GCA_004027735.1 Carollia perspicillata
TGAAGAGTTTTATTATAAATAATTGGCTCACATGATTATGGAGGTTGTCAAGTCCAAAATCTGTAGGGTGGGTTGGTAGTCTGAACACCCAGGAAAGTAGATGCTGCAGTTCTAGTCTGAAGACCATGTGCTATAGAACTGACATTGCAAATAAAGTCTGAGGGCTGGTCTTTTTTTTTTTTCTTTTCTATTCAGACCTTCAACTGATTGCATAAGGCCTATTGGCATTATGGAGGGCCATCTGCTTTACTCAACATCCACTGATTTACATATTTATCTCAGCCAAAACACCTTCACAAACACATCTAGAATATCTGGGTATCCTGTGGTCCAGCCAAATCCACACATAAAAGCAACCATGATGTTATATAATAAGATGACTTTAAAACATTATCTCCAGGACAGAAGATTTTATTTTTCATCTCACATTTCCATTTCTATCTGGATATCTCTATCTGCATGCCCTCTAGGAACATTAATTATATCCCCTAACCCTGTGCATTTTCTTATATTCTCCTTCTCAGGTAATAATTTAAAAATCTTAGAGTCATTCTTGACTTTCTCCTTTCCTTAATACACAATTTGTCATTAAATGTTGTAGATTTAATCTTCCAAATCATTCTCAGACCTGTATCTTTCCATCTTTATGGTCAATTTGAGCTGTTCAAAATCTGAATTATTGCAGGTATCTACTAATTTGTCATTGTCTCTAATATTTACCCCCTATAATCTTTATTACAATGTTTAAATTCAAGCCTGGTTATGCCATCCTTATAATTCTTCAAATACTCTTACTTATTAATAGTATAAAATATAAAAGTTTTAACCTTCTATACAAGATTTTTGTGATCTAAACTAAACCACTATGAGTGACAGCTACTTCTTAACCAATTATAGCTTTGTCCCTACTCTAGTCTGCCCTGCCTGTAGATAAAATGTATTCAGATGCCCAGTCATAGAGAGCAGTATAGTAAACTTCTTACTGAGAATTTGGGCAAATCAAAATCTAATTCTAGTTTAAAGTTGGTAGGGAACTATATAATTTAGGATGAATCTTTTTTATGAAGTGAGCAGTCACTGATTAACAGGTCTGTCTTATAAACCTATATTTCTGTTTAAGTTTGCTTAAAGTGAGGTCATACTTATGTTTGGATTTCCACTTAGCAAAGGACTGGCAGAGACCATCTTCAAAACATTGTCAGTTTCTTACATACTTGCTGCAATGATACTACGCATATGGGGAAAATAGGAAGATTTGATGGAAGGGTCATAAGTATCACTTTTCCTTGGACAACAAATAAAATATAATACCAAGTACAAATCAAACACTGGATCTGTGAAAATGAAATGAATATAGTGATTCTCAATGCAACTAATCTTTGTCTTCAAAAAAATAAAATTTACTTCCAAAGTATATTCAAAGAAAGAGTGCTGCATTTTTTATTTTTTAAATGTCTAACTTTTTTGGTTTATTGTCATGAACTACATTACACTACAATATTTGTGATACATTTTCTGCTGGTATGTGTTGCAAGTTTTTAGTTTTTAAATTACTGCTAAGACTAGTGTGCCTTATATAAATTTTCACTTACTCTGATTATATATATTTTTGTTCTATTTATTTTGTTTATATACACTTAATATGTAGATATGTTTTAAGTAAAATATTTCCCCAAATTCTAACCAATAGATATTTATTTTTTTACCCAGAACCCATGATAGCCAAATTAACTAATTCTGGCCAAGAAATACGAAGTAACAATGCACCTAATCTGTCCTTTGTTTCCTGATTCCAGCAGCCCTTTTGGATAGAAACATTCCTGTGCTAACATAAAATAGAACAAGTCTCCACAATTGGAGATCTATCTTAAATACATATATTAGATTTAAAATATAACATATATTTTAAATTGTGGTTAAAAACCACATAACATAAAAGTTCCTTCATAACCACTTTAAATGCATAGTTTGGTAGTCTTCAGTATATTTACTCTGTTTGAAAATTGAATAAATACTGAAAAGCCAAGTGAGGAAATAAGAACGTTAAAAACTAAGACCATAACCTATTTCTTTTCTATGCGTATTTAATGTAATCACATCATTTACTTTAATATTACAAAATGCTTTACTGTAAAAATTATAAACATCCTACCATGCCATTAAATATTTTAACAGCACATATTTGTTTATTTTTAAAGGAAGGATAGTGTACTATTGTATGGATGTATTATAATTTATTTAGAAAATATTCCATTGTTAAATATTTAGTTTCAAAATTTTTACTAATATAAATACTGACATTTTGAATATTCCTATACATTACACATTTCTGAATATTTTCTCACAAAAATATCTAGAAGGAGATTTAAATTTATAAAAGATAAAAACAGATTGAGGGCCATTTAATTGTCTTATAAAAGAGATATATGAAGTTGTGCTTTTAACTACAGTGTATGGGAATATTGTTTACTCATAGTTATTATTATTAGGAAAAAAGGATTTTAAATGGTCTTTCATTGTTTTAATTTTTATTTTTATGATTATATCTTTATAGAGTAATTATATAGCAATTATGTTAATTACTATATAGAGTAATTATAGTAATTACTAAATAATTATAGCTATTATGTGGTAGCTATATCAAGCAATATATAGTATTTATATATTGTTTATTATATCTTTCTTTGGTTATTTTGAGTTACATTTATACAATTGACCCTTGTACAACATGGGTTTCAACTGTGCAGATCCACTTACACACAAATTTTTTTCAATAAATACCTGTACTGTTTTCCATCCTTGGTTGGGAGTTTGCAGATGAGGAATGCTGACTATATGCATTCTTCTGTGCCATTTCATAGAGCTGACTTCAGCATCTGTGGATTTTGGTATTTTCTGAGGGATCCTATCCCCCTGAATACAGAGAGAATACTGTAAAGTTTTGGGGGAGTCAAAGGTTATAGGTGTATCATCTGTGTTGTTCAAAGGTCAACTGTAGTATATGTTGTCTGATATATGGATCTTGGGATTGTGAAATTTCTGATCTATAATTAGCATGAATGGCTAATAAATTTAAATAAGGTTCATTCAACATCAGTTTAATAAATATCTTACACTTATATAGTTTATATAACACACTTGGCTAGCTGCTATGCTACATGTTTTATATATACACTATATATATTATATATAATACACATATTTGTGTCAAAATAACCATCAAAACAACCCTATGATGTGGTTGTATTTTTGTTACCCCATTTTGTAGATGAGGCACTTGCAAAAAGAGGCTAAATGACTTGTCAAAGTCACATATCTACATGGCTAGTGAGTGTTGTTCCTGGGGTTGGACTTTGAATCCTGGTGGAGTATTTGAATCCTATAGTCTCAAATCATAATTACCATACTGTAATACCTCCTAGCAAATTTGTTTAATACCTACTATGAGTCAAACATTGTGCTGTGTCTGGGGTTGAAAGACTGAATTAAGTCTAGCACACCTACCTAAATCTTAAAGACTTGAGAGATAGTTGTGACAAATATTATAAAATAATTGCATTAATTGTTAAATTAAAGTTTTAATGTAAGCTATGAAGCTTAAGTTAAGGGTCTATGTGAACACATAATTGAGATGTGACCTAAAGAATCAGTGAACCCTTCTTTAACAAGAAGCTTCAAAATTAATGCCAAATTAATATCAGATTTTATTTCATTTTTTAAAATTGCTGATCATGTCATTAGACTACTTTTAATTGGGGAATGTGTCTACTCTTTACTGATTTTAATAACTTTATAAATAATGGCTTTGGGCAATATCTGTCATATGTTAAAAATAATATAAAACATTCCAAATTTTATGTTATCCATGTTTTTTTTTGTTTTAAATTTTATTTTAATTGTTGTTCAAGTACAGTTTTCTGTCCTTTACTTCCATCCCAGTCCACCCCCTCCAGTGCTCCTCACCTCCCTCCCATTTCCACCCCTCTTAGTTTTATCCATGTTTTTGACATTCAAAATAAGTGTGGATTTAGATTGTATATGTTGTTCCACAGATGTTGTTGTATATTCTTTCTCTGGCTTTTTAAAAATTATGATAGTTTAAAAATAATTATTTTCCACTCAACTGCTGAGCATAGCCTTTAGTCTCACCACCTTGGGAAGTAAGAGCACAGATGCCTGGCAGCTGCAGAGCAAACCTTATGGCCTACCAGGGCAGGGGAGTGAATCCACACTTCTGTCCCACTGCTGAGCATAGCCTCTAGTCCCACTCCTCCAGGAAGCATGACCACAGACCACCAGTCCATGTAGAGCACACCCTGTGGTCCACCTGGGCAGGGAACCAAGCCAACAGCTCTGCTCAAATTTGAGCATAGACCCTGGCCCCAGAAAACCAGGCAGCCTGAACAGTGACCCTGAGCAACCTTGGAGCCCAGCTGGTATCACCCAGCTGCAAGCTGCAGAGCTCAGCCTACTAACTCAGCCAGCAGCTGAGCCTAGAATGCAGCCTTGCCCGATTGCTGAACACTGCCTGCAGCTCACCTAGGGAGGGGGCACAGCCAAAACCCTGCCCAATTATAGAGCATAGCCTGTGAACCCACCTGGCCAGGGATCCTGGAAAGCAACCCCACCCAACCACAGAGCAGATCTCCAGCTGCACCCAAAGGTAGAGTACAGGAAGTGGCCCCACAGGACCAGAGGGTTCAACCAGTAACCTTACCCAATAGCAGAGCACAGTCCGTGGACAACCCAACTGCAAAGCCAAATTCTGACACAGTCTATTTTTGGGCACAGACTTTGGCCCTGCCTGATTGTGACAGAGTACAGTAGGAGACCCCATCTGACCAGGAAGCCAGGCCTCTGGCCCTACTTGAATATGGAGGTCAGCCAGTGGCACCACACAGTCAGGGAACACGACCTGAGGCCACACTTGACTAGGAGTGGTTGTAGAACTTCGTCCAAAGCCCTACCAGTTGTGGAATATAACTAGGGGAACTGCCCTTCCAGGGAAAACAGCCTGTGAGCCCTGTTGACCAGAAGTGATTGCTGAGCCCAGCTAGTGGGTCCACCTGACTGTGAAACATAACCAAAAGCCCCACACATCCAGAGAGCCCACCTAGTGACCGCACCCTAAGTGTCTGTCAAGGGATGAATGAATTAAAAAAAAAAGTGTGCATGTGAGCATGTGCACATGTGTGTATAAGATGGAATATTATATGCAGCTATGAGACAGGGGGAAGTCCTGCCATTTGCAAGAATGTGGATGAGGCTCGAGGGCTTTATGCTCACTGAAATCAGACTGTATAATCATATATATATATATATATATATATATATGATCATTTGTATATATATATAATCTACAAAAAGATTATATATATATGATCATATATATATGATCATTTGTATATACATAATCTACAAAAAGATTATATATATATATATATATATATATATATATATATATATATATATAATCTAAAAAAACCCAAAGTCATTGAAACAAAGTCAATTGGTGGTTTCGAGGGGTGGGGTAGGGTAAGGGTGGGGTGGACAAAAGTGGTCAAAGGGCCAAAGGGTGCAAACTTCCAGTTACAAGATAAATGAGTTCTGGGGGTGTAATATATAGAATGATGACTATAGTTAACAATATTGTTTTGTATACTTAAAGCTGCTAAAAGAGTAGATCTTAAAATTTCTCACTGCACACGCAAAAATGGTAACTATGTGAGGTGATGGTTGTGTTAACTAGTCTTATTATGGTAATCATTTTATAGTATATATGAGTATGTATATCACATCATCATGTTGTACACCTCAAATTTGTATAAGGTTATATATCTAATGCATCTCTATAAAGCTGAAGAAAATATAGAAAATAAAACAGATCTTATCTGATAGTACATTTTTATTTTATTAGTAATCTTTTTCATTATATACCTGATTATTTTGGCCTACTCAGCCTTACACATAAATTAAAAAATAATTTTATATAGATACACAATAAAGCCCACTGGGATATTGATGAAAATTGTATTAAACATATAAATTAATTTTGGGGAGAGTTTGAATATATACAGTATTGAGATTTTCCATCTAAGAATGTAATACATCTTTTCATGTATTCATATTTATATTTTGTGCCCTTCAATTATACTTATAGTTTTCTTCATATAGTTCCTGAACATTTCTTGCTAAGATTATTCTTAACTATTATGTATTTTTTTGATGATTATTATTGATGAGTTCATTTTTTCTGTTGTATAGCTAGGGGTGATTTTGTGCCATAGGGGTATTGGAAATCTCTGGAGACATTTTTGTGTTATAATAGTAGGAACAGGGTAGTGCTAGAGCCTACTACTTGGCAGAAGCCAGGGATGCTGCTAAACATCTTACAATGCACAGGGCAGGCCTCAATGTCAATGAATTGCTTGACCCACAAGCCACTTGTGTTAAGATTGAGAAACCATGGTATAAGATAAAGCTGTTATTTTCTTTCAAATACGCTAATTTTATAACTGCAAGTTTATTGAACTTTCTTATTATTTCTGTTTTTCCCTTTGATTATCTTGGATTCCTCATGTATACCACAATATTTTGATGGTATGTACCCTCTTCTTTCCAATATTTTAATCTCATTTTATTTCTTATCTGAGTATAGTGGCTAGGGTATCCAGAATGTTAAATGAATATGATTATTAAAAACGTTTTTGTGTCATTCCTGTTTTGAATGACAATACATCTGGTTCAGCATTTCCCAAATTGTATTTTTCAGAGCCATGGTCCAACCAGATGCTTCACATTAAATAGTTTCTGTGGAAGTCTTGCATATCATATCCCTCTATGGCAGAGTCACAATTTATATTAGCATATTAAAGGGGCACTTTGTAAAATGATGCTGAGGTGCAGTGGTTCTCAATCTTGTCTGTATATAAAATTGCCCCAGAACTAAAAAAAATACTTAAAATCTGGATACCACCTCCAGAGATTCTTAGTTAGTTGATCTCTGTTCAAACCTGGGAATCAAAAAAAATTTTTTTTAATCTTTCTATGTGATTATAATGTACAACCACATTCAAAAACCACTGCTTTTTTCCTCATCATTAAACATGAAATTTGTTATTTTAAATAAATAATTGTATTATGTACTAGATGAAATATTTTGCTTCTATTTAAAAAGGAGTTTTAAGAAACAGGAATGCCAACTTGCAGTTCATTCTCTATTACTTTATTCAGCAATCTTCTCTATGCTGTGTTTCCTGATCTCAGTTTAGTTTTTATTCACAACTAGTTGCTTTGGTTTCATAAATGCAGGATTTCTGATCTCTTTGAAAAAACAAAGAAGGCATTTTCTTGTTTCTCATCATAAGACTAGAAGAAACAGCTTTTTTCTGATTCCTGAGGTGATCCTTTTCTTCTGATCTGTAGTATCTCTTCATAAATCCAGACATATTTAAATTTTTCTCACTTTGAAGAAATATACAGGTGGACCAGCTTTTGCTTATTGTACCCACTTATTTTCTTTTTCCCACTACACTCTCTTCTTCAGGGGACTATGACTTCTGAAGAAGGATAGTGTCCATCTTAACTTTATGTATCTTGTGTTCACCTGCTCTTAGTGATTTAAAGTATATTAGAAGGGCTATGTCAGGATTTCCTCCATTTACTTCCCAAACTTGTTCTTTCATAAGGAAAACACTCTGATTGTGCATCTCCTTATATTTGTTGACAGACCTTTTCAGCATTTCAGCATCATTATAAGTTTTTACTTCTTTTCATATGTTGTAATTCATTTCAGTAGGATGGGAGAGGGAGGGAAGTTAACAGTTCTAATTATGTGACCAATTTACCTGGACTGTTTTATCTTGTTATGTTTTAACCCATAAAGCTAGTATAATGGCCTTTATAAATAAACTTTCTTAAAGAACTCACACAACTCCACTACAGGAAGACAAACCAATTAAAAAATGGGCATAGGACCTGAACTGACACTTTTCCAAGGAGGACATACAGAGGGTCCAGAGACATATGAAAGGATGCTCAACATCACTAGCCATGAGAGATGCAAATTAAAACCACAATGAGATATGACTTCTTACTAGTCAGAATGACCATCATAACCAAATCAACAAACAAGTGCTAGCAAGGTTGTGGAGAAAAGGGAACCCTGGTGCACTATTGGTGGGAATGCAGACTGGTGCAGCACTGTGGAAAACATTATGGAATTTCCTCAGAAAACTAAAAATGGAAATGCCTTTTGACCCAGCAATTCCACTGCTAGGATTATATCCTAAGAACCCTGAAACACCAATCCAAATGAACCTATGCACTCCAATGTTCATAGCAGCACAATTTATAATAGCCAAGTGTTGGAAGCAATCTAGGTGCCCATTAGTAAATGAATCAATGAAAAAACTGTAGTACATTTACACAATGGAATATTACGCAGCAGAAAGAAGGAGCTCCCACCCTTCACGACAGTATGGATGGAACTGGAGAGCATTACGCTAAGTGATGTAAGCCAGGCAGTGAAAGACAAATACCATATGATCTCACCTATAAGTGGAACGTAATCACCAAAACAAACAAGCAAGCAAAATATAACCAGAGACACTGAAATAAAGAACAAACTAACAGTGACCAGAGGGGAAGGAGGAGGGTGGTAACAGCAGAAAGAAGGGAAATGGTCATCAAGGAACGTGTATTAAGGACCCATGGACAAAGCCAAAGTGGGGAAGGGTTGAGGGTGGGAGGTAGGGGTGTGTGGGGTAGGGGGACGTGGTGGCAGAAAAATGGAGACAAGTGTACTTGAACAATAAAATATAAAAGTTAAAAGTTAAATAAACTTTTTATTTTACTTATTCTTATGAATTATGTATGTCATTATATATCTTTGCCAAGAACATTCATTTGATATCTAAATTGTTCCTCTAACCCTTTAATGATTATTGCTATTGTTTACTTCCATTTCTGTTTCTTTTTGATGATATGTACACCAATATTAACCATTTGTTTAAAAAAACTACCTTGTGAAAAGCAAATTGAAATTTACTATGGGTAACAGGTGGATTTTCCAATAGAACACTTTTTGATGTACATGACAAAATCCAATATATGCTCTATTTTCCAGCACACATGATTCCTTTCTATTTATAGCATATTAGAGAGGCTAAATATAGGTTCTAACATAATTTATTTCAGTTAATGCAAGAAATCATTTGGATAATACATATTATTTTTGATGTACTATCAGCAGAATTCACTGTATCATATTCTGCACAATAATTTGCCACATAATTCAATGTAGCAGCATCATCATTCCATATTGTATAATTACAAAGTGAACAAATAGTTTTTTGAACTTTCTTCAAAAACTGATTATTTTTCTAGTAATGTTGCAATTATTTAAATACAGTATATTGTGTCATGATATCTGAGTCATTTCAGTATGTTCTGTGTAATTGTCTATATGTGACTCCCTCAAGTGTTTAATCAACTTTTGTTTGGCACATTACCTGTTTATTTGGGCTTCCTGGTAAGACCCAAAATCTTCTTAGTTATCATTGTCATTTTGTATGTGAACCTTTTGAGGAAAATTGATGCCTTTCAAGACAGAGTTGATGATTTGATTGCCTCACTTTACTGTAGAGATATTGCAAAATTTAAATATAGGGAAAATCCTTATACTTTAATTTTTTAAGATTTTATTTTTATTTATTTTCAGAGAGAGGGGAAGGGAGGGAGAAAGAGATGGAAAGAAACATCAACGTGTGGTTGCTTCTCCAGCGCCCCCTGCTGGGGACCTGGCCTGAAGGCATGTGCCCTGACTGGGACTCAAATGAGTGACCCTTTCTTTGGTTTGCAGGCAGGCACTCAATCCACCAAGCCACACCAGCCAGGAGAGAAAATCCATATACTTTAAACCATTTGCACACCAATATAAATGACAAAGTGTGAGAAATGTTTACATGAAAAGGACTTCAGATATAATAATGAACATGCTTAAGAATGCATAAAGTCATTCCAAGGAAAACCTGAAAAAAGTATTTTGGGGGAATTTGAAGCATTTTAATGGATTAATGTCATTATTGATATTAGAATAATACCATTAAGCAAAAGTCTAAAATACTATAGTGAAATACAGTATTTAAAAAAAGTTTAATTGTTCAAGTACAGTTTTCTGTCTTTTACTCTCATCCCAGCCCATCCACCCAGCCCTCCACCCTCCCTCCCATTTCCACCCCCCTAGTTTTTGTCCATGTGTCTTTTATACTTGTTATAATGAAATACAGTATTTTTGAAAGGAATGTAATCTTTATATATTGTAATCCATATTCTCAAAAAAGTTAAGCATTAGGGACTTTTGGTCAAGATGGAGGCATAGGTAGACACCCTCAACCTCCTTGCACAACCGAAAGAAGAATTACAAGTAACCTCAAAAGAAAAAACACCCATAACTATCAGAAAATTGAACTGTATGGAAGTCTGACAACCAAAGATTTAAAGGAGCCACATTCGTCCAGATGGTAGGAGAGTGGAGACGTGCAGAGAGGTGGTGTGGCATGGAGAGGTGGAGGAGGCAGTAGTGGCAGAATGGGCAGTCCCACATTCACATGTGGTGGATAAAAATAGTGAGTGATACCTTAAGAGTGAGCAATCCCAGCCGCAGGCCAGACCGCACAGCCCTGGGTTCCAGCACTGAGAAGATAAAGCCCCATTTACCTCTTGCTATAAAAACCTGTGAGGACTGGGGCAGTGAAAGAAACTGCCGGTTTCTCAGGAGAGTCCTTTTAAAGGGCCCCTGTGGTATTGGCATGAATGCAAATCCACCCACTCTGGGAATCACCACCAAGACAACAGCTAGAAGGGTGCCAGTCACATTTGGAAAGTGGGTGAAGTGATTAAGAACGGGGAGAGTGCCAGGCAAACCTACAAAAGCCAGGAAGCAGTATTGTCCACTTTCCAACTCCTCCCCCACCCACACAGAGAGCCACAGAGTGATGAAGCAGGTTGCCCCACTCTGGTGAATACCTAAGGCTCTTCCCCATATAACTTAACAAGTGTGCTAAGGCAGGGAGTCGAACTAGCTCTACCTAATACACAGAGACGAACACAGGGAAGCTGCCAAGTTGAGGAGACAAAGAAATATGGTCCAAATAAAAGAACAGAACAAAACCCCAGAAAAAGAATTAAACGAAATGGAGATAGCCATCATAGCTGATGCAGAGTTCAAAACACTGGTCATCAGGATTCTCAGACAACTCATATAGTATGGCAAAAACATAAGAGAAGAAATGAAGTTTACACTAAGTGATACTAAGAAAAATCCACAGGGAAACAAGAGTGAAGGGAAGGAAGACAGGATTCAGATCCACAATTTGGAACATAAGGAAGAAGTAAACATTCGACCAGAACAGAAGAAACAAGAATTCAAAAAAATGAAAAAGAATAAGAAGAACTCTGGGACTTCTCCAAACATGTCAACATCTGAATCATCGGGATGCCAGAAGGAGGAGAGGAAGAGCAAGAAGTTGAAAACTTATTTGAAAAATTAATGGAAGAAAACTTCCCTAATTTGGAGAAGGCAATAGACATACAACTCCAGGAAACACAGAGAGTCTCAAATAAGTTGGACCCAAAGAAGACCACACCAAAATACATATATTAAAATGCCAAAGGTTAAAGATAAAGAGAGAATCTTAAAAGCAGCAAGAGAAGAGCAGAGTGACCTACAAACAATTTCCCATAAGACTGTCAGCTGATTCCTCAAAAGAAACTTTGCAGACTAGAAGGGACTGGCAAGAAATATTCAAAATGATGAAAAGCAAGGACCTAGATAGATCTATCCAGTAAAGCTATCATTTAAAATTGAAGGGCAGATCAAGTGTTTCCCAGACAAGGTAAAGCTACAGGAATTCATCATCACCAAGCCATTATTACATGAAATGTTAAAGGGACTTATTTAAGAAAAAGAAGAAGATCAAATCTATGAACATTAAAATGACGACAAACTCATGACTATCAACAACTGAATGTAAAAGCAAAAACAAACAAAAAATCTAAGCAAACAACCAGAACCAGAACAGAATCATAGACATGGAGATCATTTGGAGAGTTATCAGCTGGAAGGGGGAAGGCAGAGAATGGGGGGAAAGGTACAGGGATTAAGAAGCATAATTGGTAGGCATTAAATAGACAGGGGTGGGGGATGTTAAGAATAGTATAGGAAATGGAGAAGCCAAAGAACTTACATCCATGGCCCATGGACATGAACTAAGGGGGGATTGCTGGAGGGAAAGGGAGTACTGGGCAGAGGGAGGCCAAGGGGAAAAGTTAGGACAACACTAATAACATAATCAATAAAATATACTTAAAAAGTTAATATTAGGGCAGTGAGACTATTCTATATGATACTGTAATGTTCGATCCATGTGAAAAAACTCATAGAACTTTATAACACAAATAGTACATTTTAATGTATTAAAATATTTAAAAATCATTTAGGAAGTTGAGGTACCCCAGGAGAGAATACGGATTGTACTTAAAATATATATATATATAATTGTACCACAAATGTATGAAACGTCACTGAATAGGGTGGTAGAATATGGTGCTGACCTGTGTAACTTTGGAAATAAGTAGAGTCTGTAAAGGTAAAGCTAAAGGAAATGTACATAAATGCTGTATTCAGATTGAGTTTTTTCTTATGGGACTATGGGGTAATAATTCCGAAACCATTACAGTTGACCCTTGAATACTTGGAACATTAGGGGCGTTTACTCCTCATATAGTCAAAAACCCATGTGTATCTTTTGACTCTGCAAAAAGCTTAACAATTAGTAGCCTAATGTTGATCAGAAGTTTTACTAATGACATAAACAGTTGATTAAAATATACTTTGTATGTTGTATGTAGTATATACTGTATTCTTACAATACAATAAGCTAGAGAAAGGAAAATGTTAGGAAATGATAAGGAAGGGAAATTATATTTATAGCATTTATTGGAGAAATCCATGTGTAATTGGACACACATAGTTCAGACAATATTGTTCAAAGATTAACTATATATAGGTATACAAAAATTTAACAATTAAGTTAATTGATGGTGCATGTTGGGAGCCAGATTTCTTACTGTTGGAGTTGGCAATTATAGATGAGCAATGAGAGGAGACTATGATCTGTGTGCTAATGAATCAGAGTTGAACACACTATTATGAACATATATTTAGCTTAACATAAATACATTATATGTGTATATATGTGGCGGACTCCAGCCAGCAGAGTCTGCCTGTTGTGACTGACAACGAGAATAAATGCACAGGAGATAGCAATCCTGTGGAGAAAAAGGGAATGGCCTGACTACTCTCTCAAGGGGAGAGTGTCTATGGATGCCTTGACCAGTGTCTCAAGAGTATAGCACACCAACCCTTGCCTAGACAAACTTTTATTGTTTTTCTCAGGTCTTACATCAAAGAAGGATTTATTATATATTACATAGAATATTATTGTTTACATTTTAGGTACAATCAAGGAAATGAAAATAACATGCAGAGGGGAATGGCGGTGAGCTGATTAGCTCTGTCACACAGACATTGGAAATTACCTTGCAGATAGATAATACACATTTGTTCTTTTAGACCAGGGTGATGGAGTTTTAGTAAGAGCAAGCCGTAACAGTCTGTATGCATTTTTTAGGCCTGATTCCCATGGGAAAACTCGGTTTGAAGGTCTGGCTCCTGCCCACCACTTCGCTTCTGTAGGTTTTCCATATGGGGCTGAGGCACATTTGCCAGACTAAAACAGACTGGTTCCCTACATATGTGTATACATGTATGCATGTGTACATACACATGTATGTATACGCATGTGTGTATGAGTGTACATATACATGCATGTGTGATGTGTGTGTATATAAATGGGTTAGTATACATGTATCTTTGCTGTGTCAGCTCAGTGAGTGAAGGAGCAATGATATTCCAGTAGCAAATGTACTCCTCATACTCAGATCTTGGTTTCTAATACCATTATACAAGGAAAGAAACTAAGTTTCTTTGTAGAAATAACTGATTCTAGGACTGGAACTGAGAATACATAGGATAAGCCCGGAAAATCTTTCATTTCTGGAAATTAAGAGCTAAAGATAAAAAAAATGGAAGTCTGTCAAAGCAACATGAGGGCCAACTGAAACAGCTCCCAGTGGCCAAAATTGGAATAATTTAAATAATAAAACAATATAATATTAGCCTATAACCCTGAGTATAAAATAGATATTCACAAGTCCACACTTATACAATTAATGATGTTGTAATAAGTAAATGGAAGATAAGAGACAAATCTCCCATTTTGAAGAATTCTGAATAATTTAGGTAGGCATTCCATCATCAAGGGGATGGAGCATAACTCCCCAGGGCAGTTATGGGATACAAATAGTGACTTTATTCCAAAAAATACAGTGTTAAAAGAGGAAGGGAACCTAAGAAACACTACCTCAACCTGGTGAATGATAAGCCATGTAGCTTCGATAAGACAGAATAAGAATGGCAATTTACCTGGGTGATCTTCCTACCAAAAACCTATAAGCCCAGTTTAATTATCAGACAAATGAGGAAACATTGGCTAAATCCCCACTGATGAACAGTGTGCAAAATACCTGACCAGTACTCTTTGAAATTGTCGAAGTCATCAAAAACTGAGAAAGTTTGAAAAATTGTCACAGCCTATAGGAAACTAAAGAGACATGATGACTAAATGTAATGTGATATCCTGGATAGGACCTGAGAATATTAAAAGGACATTAGGTAACAATAAAGAAACCCTAATAATGTATTTAATTTAATTAATAATAATGTATTAATATTGCTTATTATTGTGACTAAAGTACCATGCTAATATAAGATGTTAGTTAATACAGGAAAATGGCTGTGGGATGTATGGGAACTCTGTACTATCTTTACAATTTTTCTGTAAATCTATAATTATTTTACAAGAATGCAAAAGATGGTTAAATTGTTTCATTGAAGATACAAAAAAGACCAGATTGACATTACAGCACTAAAAACTGCAATGTCTGAGATGAAAAATGTATTGAATGGGATTAATGGCAGATTAAACATAACAGAAGATGAGTGTATTTGAGGACATAGCAATAGAAACTTTCAGAAGGAACTCAAAAATTATTTTTTAAAATATACAAAATATTGGTCAACCGTGGGAAAACTTCAAGTGTTCTAATATATGTGTACTTAGAGTCCTCAAAATGGAGGGAACACCAAAAACCTTTTTAAAATGGCTGAAAAATTTCCAAAGTTGATTACAATTTTAACCTCAAATACCCCAAAAAATCAATGACAGTCAAGCACAAGAAACATGAAGGTAACTACACCAACATATATCAAAATCAATACTGAAAATCAGCAGTAAAGAGAAAATCTTAGAAGCAAACAGAGGAGGCAAAAGATACTCCATATATAAAGAATCAAATTAAGAATGACATCAGATTTCTCATCAAACAATGCAAATGAAAAGTCAGTGGAGCAACAACTTTAAAATATTGAAAGAAAAAACCATCATACATAATCTGAAATAATTTATCACCAGCAAACCTGAACCACAAGAGTATTAAAGAAGTTCTTCAAGCAGAAGAAAAAATCAAATTAACACAGCTAAAGATTGATCTAATGACCTGGACAACTAATTCAGGGGATTTTTCAAAATGATAGTACAAAAGGGTAAAGAAATGAAAAGCATGACTGAAACATCTGACATGGAACACTTTGTACCACAGGCAGAGAAAGGACCAGAGGAAATGCTTAAAGAAATAAAAAATATATATAAATTTATACATATGCACACTTGCACACACTTATTTGACATATTTGAGTGAATTGTTATGTATATGCAGTTCTGAAAAGTCCCAGCTCTAGGGGACATTCAGCATTTCCTTTCTGTGAAATGTTTACACATCCAGTTAACCGAATCTTTTCAGAGCCACAAAAATTTGTTTCCCCATCTGCTCCCAAATTAGGCCTTTAATAATTCATTTTGTAAATGACAATCTTAAAATATTTTTGTATTTTGCCACAGAGAATCTTAAATTTTCAACTGAATCACTGCAACAGATTTATCACAATAGGATTTAAGAGCTTGGGCTTATAAACTTTTAAAAAATGTATAGTTAAGCCTCTGACACCTACTACTTATTTATTTCTCTGTTTCTCTATTTATTTATGTAAAGATTTATGTATTCCATGGAATGGAGACCATGTGTTCTTTTGACTAGTGTTTGTAATATCTTTGAAAGGTAACCACATTAGAGAATATATGGAAAATATTTAATATTAGGCACTTAAGTCTAATCCAGTTATTTCAAGACATAATCTAACCTACCACTTTTCCTCTTCAATAATAAACACAGGACATTAAAGGAAATTGAGAAAAGAAGGGATGGTTCTAATTTTGTAAGACAGATACCTTTTCTAAAGGCTACTCAAAAAGTTATCAGATCTCGCATTTTAAAATTCTAGATAGAATTTTCTAGAAAATTAATTTTTCTTTTCTAGAGAATCGAATGACAGTACGTGTGGAAAAGCACTGAAAAGCATTAGACACTAATTTAAACCTTAGTTAAAGTAATCTTATATATAGTGATTTTCAACCTTTTTCATCCATGTAGACATAAGCTAATTACTAATATTCTACAGCACACCAAAAACGTATTTTTTTCTCTTTTTTTTATGTTTTTTTTTCAGTACAGTTTTCTGTCTTTTACTCCCATCCCATACCACCCCCCAGTTCTAATCTGACAAAAATAGGTATGATTTTGATTCCTTCACACTGGACAGCTATAGTTGTGTTGGCTGTTGTCATTTTTTTTTTTAATTTGACAACCTGAGGGAAAAGAGGTCAATGTCCCTGACTAAATAGTCAGGTATGGCATGTTTCAAAACTTCTCGTAGCACACCAGTGTAAAAATCGCTGCAATATATTATTATGACTTATATATTAATTAGTCCAAACACATCTATTCATACTTATATGGGAGTGGGGACAATAGGTTTACAGGTTTTCATATGGAAAACAATACAATAACTAATAAATAATGATACAGGAATAAACAATATATTTTGTGTACTCATAACTGCAAACCTACTTTTGCTGCATCCTGTATATCAAAGTACATATGCAGTGCTGAAAAATCCTCAAAAACTATTCTACTTCTGCATACATTGTAGTGCAAGGGGACATAAAACAGACAAATATAATATGTCAAATAGTGATAAGTGCTACAGAGGAAAATAGTTGGAAAACAATAGATTCTGTGGAGAAGTAGGAAAATTGATGCAACTTGCAGTAAGATAATTAGAAAAGGCCTCATTGAGAAAGCTACAAAGATCTGAAAAGAGCAAACAAATGAACTCTCTAAGTATATCTGACAGAAGTGTGTTTCAAAGTGAAGAGCAAATGCAATAGCCCTGAAGCAGAGCTATGGCTGAGTGCTGGAAGAATGGCAAGGTTGCCATTTTGGCAAGAGTTGAAACTATAAGATGAGATAGAAAGATAAAAGCCCGATATTACATAGAGCCCCATGACTATTTTAAGAACTGTGTCTTTTATTTTAAAGAATTTGAGAAGAGAAGTGATGTAGACTGGATTATATCTAGCAGAATACATGAGAAGGGAACAGAGGTGGAAGCACAGCATTAGCAATGATCCAGAAGGGAGATAATGCTGGCAACAAGGTATTATCAGTGGTGGTGGAGAGAAATGATCTGATTGCAGATGTTTCAAAATACTGGCCTCAATATTTTCAACACTGACTCCCTGGGTGGCTCCACAGTGAGGTTTTTCTTACCCTTAGTCCTTTGTTGCTTCATTTTTAAAAAGTCTAACATAAGCACAGAAAATTGCACACTTAATAAGCATACATCGGTAAAATTTTAAATTGATTACACTATGTAACCAGAACCCAGATTTTAAAACAGAATATTGACAATGTATTGGGAGTCCCTTTCATGTGCCCTTCCAATCATTACCACCTCTACTCCAGTAATCATTATAAGGAGTTTATGAATTAGCCTTGGCTGGTGTGGCTCAGTGGATTGAGTGTTGGCCTATGAATTGAAGGGTCACTGGTTCAATTTCCAGTGCCTCTCATGTGCCCCCCTATCAGATACCTGGCCCGCAACCCAGGCATTTGCCCTGACTGGGAATTGAACCAGCTGCTCTTTGCTTCACAGGTTGGTGCTCAATCTACTGAGCCACACCAGCCAGGGCAAGTGGTTTGTATATTTTTGTTCCTGCATAGTATTTTATTGTATAAATATTCCACAATTTATTTATCAATGTTTGTCTTTTGGACATTTGAATCATTTTCTTCTTTGAGTTAGTTGAATAGTACTGCTGTAAACATTCTTATATATATATATATTTTGCAAAATATACATTTGTACTTCTGTTGGGCTCATACCTAAGAGCAGCATTGTTGTGTCATAGAGTATGTATATGTTTAGTTTTATTAATCCTATTGGTTTCCAAAATGATTGTACCAGTGCACACTCCTACTATCAATACATGAAAGTTCCAAATGTTTCACATTCCTGAGAGAGTTTTATTTTTTATCCTTTTCATTTTAACCATTTTGATGAATGTATAATGATATGGAGTTAGTTTTCATTTCTCTGATGACTTACGAAGGAGAACATCTTTTCATATGTTAATTGGCCTGTTGATGTAAGAAACGTTCAAACCTGTAAGGATTTTTATGAGTTTATTTGAGCCAAACTGACAACAATTGCTGGGAAGCAAAATATCAACAGATTGAGGAAATGCTCCAGAGAATGACAGTTTGGCACCCTATTTTATACATTAGAATCAAAGGAGGAGGAATAAATGGGTTACATGAAATCCATTGGTTATAGATTAGAGAGGAGGAAGAAAGCAAAGCAGGGAAATCTCTAGGATTGGATAAAATGTAAAATGAATAGACACATACTTCTTTTACATTGGTGGGTACAGGGTAGTTAACAGTTAACAATTAACATGATAACAATAACAATGAGGGGTTTTGTGGTCTCCACTGTGGTGGGAGATTGTGCCAAGTGTATGGAAAAAGGGAATTATCCTGACATTCCAAAGGTGTGTTATCTTAGATGCAGATAGACAACAGACAGGCTCTGTTAAGGTAAAGATCGACCTGTGTCAAGGAAGACGGAGGCTTAAGATATGACTATCCACTGTGACCAGGTTTCAGTTAGAGAGTTTTAATTGCACACCACCTTGTGTGGTTCCTTTTGGTCTCTGAGTTTGTAAGGCTACCAACCAGACCTCCCCTGAGTTTCTCAGGTTTAGTGTGTGGCCCCTTTTTGTCCATAGGCCATTTGGTTATATTCTTTTGTGAAGTGTCTGTTCAAATGTTCATTTTTCTCTTGGGTTGTTTGTTTCTCTTCTTGATTTGTAGGAGGTATTGACATATCTGGTTACAAGTCCCCTCTAGGGCATTTGAACTGCAAAGGTGTTTTCCACTCTGTTGCTTGACTTTGCATTCTTAAAGGTTTCTTCTGATAAACAGAAATTTATTTTTTTTCTTTTTGTTTCACTCTTTCTGTGTCCTTTTGAAGAAATTGTTATCTAATCCTATTTATGCATAACATATAATAAGAAAATCTACATGTAATTGATTTTCAGGTATGACTAGTTGGAGACAAGATTAATTTTTCTATATTAGTAATCAAGTTTATTTGTTAAAATTTTTATCTTCTTCACATTTTACTGCAGGTATCCATGTATATGTGGTTCCAATTCCAGACTTGCTATGCTATTTCACTGTTCTATATTAGTAACAGCATACTATCTTAATTCTTGTAGCATTATAATAATTTTTATATACAGTAATGTAAGTCCTCTAACTTTGTTTTTCTGCTTCGATTACTTTGGATATTCTTGTCCCTTTTTATTTCCATGTAGATTTATAATTAAATTGTCAGTTTCCACAAAAAATAAAACTAGGATTTTTATTGGGATTCATCAACAAGATCAATTTGTGGGAAAAGTGATATCATTGCAATATTGTATCTTTCTATATATGAACATGATAAATTCTACTTATTCAGATCTTTGATTTTTCACAAAAAATATTTTCTAATTTTATCTTTACAGGCCTTAAATGTAGTTTATGATACTTCTGGTACTACTAAAAATGGTTTGGTTATTTTAAAGGTTGTTTTCTATTTGTAGCTGTTATATAAAAAATACAGTTTTCTTTTTTTCATACTACATCTTACTTTTATTTTTTAAAAATTTTTATTGATGTTCAAATACAGTTGTCTGCATTTCCCCATGACCACTTTCCCCCGCCCTACCCATATCTACCTCCCACCATCAATCTCAACTCTGCTTGGCTCTGTCTATGGGTCCCTCATTCATGTTCATTTATGTCAATTTCCCTTCTTTCCCACGTTATTTCCCTGTCTCCTCCCCTCTGGTTACTGTCATCAGTTTCAATGTCTCTGGCTATATTTTGCTTGCAAGTTTGTTTTGTTCATTAGGTTCCACTTATAGGTTCAGGTCATATGGTATTTGTCTTTCACCACCTGGATTATTTCACTTAGCATAATACTTTCCAGTTCTATTCATGTTGTTGTGAAGGATAGGAGCTCCTTCCTTCTTTCTGCTGCATAGTATTCCATAGTGTAAATGTACCACATTTTTTGATCTACTCATTTGCCTATGGGCACCTAGTAAATACAGTTTTAAAAATACCAACCTTGTATCAAGCAACTTTGCTCAATTAACTTATTAATACTAATTATAAATTATTTGTATTGGTTACATATCCAATCATGTAAAATTAATTCTTCAAATAAAAAAGCTTTATTTCTTTCTGTCTTATTCTTATGCCTTTTGTTTTTTCTTCCTGCCTAATAGCACTGATTAGGATCTCCAGTACAATATTTAATAGAAGGGGTAATGATAAGCATCCATGCAATGCTCCTGTTTTTAGGAGAATTGAGTTTAGTTATTTATCACTATTTTAATGTTTACTATAGCTTTGTTGTAGTTTTTTTTTAGATTTAAGTAAGTTCTCTTTAATCATTATCTCTTTTTTTCACAGTAAAATATTTGTGAGGATTTATTATAAAACTAAGAAGAGATATTTAGAAAAGCAAACTCAATCGGATTTCTCATCTGGAAGGATTTGAGGAGGGGAGAGCACTTTACACATGTACATGCATGTGTGTAAGATAATTTCATAAACAATATGTTGAAAGTTTTACAAAATTAAAGATAAAGGTCATGGACTTTAACATTTTTTTGAGCATTGAAAATTGTTCACATTTGCTGAAATGTTTTTCTTTTTTTTATTGTTATTCAAGTACAGTTGTCTCCAGTTTGACCACATTTTGGGGTTTCCCCCACCATTCTCCCCCACCCCACCCACCCCCACCTTCCACACAAAATCCTTACCCACTTTGGCTTTGTCCATGGGTCCTTTATACATGTTCCTTGATGACCCTTCCCCTTCTTTCTCCTGTTATCCCTTCCCCTCCCCTGTGGTCACTGTTAGTTTGTTCTTTATTTCAATGTCTCTGGTTCTATTTCACTTGCTTGTTTGTTTTAGTGATTAGGTTCCACTTACAGGTGAGATCATATGGTATTTGTCTTTCACCCCCTGGCTTATTTCACTCAGCATAATGCTCTCCAGATCCATCCATGCTGTCACGAATGGTAGGAGCTCCTTCTTTTTTCCTGCTGCACAGTTTTTTGATTCACTCATTTACTGATCGGCACCATAGGCTGCTTCCAACACTTGGCTATTGTAAATTGCACTGATATGAACATTGGGGTGCATAGGTTCTTTTGAATTGGGGTTTAAGTGTTCTTAGGGTGTAATTCCAGCAGTAGAAAGGCAGGAAAATCTCAGATATTCCACGCAGCAATATTTTCATGGATATGTCCCCTAGAGCAAGGGGCACAAATGAAAGAATAAACAAGTGAGACTTCATCAGATTAAAAAGCTTCAGCACATCTAAATAAAACATTGGCAAAATGAAAATGGAACAAACCGCATGGGAAAATATATTTGTCAATGGTACCTCAGACAAGGGTTTTATCTCCAAAATATATAAAGAACTCAAAAGTTTCAATGCCAGGAATACAAACAATCCAATTTAAAAAAGGGCAAAAGACAAGAACAATTATCTAAGGAGGATATACAGAAGGCACAGAGACATATGAAAAGATGCTCAGCATCAGTAGCCATTAGAGAGATGCAAATTAAAACCACAAGAGATACCACCTCGCACTGGTCCAAATGGCCATCATAAACAAATCAACAAACGAGTACTGGTGAGGATGTGGAGAGAAGGGAACCCTAGTGCACTGTTGGTAGTAATGCAGACTGGTACAGCCACTGTGGAAAGCAATATGGAATTTCCTCAAAAAACTAAAACTGAAACTGCCTCTTGATAATTTTATCAGGAGTAAGGGTTTAAGTTTATCAACTTTATTATGTTTCAACTGAGATTGTCATAGTGTATTTCTCCTTTTTATGATAAAATAAGAACTTATGATTATTGTTTTTTTATTCAATGATTATTTATTTTTGAATTTTAAATGAGTCATACACACCTGGGACAAACCTCCTTGATTTTCATTTATTATCTTTTTGTATATATCAAAATTCATTTGCTAAGATTTGTTTAGAATTTTTGCAGTAATGGATAAAAGAATGATTGAAATATGTGGTCTATAGGAAATATATTTTAAGGACACAAATTATTTGAATATATAAAAATATAAAGAGATTTACTATGCAAAGGGTATCCAAAAAGGAGCTGAAGTAGGTATACTAATACAATCTATAATATACTTGAAGGCAAAAAAAAATGTTCCTAAGACAAAAAAATGCAATTTTATAATGATAATAGTTTTTCTACAAAATATAACAATTATAAACATAAATTTACGTAACAAAATAAATCCAAAATTTAAGAAGTAGAAGCTGAAATAATTTAAGGGAGAAATAGACAATTCAGTAATAACAGGCACATAAGGCACATAAATACCTCACTTTGCTAAATAGATAACATGGCTTAAAACAAGGAAGTATGAGACATGAACAACACTAGAAACAAAGTAGACCTACCAGACATGTATAAAACACAATTTAATAACAGCAGAATAAACATTCTTCTGGAATGAAGATGGAATATTCTCTAGGATAAATATTTTAAGACAAAAATAAGCCCAATAAATTAAAAATGATTTAAATCATATGATATATATTCTTTTAATGAAATAGAATATTGACTTTACAGAAATAAAAAGGACTGTAAGAGAATATGATACACAATTCTATGTCAAAAAATCAGTTGAGCAGATAAAATAGACAAATGTCTAGAAGGGCAGAAACTACTGAGTTTGTGAGGAACTGAGAAACTACTGAGTTTCTGTGAGAAACAAACTCAAAAAGAAAATATGACAGAAAAAGATTAAGAGGATCAGATAATTAGTTCAGGGGTCTTGGGAGTAAGTGGTGATGGGTACAGGCTTTTTGTTTGTTTTGGGGATTTTTCTGAAGTTATAAAAATCTAATCTTAGATTATGGTGATGGCAGCAAAACTTTGTGAATATACTGACGTCCTGAATTGTACACTTTAAATAGTGAATTTTATGGTATGTGATTTGTATCTCAATACAGGGTATTTAATAAGAAACCACCACAAAAGTAAAAAGTTGGAGCAAAATAAGAAATTCAGTTACAGTATATATATTTATTTATTCATGTCATTTATGTTATCATACTAATGTAAACACTGTTCTTTTATTTTTAACTTTTAGAATAATCTGTAGACAAAGTCTGAACAACTTACATTCTATGATTGAAAATTATGTAAATGCTCTTAACATTTGCAGTGAAAAAGTATAGGTATACATAACAAATGTGAGGTAATGGAAAGGAGTAACAGAACTCAATTGGAAATACAACTGCTAATGTCCTTATCTTACAAAGTGCAAATTGAAAGACCTTGTTTATATTTGATAGAAGAAGACATTAGGGTATATTATTTATAAAAACAATAAATATAGGTACTAAAATAGAGATGTAATTTTATTTCCATGGTATTTCCTCAGTAGGGTATAAGTAAGCTTATTCCTAATCTATTATATCAGGAAGTCAAAAGATCAATGAGTCAAGATTCAACAGTATAAGCACATTACTTAGAGACATAGAAGTGATGACCAGAAGAGGGAGTTAAAATATAAGGAATGATTCCCTTGGGGGAAGTGTAGAGCCTAGGATTGTTTTCATAATAAGTCTTCTCTTATTTGATTAGAACATACTATTTAGTTCAACAACATATTTTCAGTATGTAAGTTCGAAAATTTCTTTTAAAAGAGAAGCCAACAGTGGTTATGGAAAATTTATTATTATGTTTTCTGTGGAAGTAGGGTTCTTGCAGTGTCTAAAGGAAAGAACTTCCTGAGACCTGCATGGGAGGATGGGGCTCTGTGGTATGGTTTATGGATGACATACAATTAAGGGGGTTCCCCTCCTAACCTTCAAATGTCCCATCTCCATCCATGTCACCATGGAAAATGTCCAATCCTGTCTTCAGTAGGGCCAGGATGAAGACCACTGCCCAGAGTCTATGCTTCAGATTAAAATACAGTCCAGCATCCAGCTAGCTTAGGGTGTGTTTCCAGCTGTAGTCCATTGCTGTGCTTCAGTATTCAGGCTCCCTCCTGGAGGCCATGGGCCATGCGGCTGCTAGGGCAACATGACCGTGTAAAGAATAGGTACATGCACTGTGTGAATACAAGTTGAGAGAAAGACAGAGACAGAGAGAAACTTCTTTATTTGCCAGGGGTTATATTAGCTTGGATGTGGACCAGGTGCTTTCTCAAAATGACCAATCTACTTCCTAAACTTTTGTGGTTTTTGGATAGGGTCCATCACCCAATTGGACTGGCAGGATTCTATTGTCCAGCACCACTCCCTGAGCACCCCAAAAAATCAGGTACCAGAGGGAAGAAAGGATGGATATTAATCCCCTTGGTAGAGCACAATGCTGTAATCCCCTGGGGGGTGAAGCTGTAGTTTCCTGGTGAATCAAACAGCCTCATGCTTCCCATGTTATTAAGCTCAATGCCTAAGTCCCTTTTGTTCCCCGTCTCAATATCTAGCTAAACAGCAATAGTAATAATTACAAATAAAATCAAGTACTGAAAATACCCTCCCTAAAGAGGTTCTAGGAAGAATGTACTGTAGTACTATCTCCATGAATGATAATAAATGTATTTCATGTTTTTCCTGCTGAGATAGAAAAATGTGAGTCTTTAGAAGGGAATGAAAATTCTTCTTCTAAAACTGACAAAAAGGACCTTGATTGACACCCCTTAAACTCTGGACAAAATGAGTATCAGTATCCACAGCTGCTCAGAGGCTTGAATTTATTCCTGAAAACCAGGAGACAATTGATGGGACAGAAAGGCAGTTAATTTGAAAAGAATCAAAGGAACTGACTCATTGTAATGGCTATGGTTGACCTGTGAAATTCTCCACCATCCCTGTTACTAAGAAGGGTCATTTGTGGCTGACTTAAAACTGAATACTGAATTTTCACAATCATGCAAACTAAGGAAATAGCAGGAAGGAAAGTAAGCCTTTAAAGGAAATGCACCACCACATAAGCTTCTTCTTTAAAAATTGCTATTAGAAAGTTATACTAAATGATTTTAATATTGGATATAGAAATCTTTAAATTTTATTCCGAAAACTAATAGATTGTAAGTGCTCTGTTGCCCCTCCCTCAGATTTAGCCACAATGTGTAGAAAGACACCGAAATACACAGAGAAACTAAGTATTTTCCATTCACTAACAACTGTGCCTGGTAAATACAGGAACTACTAACACATGGGATGGTTATGTGCACCTTATTAGACTATATGTTAAGGTAACTTCTGTGGAACTTTGTCCTTTTATAGGCTCTTAGGTCTTCAAGAATTTACAGCAATGTACACTGAAGACCCTCCTAGATCTGGGAGGGCTGTGGTGCCCTCTGAATATGGAGTATTGGGGGCACAGGCTGTTCTGTGCTGAAACAGGTCAGTGACTGATTAGGATGTGATCTCTACACTCAAAACCTAGGTGCTCTGAGTAAGAGGGAATCTATTGTCAGGTTCCATAGATACTGTGCCCATCAGAGAAAAAAAAATTCTGCTGAACCACATATCTTCACATTTCTTACAGTAAATTTAACTCCATTATAAACTTACAGGACTACCATCATAAATGTGTTTTGCAATTGATTGAAACATTGTTATGTGGCGTATGAGTGTGTGTAACAGTATTATTTTACTCATTATATGAGGTCTGTCCGGAAAAAGTCCAGCCATTGTTAATATAACAAGAATGGTTTGCGTGACATTGATGTACCCTGGCAGCCAAGGAGAGTGGACTGGAATATGCATGCATGAACAATGATAACTTCACTGTACTAGTCAGTGGGGGAAGTACATGCCATTTAGTGAGCATGTGTGCTATGTGGCTGTTGCATTCAAAATGACTGAGTGAGTAGAACAATGAATCTGCATCCAATTTTGCATTAATCTTGACCATTCTTCTGTAGAAACTATTGGGATGATTCAGGAGGCCACAGCTATGGGCAACTAATGATTGTCAGCTTCATAAAGAAGGGAAGAGATTTGAGACCATCGATGAGATTCAGGAAAATATGAGGAGGAAGCTGATGGAGAATGGGACAACTGTGTGAGTTCCCATGATACCTACTTAAAGGGGACTGAGGCATCATTGTCCTATGTACACTGTTTCTTGTATCTTGTATCTTCTTCAATTAATGTCTATTTTTCACATTACATGCTGGATACCTTCTGGGCAGACAAAAGTATATGCCCAAGATAACATGTGAAGCACATGTTAGCTTTGAAAACATGTGCTAACATAAAAATATACACATGAATGCTTATAACAGAATTATTCATATTAGCCAAAAAGTGAAAATGACACAACTATCTAGCAATTGATGAATGGATAAATATAATGTGATATATCCACACAATGGATTATTATTCAGCCATAAAATTAAATACATTACTAATGCTATAACATGGATGAATCTCTAAAATATATGGAAAGCGGAAGAAACCAGTCAAAAAAGACTGCCTATTATATGATTCCATTGATATGAAATGTACAGAATAGGCATCCATAGAGACAGAATGCAGATTAGTACTTACTTGCCAGGAGCCGGGAGCAGAAGGTATGGGGAGTGCCTATAATTGGTATGGGGTTTCTTTATGAGCGATGAAATGTTCTAAATTTAGGTATTGACAAGGTTACACTTCTGTAAATGTACTACAAAACATTAAATAGTACACTGAAATGGTGAGCTTTGTGTTATATAAATTATATTGCAATAAAGACATTAGAAAACAATAAAGTGAATATTCAAATATATATTTTCAACATACAGATAAGTAGGCATTAGTAAAAGTAAGGAAGGAGCTATGTATATTAAGGCTAATATCTAAACAAATTAATAATGTAGTTTCAACCAGACCAAACTCTCAGGGCTAAGATAATTTTATTAATTACTAGTGTGTTACCAAATTATACTAAGGAAGAATTTATTAATGTGCAGGATATGTTCACTGGCAACTAAATGATATAAAGTAGGAATAGCTGTTAGAAAAACAAATTGCAGCATTATTCATTTATAAATACATACCTTCACATACATGCAAACACATTCTACCCTGCAATTAAAATTGAACAGATTTTACAATATATCCATTATACCATTCAAGGGATAATTGAAGGATGTAACATATACTAGATGATTACTCAGAGCCATCCAAAACATTAATTACAGCTTTAGTAATATGTTTTTGACATGTCAACCTCAAATAAACAGTTATTACAAAGATAATGTAGAAATATACAAGGGGGACCCCACAAAACTGGAATTTATTTATTTAAAAATTGTGTATTTGTCATGGCTGGTATGGCTCAGTGGATTGAGTGCCAGCCTGCAAATCAAAGGGTCACCAGTTTGATTCCCAGTCAGGGCACACGCCTGGGTTGTGGGCTAGGTCCCCAGCTGGGGATGTGTGAGGGGCAACCACACATTGATGTTTCTCTCCCTCTTTCTCCCTTCCCTTCCCCTCTTCTCTACAAATAAATAAATAAAACCTTTAAAAATGTTGTGCGTTTATTCTTACATATTAAACTTCCATCACCTTCAAAGTACTCTCCATTTTGATGCAACACACCAATTTAGACTTTTTTCTACTGCTCAAAAGGGTTTTTGATCTTGTGGATTTTGACATTGTTAATTGCTTCTGCTGTTTTTTTGTTTCACCTCTTCCACATCAGCAAAACATTTCTGTTTGAGGACTTTTTCATCTGGGAAACAAAAGAAAGTCACCTGGGGCAAGATTGGGTGAAGAGGGAAGGTGGGGCATGCTGGTCATGCTGTTTATGGTCAAAAACTGCTGAATACTCAGCGTGGTGTGGGCAGGTGCACTCATAAATCATCCATCATGAGACGGGCAAATACATTGAGTCTTTTTTTTTCAGAATATTTTTTAAATTTAATTGTTGTTAAAGAACAGTTTTCTGTATTTTACTCCCATCCTAGCCAACCCCACAGCACTCCCCACCTCCCTCCCATTTCCACCCCCTCATAATTTTTGTCCATGTGTCCTTTATACTTGTTCCTGTAAACACTTCTCCTTTTCCCCTGAAATTCCCTCCCGTCTCCCCTCTGGTCACTGTGAGTCTGTTCTCTATTTCAGTGTCTTTGGCTATATTTTGCTTGTTTGTTCGTTTTGTTGTTTAGGTTCCTGTTAAAGGTGAAATCATATGGTGTTTGTCTTGCACTGCCTAGCTTATTTTGCTTAGCGTAATGCTTTCCGGTTCCATCCATGCTGTTGCAAAGGGTAGGAGTGCCCTAGAGGAGAACATAGGCAGGAAAGCTCAGATATTTCATGCAGCAACATTTTTATTGATATGTCCCCTAGAGCAAGGGACAAAAAGGAAAGAATAAACAAATGGGATCTCATCAAAATAAAAAGCTTCTGCACATTGAGTCTTTAAAAAAGTTCACTGAAGCTGAGTGCAGCCTCTTACAACACCACCATCTGGTGCACTGATACAGATGGGTTCCTAGAACACTCACCCAGCCTGTACTATCAGGGGCCTGCCCTCCAGGAGATAATTCTGGCTTTTTTGGGGTCCCCCTTCCTAGAACTCAGATCAAAAATACTGTTAAACAAATGACTCAGTGGATCAGAAAATCACCGAGGTGGAATTATGAGAAACATTAAGAACACATTGAAAGTTGATTCACAATAAAATGTCATTAGAGAAAAATACCCACATATGGTAAAAAAGTAAAACGTGTTATATATTGTTACTACTTTTAATTCAGTGCCTCAGCTCTGAAATCTTCATTTTATTATCAAATTACAGCTCAATGTCAAAAGCTCTGTTTACAAAAATGCCAATTTCAGTTACTTGTAAACTATTGATATTCTTCATTGTATTTGGCCCTAGTCATATGTCCATATCTAATCCTGCATTTTCTCTGTTCCAGCCCAGGAATAAATCATTTCAACAAGGAGCCATGGCCTTTTTTTTTATTGGCAATAGTATTTTGAAACAAAGTTCTGAGAACTAGGTGTGTACATTGTTACTGGTGTCATTGCATTTAGGCCTTCAGTGGAGGAAGCTAGGCAATATATTAATGACAACAACAATGAAGAAAATCGTAAGTTCTTAAGGACATTCAATTAAAATTAAATATTAAATCAATTTTTCTTAAATTGTTTTGGTTTAATGTATGTCTTTTCTCTTTTGTTCTTAAGAAAGGTTAGCACATAAACATTATTTTATTTGATTTATCCTACATATACATAAAAGCTTCAAAATTACAATGCCAATATTGCTGCTAAGAGTAAAATTACTAAGTGGATTTTTAATTTTCTCTGTTTTTTTTTCCAAAGATTTTATTTATTTATTCCTAGAGAGGGGAAGGGAGGGAGAAAGACAGGGAGAGAAACATCAATGTGTGGTTGGCTCTCACATGGCTCCCACTGGGGATCTGGCCCATCACCCAGCATGTGCCCTGACTGGGAATCAAACCAGTGACTCTTTAGTTTGTAGGCTGGTGCTCAATCCACTGAGCCACACCAGCCAGGGCTTTTTTCTTTGTCTCTAAAGTATATTCTACTAAAGATGTACAGTCTGAACCCTATGTTTAAAACTCACTTAAAGTTATTTTTATGTGTGGTTATTCTACTAATTTTACATGCAGTTAGGTTTGCTTATTTTGGCTTATATTCAATTTTAGATTTCACTATTTCCCTTTACATTTTTTAAAACCTCACCTGAGGACAGTTATTATTTTTTCATTGCTTTTAGAGAAAGAGAAAGGGGGAGGGAGAGGAAAACAGAGAGGAACATTAATGTGAGAAACATCAGTTGGTTGCCTCCATACATGCCCCAACTAGAGATTGAACCTGCAACCTGTATGTTTCTTGACCAGGGATCAAGTCTGCAACCTTTTGGTTTATGGCATGATGCTCCAACAGCTGAGCCACACAGGCCAGGACTGTTCCCCTTTTCATTTAATTATATTTTTGAATATATAACATGTGTATATGGTTCAAAAATTAAAAATACATAACTATGCATATTTATAGTCTTACTTCCATATATATTGCATTAAACTCTGTTACTCTATCTGAAGTGTAAGAAGGATCATCTATGGGTGACTAAAAGAGATTTAGGTATAATTTCTAAGTATATTGAATCACCATAGTCAGATAAATAGGAAGCATCAATGAATAAATTAATGTAGAAGGGAAGAACCATATATTTCAAAATAGGATGGAAGAAATCAGGAGATCAGCAAAATTAAGGGGGATCAAGTAGATAAACATGATCCACTTTTCACTGTACAAAGTCCAATTGATATTATAAAGATTAAAATGGATTTTATGTTCTGTACTAGCTGTTCTAAGTGATTTATTTCTTAATGTTTCATGGTAGAAGTGTATATGCAAACACACATGTGACCTCATGATAGTAAAGAAAAGGCTATTTATGTTCTGTCTGTTGCTTTTGACTATAAATAGGTCTGGGCCCACAAACATTGTTTGTTGGTAGAAAAATCTCAGATTCATGTGAAAATCATTCTCTATTGAGGCAGAGGAGGGACATATTTAAATGAATAGTAATTTTATTTATAATAAGTAGTGAACATGATTAACAAATATTGACAATATGAAATAAGAAAAATGAAAATGTTTTGTGATATTGAAATATATGATGATCTAAAGTACAAGACAATGACAATGCAGAGGTGAGAGAGACAAAAAGGACCTTAAATTGTCGAAAAGTGGTAAAAATACTAATATATATTATACTCTAATAACTCAAAAACACATTTTGTTATTTTTAGGGTAAATACCAAAACAGTAGTAAAAGAATGTATAAATACAAAGCTAATAAAATTGTTGACACAAAAGTACACAGAAAAAGATATTTAAAAAGAGAAACAGTCAAGGTAACACAAATAAAACACAAAGACTATGATGATGGTTAAATCTAATTATTCTAGTAAGTACATTAAAAATTGAATGAAGAATATGGTGACAAGTGGGTACTGGAAATATCAGAAGGAACACTTTGTAAATTATATGATTTTTTAAAAACTGTGCTATACACCCAAAGCTAATGTGGAATAATATTGAATGTAAACTGTAATTGAAAAATAAAATAAAAAAAAACTAAGTCAATATTCCAATTATCAAAGAAAAATTGTCAGAGTGAATTTTCAAAAGGAAAAAAAACCCTCAGTGCTACTTGTAAGAGACAATCTTTAAATATAAATACACAGTAAAAGGGTGCAACATGATACACCATGCAAGCATTAACCAAAAGAAAGATGAGGTTTTATTTTATGAATATCAGACAAACTAGATGCTAAAGTCAGAAACATTTTTAAAATTTTTCAATGACAGTCCACATTCAGTATTATTTTATATACGTGTCAGGTGTACAGTATAGAGATTAAATATTTATATAATTTACAAAGTGATTCCCCCCAATATTTCCAGTACCTGCATGGCACTATACATATTTAATACAATAGTATATTTTATAATAATAAAAAGGCCAACCTACCAGGAAGGTATACAAATTATATTTTTATTTACATAATAGCATATTATCAAAATATATAATTTATGAATGGGGAGAAATAAAATGAGAGATATACAAGTTTGTAATCACAATAGGGGACTTTAACACATATCTCTCTAATTGATAGAAAAATATACAAAGGCGATATAAATGTTGAGGATTTGAATGACATTTTAACAAATTTAACTTAATTACTATATATATTGAAAGTGGAGATAAACAATAAAAGAATACACATTATATTCCATGTACATGACCATAGTCAGGCCATAAGTATGTGCCAACACCTTTAAAAGACAGAAATCATGGTGTATGTTCATTGTCCTCAGGGAATTAAACTACAAATGAATAACAAATGTTAACTATAAAAGCCTTATGTCTGGGGCGATGGTTGCACTGGGGTTCAGGGCCAGGTGGCTGGGCCATCTTGTGCCCAGAGTCAGGGCGGGGGTGGGGAGGGGGTGCAGGGGACTACTGGAATGGCCTGGAGTCTGAGGAACTGGAGCCTGAGGAGCTGCTTCTGGAGCTCAAGCCAGAGCCCAAGCAGCAGCCCGAGCCTGAAGAGGAGTCGCCTTGGCCCTGCGCCCCAATGGGAACTTCAGGCCCTGGGCCTGGCTCAGGAGTCCCCAGCAACCAGGAAGTGGAGGAGGAGTCAGAACTGGTCCAGGGTGACCCAGGGGATGGCACCATTGAAGACCCTGGGCTACAAGTAATCAAAACTCAACTCAAGGAAAGGAGGAAGAAGCGGAGAAGCTAAAGGAGCTACAGAACGAAGTAGAGAAGCAGATGAATATGAATGAGTCCACCTCTAGGCAATGCTGGCCCAGTGATCATCTCTATTGAGAAGATGGAGGCTGATGCCCATTCCATCTATGTTGGCAATGTGGACTATGGTGCAACAGCAGAGGAGCTGGAAGCACAATTTCATGGCTGTGGCTCAGTTAACCATGTTACCAAACTCTCTGACAAATTTAGTGGCCATCTCAAAAGGTTTGCACATATAGTTCTCAGACAGAGTCAGTGAGGACTTCCCTGGCCTTAGATGAGTACCTGTTTAGAGGTAGACAAATCAAGGTGACCCCAAAACAAACCAACAGACCAGGCATCAGCACAACAAATGAAGGTTTCCCACGAGCCAGATACCGTGCCTGGACCACTAACTACAGCAGTTACTGATCTCCATCTACATTAGTTTTAACAGTAAGCCCTGGGTTGTGTCTACAGGGGCTGGGCTAGAGAGACTTCATGGTATTCCCCTTACTAAAAAAAAAAAAAAATGTATATAAGGAGGAGATAGAGGGGGGGAAAAGGGAAAGAAGGAAAAAATAATCATTAAAAAAAACCCAGAAGGTGACCTTTATGGAGAAATATATTTAAAAAAATACCGTGGAAGGGGTGAGAATATCATAACTAACTGCTGAGGAGGGACCTGCATTGGGGAGGAGGGACCTGCTTTGGGGAGTAGGGGAAGGCCCAGGGAGTAGGACAGGGGACTGCTCATTCACTCTGGGGATTCACCATGGACTCAACTGTGCAAGCTGCTCCTAGTTTCCCTGTCTCACTTCACCCCCTTGGGGGCCGCTCAAGGATAGGTAGGCATGGATGGTAGGAGGGTTTTAGTTTTTTTGTACCCAGGGCTCTGGAAGGACACAAGCTGTTCTGCTTGTTACTTTCCCTCCTTCTCCCTCACTTTCACAGTGCCCTCCTGCCTGCTCCTGTCCTGCCAGGTCAACCACCCAGCCCACCCCTCTTTTCTGGCTCCTTTTCTGTTCCTCCAGGTTGCCTGGTGATCTGTTTTGTTTCTTTTTGTGTGTCTTTTTCTGTTTTGAATGTCTTTCTTTGCAGGCTCCAGTGTAAATTCCCCTACCCCCTGGGGGAATGCACTACCTTGTTTTGGTGGGTTTGGGAGCATTTTCTTGTTTTCAGTTTTTTCTTTGCAATTTCCCCCCTTTCATGTGGAAGGAATGGAAGGAAGTGGGCACAGGGAGGTGGGAGGTGGATTTTGTTTATATTTTAGGTCATTTTCAGCAGGTGTGAGTTTTTAAAAAATATGTGTCATGAATAAAGTTGTTTTTGAAAATAAAAATCATTTGGCTTTTAAAAAATTCCTCATGTCTGTAAATTAGGAAATAAATTTTATTTCTAGATAACTCATAGCCAAAATAATATATTTTGATGGATATTAGAATATATGTTTTAAAATGTTAATAAAATAAAAACAGGTGGGCTACACAGCTAAAATCCATGTTTAGATGGTCAGATACAGACTTAAATAAGAATAAGAAAGAGGATAAAAATCAATGATCTGTTTCCATCTTCAGAAGGTAGAAAAATAATAGAATACCCCAAACAAAGTAGAAGGAAAGAAATATAAGAGCAGAAGAAGAGAATGTTACTACAGATGTATTAATTTTTTAAAATTTATTACTGTTCAGTTACAGTTGTCCCACATTTCCCCCCACTCCCACAGTCAATCCCCTCATTGTCCATGCTCATGAGTCCTCTATTCATTTTCCTTGGCTAGCCCCTTCCCCTTCTTTCCCTTGTTATCCCCCTCCTCCCTCCCCTCTTGTTACTGTCAGTTTGTTCTTTATATGATGTCACCTATAAGTGGAACTTAATCAACAAAATAAACAAATAGAAAAAATAGAACCAGAGACTTTCATTAAAATTTTTTAAACAAAACTACGAACAGCTACAAGTCAGTGTATTTTGATATGTGAATGAATTTCTTCAATAGTACAAAACACAAAAATGAATCTATATAAATGTGAATAGTCCTATACCAATTAAGGAACTCAGTCTGTAATTTCAGAATCCTATGCCTTAACCAGTAATTTGTCCTAAAATTCTATGAAGACATAACACCAGTCATATGCGAAACTTTCTAGAGAATAGAAAATCACAGGAAAATCCCAGTATATTTTGTGATGTCTGAATAACACTGATACCAAAACCTGACAGGACCATTAGAAAAATACAAAATTACAGATCAAGCTCTCAAACATAAATGCAAAATTCTTAAACAAAATAATAGCAATACAAATCCTAGGGGATATGAAAAGGATAATTAATTACAATTGATTCGACTTTATTGCAGGAACATGAAATTGTTCAACATTTTAAAAATCAGTCAGTTTAATTCACTATCATAACTGAATAATAGAGAAAGTAATATGATCATCTCAATAGATATGTAAAAAGTATTTGATAAAATTTATGATACAATTCTTAAAAAACTAGAGGTATTAGAGAACTTCTTAATCTAATGAAAACTATAAGAATAAAATAGCTAACATAAAAATAAATGCTGAATGATTGCAAACTCTCCTTAGGCTCAGAAACAATAGAGAAATAGGTTTTATTGTCTCTTACATTCAAATTATGCTGGAGCAGTTCTGGTTTCAGAGGAGATGGAGCAAGCACACTTTTTCCTTTCTCTCACTGAACAAACCTATAAAACATGGACAGAATGCATGCCACAGCTATTTGAGAAATTTGAAGTTAATAGCAGGAAAATTGGGGAAGATAGTCAGAATTTGAAGTACCACCAAATTGGCAGTGAGCTTACTTTTGTTTTCCTTCAACCTAAACTCACCACAGCAACACACCTAGATGTAAGCCCTATAGCACAGACAGAGATAGCTCCAGAGAAGCCCTCTAGCTTTAGATTAAGGGTCAGGAAAGGGAATATCTAATGCTCAGCAAAAATCACACATTTTCTCTCTCTACTCTCTTGTGCACCAGCAATCAGGAAATTTTGTGGTGGCAAAGACAATATCCAATAATAAGAGACTGCAGGGGCCAAATTTTGAGGAAGGGTAACCTTCCTTTTCATTTAATGGAGCTGTGGTTCCAACAGGGTGGGTCTCTGTTGTTGTTTCATTTGAACCTAGAAAATACTAGGGAAATCATTGGAAAGTAAACCCATAAAGTTTATGAAATTATCCTCAAGCCATATGTTTGAGGAACCAATTCAAATTAGCATACCAAAATCACTGGAGAGCTAACCCAACCTTACACTACCAACTAGGTCACAGACTGTAAGCCAAGGATGTATATTTTAACAGAAGACATATTTGAAGAGCACTACACAGGCTGTGAAAAGTGAACTGACAAGGAAACCATAGACCATAATCTGGAACTTGCAGCTTGAACCTAACCAGGACTGAAAAAAAATCAACATTTTCCATAGATTTTTAAATAAGGCACATAGTTTCATAACCTAATGACCAAATGTTCAGGGGAAAATTCTAAGTTATTTGTCATATAAATAACCATGAAGATTTAAATCCCACTGGAAAAGCCAATTAACAGTTATCAAAGGCCAAGAAGATACTCATGTTGGAATTATCTGATAAAGACTCTAAAGTAGCAATTATTATAGAGAAAATATGTGCATTCATAACAGTATCAAAAATACTTAGGAATAACTTTTTTAAAAGATTTTCATTTATTTTTAGAGAGGGGGAGGCAGGGAGAAAGACGAAAACATCAGTGTGTGGCTGCCTCTTGCCCCTACTGGAGAATTGGCCTGTAGCCCAGACATGTGTCCTGACTGGGAATCAAACCAGCAACCTTTTGGTTTGCAGGCCAGCAATCAATCCACTGAGCTACACCAGCCAGGGCTGCTTAGGAATAAATTTAACTGAGGGGACACATCTGTATGCTGAAAACTACAAGACTTTTGATGAAGGAAACTAAAGAAGATGTAAACAAATGGAAATATATCCTGTGTTCACAGATCACCAGAATCAATATTTTTAAAAAGTTCATACTACCCAGATACTGCATCTATATATTCAATGTAACACCTATCAAAATTTCAATGTCAGCTTTCACATAAAAAGAAAATATAATATTAAAATTTGTATGGAACTACAAAAGACTCCAAATAGCCAAACAACCCTGAGAAGGAAGAAAGCTGGAGGCATCATGCTTCCCAACTTCAAACTATACTATAAGGTGATAGTAGTCAAAACAGTATGAAAATGCCATAAAAGCAGACATAAAGATGAATGGAATAGAATTAAGAACCTAGAAATAAACCTCTGCATATATGGTTAACTAATAATTGACAAAGGAACCAAGACTATTCAGTTGGGAAAGGATAATCTTTTCAATAAACGATGCTGAGAAAACTGTACAGTCACATTCAAAAGAATGCAACCTTGACCTTTATCTTACAACATACTCAAACATTAACTCAGAATTCACTAAATACTGGAACCTAAGATCTGAAACTGTTAAACTCCTAGACGAAAACATGGAAAAAGCTCCTTGACATGGATCTTGATAGTGATTACTTGGATATGACACCAAAATGCAAGCAACAAAGGCAAAAAACATTAAGTGGGACTGTGTTAAACTAAAAAGCTTCTGCACAGCAAAAGAAACAATCAACAAAATGGAAAAGCATCCTATAGAATGAGGAAAAATACTTGCAAACCATCTATCTGATAAGGGGCTGATATCCAAAATATATAAAAATTCATACAGCTCAATAATAATAAAACAAACAATCCAATTAAAAATGGGGACAGGGAATGAATAGACATGTTTCCAAAGAAAATATACAAATGGTCAACAGGTACCTAAAGATAAAAAACATCACTAATCATGAAGGAAATACAAATCAAAACCAAAATGTGATATCACCTCATACCTGTTACAGTGGCTATCGTAAAAAAAGAGAAGGGTAAAAAAAGAGAAGGGATCACAAGTGTTGGTGAGGGTGTGGAGAAAAGGGAATTCTTGTGCATTGGTGTTGGTGGTAATGTAAATTGTTGTAGTTACTATGTAAAACAATATGGAGTTTCCTACAAAAATCAAAAATTGAAGTAGCAATTCAATTCAATTCAATCCTACTTCTGGATATAAACCCAAAGTAAATGAAAATAGAATATTGAAGAGATATGTGCACTCCTGTGGATATTGTAGCATATTCACTATAGCCAAGATATGGAAACAACCTAAGTATATGATAACAGATGAATGGATAAAGAACATATTATATATACATGAGCTTTGATATATGTATACATATACGTATATAGAATGTTCTATATATTATAACATACAGTATATATTATACATGCTATATATAATATTTTATGAGACAGAAGGAAATCATGTCATTTGTGACAACATAGCTGGACCTTAAAAGCATTATGTTAAGTGAAATAAGTCAGATAGAGCCCTGGCTGGTGTGGCTCAGTGGACTGAGTGCTGACCTGCAAACCAAAGGGTCACTGGTTCAATTCCCAGTTAGGGCACATGCCTAGATTGCAGGCTGGAACCCAAGTGGGGGGTATGTGAGAGGCAGCAATACATTGGTGTTCCTCTCCCTCTCTTTCTCCCTCCCTTCCCCTCTCTCTAAAGGTAAATAAAATCTTTTTAAAAAGTAAGTCAGAGAAAGACAAATACTGTATGATCTGACCTTTGTGTAGAATCTAAGAAAGCCTAACTCATAGAAACAGAGGTAGAATAGTGAAAACCAGGGGCTGAGAGGTGGGGGAAATGGGGAGATGTTGGTTAAAAAATATAAACTTTCAGTTAGAAGATAAGTTCTTCCGATCTAAAGCACAAGATTGTGACTATAGTTAACAATACTGTATTACTTACTTGAATGTTAGAAGAATTGATTTTAAATGTTCTCACCACAAAAAGAAATGGTACTTATGTGATATGATGAGGATGTTAGCTCATGCTACAATGGTAATCATATTGTAATACATACATGTATCAATCAACACACTGTACATCTTAAACTTACACAATGTTCCATGTCAATTATATATCAATGAAGCTGAAACATAATCAAAGTGAAAACAAAAAATAAAGTAGCTATTACAAAAAAAAAACTGAGCAATAAAATTTTGAGCAGCCTTACAGTAATGTTACATTGGAAAGTCTTAACAAAGAAACAGAAGATATGTAGAAAAAATTATAAAACTAAAAGTTGCATTAATTAAAATTTGAAAAAAACCTCACTGGACAGACTCAACAACAGAATGGAGATTATAGAGAAAAGAGTCAGTGAACAGGAAAATAGATCTACAGATATGACCAAATATGAGAAACAGGGAAAAAAAATTTAATTAAAATGAGCAAATTCTCAGGTACTTGTGGAGCAATAATAAAAGGATTAGCCCTGGCTGGTGTGGCTCAGTGGAGTGAGCACCAGCCTGTGAACCAAAGAGTTGCTGGTTCAGTTCCCAGTCAGGGCACATGCCTGGGTTGCAGGCCAGGTCCCCTGTAGGGGGCGTGTGAAAGGCAACCACACATTGATGTTTCTCTCCCTCTTTCTGCATTCCCCTCTGTCTAACAATAAATAAATAAATAAAATCTTTAAAAAATATTTAAAAAAATTCTAGAATTCATGTCATGAGAGTCTCAGAAGTAGAGGAAAAAGCATGTAATGCTGAAAAATATTTGAAAAAAATGATAGCTGAAAATTCTCAAGTTTGAAGAAATATATAAACCTATGCATCTAAGAAGCTTATAAAATTCCAAATAAGATAAACCAAAGAAATCCATGCCCAGGCACATCATATTCAAATTGCTGAAAACTAAAGACAAATAAAAAATCTTGAACACATAGAGAGAACAAAGAAGTGTTACTGATTGGGTACAACAGTTCCAATACTTGTTGATTTATTATGAAAAAGTATGGAGACTGGAAGGAAGTGGGATGACATACTACAAGTACTATCAATTTTGAGTTATATATATCTTGAAAATATACACCAGGAATGAATGAAGATATAAAGACATAAATATGGTGCATAAAGGGACCTATAAAAGTATAAATTTTCTATATTCTAATCCTATTAGTAAAATATTTATCCTAAGTATACTGTGAAAATGTAAGTATATGTTGTTTAATACCTAGAGAAACCAGTATAAAAATATTCAGTGATATAGTCAAAATAACAATAGATAAATTAGAATGAAATAATATCAAAGCATTAAAGGGGTAATTATAACAGCGATAGCTCCAGACACTTGTAAATTAAGCAACACATATCTAAAGAATCTCTGGGTCAAAGAGGAAACAACAGAATAATTAGAAAATATTTTAATTGAACAAAAGTTTAAAATACAACATATCAAAATTTATGTACAGTTAAAGCTATTGTTGGAGAGAAATTTACAGTCCTGGATGCTTACATGAAACAAGTGAGAAAGATTCAACTCAATAATGAAAGGTATCACCTTAAGAAACTGGAAAAATATGGAGAAAAAAATACATGTCCAGGGGAGTTAAGGAAATACTAAGATAACAGCAGAAGTTAATGAAATTGAAAACAGTAAAAACATACAGAAGATCAAAATCTATGAAACCAAAAACTGTTTCTTACTGACAATAAAAATCAATCACCTCTTGCAAAGAAAAAAGAGAGAATACAAAACTAATAAATATCAGTAAATGGGATGGTGTACAAAAAATGCCATCGATTTTTGAATATTGACTTTGTATCCCACTACTTTGCTTAATTCATTTATTAGGTGCAGTAGTTTTTTAATGTACCTAGGAATAAATTTAACCAAGGAAGTAAAAGACCTGTATTCGAAAACCTATAGGACACTGAAGAAAGAAATTGAGGAAGAGACAAATAAGTGGAAGCATATACTGTGTTCATAGATAGGAGGAATTAATATCATTGAAATGTTCATACTTTCCAAAGCAATCTGTAGATTCAACACAATTCCAATTAAGATACCAATAGCATATTTCACAGATCTAAAAGAAATATTCCATGAATTTATATGGAATCAAAAAAAGAGACCCCTAATAGCCTCAGCAATCTTGAGAAAGAAGAACAAAGTTGGAGGGATCATAATAACTGATATCAAACTATACTACAAGGCCACTGTAATCGAAACAGTCTGGTATGGGCATGGGAACAGACACATAAATCAATGGAACAGAATATAGAGCCCAGAAATAATCCCATGTCTTTATAGTCAATTAATATTTGACAAAGGGGGCAACAGCGTACAATGGAGTAAGAACACTTTCTTCAATAAATGGTGTTGGGAGAACTGGAGTGCTATATGCAAAAAAAAAACAAAACAAAACATGAAACTAGACCACCAAATAACACCATACACCAGAATGAACTCAAAATTGATAAGACTTAAATATAAGTCATGATATCATAAAATTCTAGAGGAAAACACAGGCAGTAAAATTTCAGATATCTCATGTAGTGATATTTTTGCTGATATATCTCCAAGGGCAAGGGAAATAAAGGAACAAATAAACAAATGGGACTACATTAAATTAAAAATCTTCTGCATGGCTAATGAAACCAACATCAAAATGAAAAAGGAACTGGATGTATGGGAGAACATATTTGCCAATAATCCTATTAAAAATGGACACTGGACCTCAATAGACACTTCTCCAAGGAAGACATACAGAGGGCCCAGAGACATATGAAATGATGTTGAGCATCACTAGCCATCAGAGAGATTAAAATTAAAATCACAATGAGATATAACATTACATCTGCCAAAATGACTATCATTAATAAATCAACAAACAACAAATGCTGGCACGGATGTGAAGAAAAAGGAACCCTAGTGCACTGTTGGTAGGAATGCAGACTTGTGCAGCCACTGTAGAAAACAGTATGGAATTTCCTCAAAAAGCTAAAAATGGAATTGCCTTTTGACCCAGCGATTCCACTGCTGGAAATATACACAAAGAAGCTTGAAACACCAATTCAAAAGAATTTATGCACCCACATGTTCAGAGAAGTGCTATTTACAATAGTCAAGCTTTGCAAACAGCCTAAGTGGCCATAAATAGATGAGTGGATAAAAATACTGTGGTGCATTTTCACAACGGAATACTATGCAACAGAAAAAAGAAGGGATTCCTACTTTTTGCAACAGCATGAATGGAAATGGAGACAATTATGCAAAGTGAAATAAGCCAGCTGGTAAAAGACAAATACCATATGGTCTCGTTTATAAGTGGAACCTAATGAGCAAAATAGACTAATGAGCAAAATAGAACCAGAGGCATACAAATATTGAACAGATTATCAACTATAAGGTGAGGGTGTGTTGGGGACTAATTGAAAGAAGATGAAGGGACTAGTTAAAGAACATACATGAAGGACCCATGGGCATGGACAACGGTGAAGGGACTGATTATGGAAGTGGGGAGCAGGCCATGTGGAGGGGTGAGAAAGGGGGAAAAGTGGGACACTTGTAGTAGCATAAATAATAAAATGAAAAAATAAATAACCTTATTTTGGTTGTAAAAAAATAAAAAATAACCAATACCCCAAATAAAAGTGGGGATATAATAACAGAACTGCAGACATTAAAAGGGTATTAAGGGAATTCTAGAAAGAAGTCTATACATATAAATTCAACAACTTAGATGAAAAGTTCTAATCCTAGAAAACCATTATTGTTGGATTTAAAATGCACCTCCCAAAATATTAGCACATCATAATCACAGGAACCTGCGAATGTTACCTTATATGACAAAATGAGATTTTTCAAATTTAACTCAATTAAGAATCTCAATACAGGGAGATTATCCTGAGTTATCCAGTTAAGCCAAACGTAATCACAAGGTCTCTTATAAGAGAGAAGGCAATGTCAAGACAGAGTCGGAGAGATTTGAAGTTTTAATTCTGGCCTTGAAGATTGTGGTAGGTGTTCTGATCCAAGTACTACAAAGCAAGCCTCTCAGAAGCCAAAAAAGGCAAGGAAATGAATAATCCCCTAAAGCAGTGGTTCCCAACCTTTTTGATGCTGGGGACCTGTTTTGTGGAAGAAAATTTTTCCATGGGTGGGCAGATGATTTTGGTATGATTCAAGTGCATTATATTCAAGCTCACCTCCTGCTCTGTGGCCTGGTTCCCAACAGTAGGTCCCTGGTCTGGAGTTTGGCAACCCCTGCCCTAGAGTCTCTTGAAGGAGCACAGCCCTGCCAACACCTTGATTTGGACCTGGTGAGATCCATTTAGACATTCTCACCTCCAGAACTGTAAAGAAACAAATTTGTGTTGTTTTAAGTCACTAAGTTTGTGGTATTAGTTACATAAGTAACAAGAAAACTAATACAACTATAAACAAAAGTCACCTAGTGTGAAGTGTGTAGTCTAAATTGTATTATTAGAAATAAAGTAATTGAATTAGTAGTTAAAAACCATCAAAAACAGAAATCTCTAGGCTCATATAGTTTTCTGTGTGAATTCTACTAAACACTTAAAGAAGAATACCACTTCTATACAAGCTCTTTTATATACAAGAAAATAGAAGAGATTAGAATAATTTCCACGTAATTTTGTGAATTCAGCATTAACATGATAGCAAAAACCAGACCAAAAAACCCCTGCAGACCACTATCACCCATGAAGATAGATGCAAAAATATGCAACAAAATATTAGCAAATCTTCTTGAGGAATATGTAAAAACAATCATATATATATGATATGGTCATATTATATCAAGTGGGTTTTGATCAAGTGGATTTTATCCAGGAACTGCAAGTTGGCTTCAAAATTCAGAAATAAACCAATATAATTCAGCATATAATCAGCCTTCAAAATAAAAACATAGAGAGAAAAAAGTATTTGATAATATACAATGTTCTTTCATCATAAAAACTCATAGCAACTTAGGAGTAGAAGGGACCTTCCTCAACTTGATAACGTGTGTCTAAAAATACCCTATAGTTAAATTCATAGTTAATAGTGAAATATTGAATTTTTTCCTTCTAAGATTGAAATACAACAAAGGTGTTCACTCTCACCCTTCCTATTATTCCATGTTGTAGTGGAACTCTTAGTGCAATAAGGCAAATGTATGAATAAAAGGCATCATATATTGGAAAGGAAGAAATAAAACTGTCCCTATTCTCAGACAATGTGATTGTACTTGTAGAATATCTCAAGTACTCTATAAAAAAACTCCTAGAAATGATTAGAGAGTTTAGCAAGGTAGCAGAATACAAGTTCAACACTCAAAAATCAATGGTGTTTCAATACAGAAGTTACACATGATTACTTTCACTGAAAGACACACTAGAATGTTCATAGCAATATTATTCCAAACAAGTAAAAAGAAAAAGGAAGAATGACTCTCAGGGCAGTCACAGATGTAGAAGCAGAGGCCAGAGAGGCAGGTGCAAAAGAAGAGCCAGAGGCCAACCAAACCGCTATCCCAGATGCAGAAGCCAACTGAGCCAGCCTGTGGGCCTGGAAGCAAGGGCCAAAAACGGAGCTGCTGCTGGTCTAGAGAGTAGATCCATCACGGGCTTAGAGGTGAAGTCACTGGAGGTTTAGAGGGCAGACACAGAGCCACAGAAAATTATTATCAAACATTGAAACCTCATGTAGTTTACCTTGCTAGGTTTCAAATTTGTCTGTGACCAACAACCCCTTTATTTTTCCCATTTTCTCTCTTTTCAAATGGGGATATCTATCCTATGCCTGTCTCACAATTATATTTTGGAAGTGGGTAACTTGTTTTCTAGGTTCACAGCTTCACAGATGGAGAGAAATTTTGCCCCAGGATGGAATATACCCACAGTATCTCTCATATCTGATTTAGATGAATTAGAAGATGAGATTTGGAACTTTCTGAGCTGATACTATTTAAACGACAGTTTAGACTTAGAGTTGTTGCTGTAATGTATTGAGACTTTTGGGATGTTGCGATGCAGAGAATGTATTTTGCTTCTGGGATGAACATGGATTTGTTGCGGGACAGAGGGTAACTTTGGTGGGTTGATTAGTCACCTCCAAAAGATATGTTTAAGTCTTAACCCCCGGTATCTGTGAAAGTGACCTCATCTGGAAATGGGGACTTTGTAGATGTGATTATGAATCTTAAATTTAGATCATCCTGGATTTAGGGAGGGATCCTACATCCAATGACAGTGTCCCTGTGACAGATAGAAAAGGAGAAACCACTGAGACACAAGGGAGGAAGGCCATGTGAAGATGGACACAGAAACTGAGGTAATGCATCTGCAAGCCAAGAACAAAAAGGATACTCTGCAGACACCAAAAAGTGAAAGACACAAGGAAAAATTATCTCTTAGAGACTTCAAAGTGAATGCAGCCTTTCCAATATATTGATTTTGGACTTCTAGGCTCCTGAACTTTAAGAGAATAAGTTTTTCTCATGTTAAGCTGCCTAGTTTGTGGTAATTTGTTATGTCAGTCCTAGGAAACTACTACAGTATCTAATTAACAGGTTTTTTGTGTGAGAATTAAATGAGATAATGTATGTAAAACACCTAAAGAGGGAACAAATAATCAATGATAACTATTATTATTAGTTAGCTATGTAATCAATACTAACTATTAATAATAGGAGAACCTATTATTAAACCACATTATTTGTTTAAATAGGAAAAGCCATATGTAATTATAATAGATGCTCAAAGCATCAGATGAAATTTAACGCTTTCTGCCAATACAAATAAAAATACATTAAGAATGTAAGAAATGTCCTTAATGTGGTAAAGAGGAATTATTTCCAAAGAAGATTAGTGATATACTTAATATTGCTTATTTGCTGTACAAACCCTAGAGACAAGCCCACTGGAAAATAGGAAGAAGATATTGCCATTAAAGAAAACACAATGCCGCTTTTTAAAATGACCTGAAATGTGTATTTTAGCAAGCCAGGTTATTCTCTGTATAAATAACCATGCACAAGAAGCATGGAATTCAAACATTAATTCAATGATTAAATGAGTTATATTAATAATGGTGTTATTCAGATACTTTACCCTAGTGCCTCTACCTGCACTGCACAAATATATCTACCAAAAGTTTCAAAAACTTACTATGATATTTTCAGGTCACTTTTCTCTAGATAGGCATTATTTATTAACATTTTTTAGAATTCTGACCAATGTACTGAGACTTGAAAAAATAAATACATGGAAAAGTGTTGTAATAGAAGGAACTAATATGTTCTTATTTGTTAATAGCTTAAATGAATGTCAGAAAAATCTAAAAGAATCATCTGTAAAACCTTGTGACTCTGTCTTAAGTTTATTTACATAGTCATAAAATACCAATAAAATTCCAACAAAATTTGTCCTAAAACACAATAATATTCTTCTTGAATTTAATTTTAAAAATAAGCAAGTGAGATTAGAAAACAGAAAATACTAGAGCAACAGGGGTAATGTACTATAGAAGATATTGGACTGTGTTAATTATACTAAGATTTTCAATAAAATACATGTCATTCTAAAAATTAAACTAATTATATAAGAAGTTTAAATATATAATAAAGTCAAGCTACCAAAACAACATACCAATAAAGTATTATTTAGTAACTAGTGTTACTTCTGGCCAAGATGGAGGAGTAGGTAGACACACTGTGCCTTCTCACACAACCAAAATTAAGGACAACAAAAATTTAGAAACAAAGAAGCACCCAGAACTGACAGAAAATTGAACTGTATGGAAGTCCGACAACCATTCATCCAGACTGGTAAGAGGTGCGGAGTCAGCGGCCAGTGGATAGGGGTCATGGCAGGAAAAAGTGGTGGCTGGTGGGCCCGGGTGCACAGGCAGCTGTTGGCAGACCCCAGTTGCTGGGTGGCAACAGCAGACCCAGTGAGGCGTGCAGGGGGCTGGCTGACCGTGGTCACACATTTGCGAGAAGATAAACCAGGCAAAAATAGGCAGTGAGAAACACTGCACAACCTAGGGCTCCAGCACCAGGAAATAAAGCCTGAAAACACAGTTTGAAAACACTTGTGGGGTTGAAGTGCCGGGAGAGGCTCCCAGCCTCACAGGAGAGTTCATTGGAGAGACCCACAGGGTCCTAGAACGTACACAAGCCCACCCACCTGGGAACCAGCACCAGAAGGGCCCAATTTGCTTGTGGGAAGCAGCAGAGGGGACTGAAATCCAGGAGGGAGCAGAGCAAGTGTCATTGTTCCCTCTCTGACCCCGCCCCCACATACAGTATCACAACACTGTGACTGGGTTGACCCACCCTGGTGAACACCTAAGGCTCTGCCCTTCATACGTAATAGGCCTGACCAGACCAAAAAAAAAAAAAAAAGAAAGAAAAGAAAGAAAGAAAGAAAGAAAAAGGCCGAAGCAGAAGAATAGATCAAAGCCCCAGAGCCCATACATCTAAGTGACCAAGAGATAGCCAGCCTATCAGATGCACAGTTCAAAGCACTGGTGATCAGGATGTTCACAGAATTGGTTGAATTTGGTCTCAAATTAGATAAAAAAAAAATGACTACTCTAAGTGAAATAAAGGAAAACGCACAAGGAATCAATAGTGATGGGAAAATAAAACTGGGACTCAAATCAACAGTGTGGACCAGAAGGAAGAAAGAAATAACCAAACGGAAAGTAATGAAGAAACAAGAATTCAAAGAAATGAGGATAGGCTTAGGAACCTCCAGGACATCTTTAAATGTTCCAACATCCGAATTACAGAGTACCAGAAGGGGAAGAGGAAGAGCAACAAGTGGAAAACTTATTTGAACAAATAATAAAGGAGAACTTCCCCAATCTGGCAAAGGAAATCAACTTCCAGGAAGTCCAGGAAGCTCAGAGAGTCCCAAAGAAGTTGGACCCAAGGAGGAACACACCAAGGCACATCATAATTACATTACCCAAGATTAAAATGAAGGAGAGAATTCTAGAAGCAGCAAGAGATAAGGGAACAGTCACCTACAAAGGAGTTCCCATCAGCCTGTCAGCTGATTTCTCAAAGGAGACTTTACAGGCAAGAAGGGGCTATAAAGAAGTCATGAAAGGCAAGGATCCAGCAAAGCTTTCATTTAGAATGGAAGGACAGATAAAGTGCTTCTCAGATAAGGTCAAGTTCAAGGAGTTCATCATCACAAAGCCTTTATTATATGAAATGTTAAAGGGACTTACCTAAGAAAAAGAAGATAAAAAATATGTACAGAAAAAAGACAGAAAACTCACAATTATTAACAACCACACCTAAAACAAAAACAAAAGCAAACTAAGCAAACAACTAGAACAAGAACAGAACCACAGAAATGGAGATTACATGGAGGGTTAGCAACAGGGGAGTGGTAGGAGGAGAGAGAGGGAAAAGGTACAGAGAATAAGTAGCATAGATGGTAGGTAGAAAATAGACAGGGAGAGGGCAAGAATAGTATGGGAAATATAGAAGCTAAAGAACTTATTATGACACATGGACATGAACTAAAGAGGGGGAATGTTGGTGGGAGGGGGTGTGCAGGGTGGAGGGGAATGAAGGGGGGGAAATGGGACAACTGTAATAGCATAATCAATAAAATATATTAAAAAATAAAAAAACAAAACAAAAACTATGAAACAGAAACAATAATAATTAGTGTTAGGATAACTAGATTGTGTATTTGGAAGAAATAATTTGATTTAAAATGCCTATTAAATACATAATTTATATAAAATTCAAATAAACTCCAGAAGAATGAAACATTGCATATTATATAATGCCATGAAAGGCTAGCAGAAAATAGAATAAGATCTTTTGATAGATAATAACATTCCACAACTTAAGGTAATAAAAGTTTAAAAGGTAAGATTTACAGATTTGATTATATAAAATGTGAAACATTTATTCAACAGAACATGAAAAGAAAATAAAGAGAAAACTATATACTGGTATCAGGTAGGACAGATTAAAAATTTATATCAATAATTAACAAAAAGAGGATTCAAATTCATAAGAATAAAATTAAGATGGTAATGAGTAAAGAGAATGAGCAGACAGTAACATAGAAAAGAAAAAAAGAATGGGAACATAAGGAAAAATGTTCATCCTTAGTAGTCAGTAAAGCAATGCAATTTGAAACAGTAATGAGGTGTCATTTTGTACCCATCAAATGAGAAAAAAGTGAGCCTACTTAAATCAGGCAAGCCTGTGATTAAATCAGTGCACTCTACCTTTGTTAATGACCATGTAAACTAGTGTAACATGTAAAGCAATTTGGCAATATATCAAGAGCCAGAAAATTTTGACCAATTATTTTACTTTTGGGAAATGAGCCTAAGACATTATTTGTTGGAGCATTATCTATGATAACAAAGAATTGGCATCCAGGTACATGTCCAAAAATAGTTGAATGAGTAAATTACAGTATAGAAAGTAGGCATTAAATTATAATTATAAATATGCATTAGCATGGGAAATATGTAAGAGACATTATTAAGTAAAAAGAAGGTTTCATTTACAGAACAATGAATAAATGAAAGTGCAGATGTAGATATAACAGGTATTTTAACACCATGAATTTAATACTTGGGAGTTGTGCTTAATATGAGAATATGTATGTTATCACTTCTGATCAACATATAAAACAATGAACAACCAACATTTAGTTTTTTTTACTGCACTAAACAGAAGTATAACATATTGTCTGACATATCTTTTCTGATATAAGCTGCTATTAGTTGTATGCCTAGCCAATGAACATTAGAAAAATCTCACTGAAAATATATGGTGTATAATCATTTCTAAGCATGAGTGAAAATATTTTTCCATTATCTCAACTTACTACCTGAACACTTTGCTTACTTTGACACTATTAATTAAAACATCATTGTTATGATTTCAGTGGAAATGGTTGTATGGTAATTATTACTTTAGCAAATAGCTTAACAAAGGAGTTGCAACTTATATAGTTTAAAGTTGTGAAACAGTCTTCACTTTTCTCTTTTTGGAATATTGATTTGTAGCTATGTGAAAATGTTGTGAACTTGATATGTGCAAAGAAGTAGAAATCAGGTGGCTTGTGCATAAGCACTTGGTCCTAAACCACTTCATTTGTAACGTGGTATTATCTATTTAAAAGAAGTCTCCTTTAATCTCTATATGCTCTAAAACAGAATGTTCCATTTACTGACACATTTAACACTTTTAAAGACATTATTTTCCTTTAGTTTTCAAATAGAACAACAACAAAAGTGGACCAATTCTAGTTCTTTGACCTATGACGACCTCTGGTATAGTTCTGTGTCTGCTGATCTCAATACCCCCATCTTGTGTCCTCAACTCCTTCTGCTGTAAGTAAAGATGTTGGTAGACAGGTGCATAAGGTAGTTTCCATGTGAATCTCTTTCAGAGAAGAAAGAAAGAAGGAGGGAAGAAAAAGAGAAAACAACATGATATACTCAATAAAGATAGGTTTCCTATAGCAACCAACTTGTACTTCTTAGTCCGTTCAACTTTTTCATCCATCCCCCAACCTTGCTCACATCTATCAACTGTCAAAATGTTCTTTGTATCTATGATCCATTTCTATTCTGCTTATTCATTTATTTTTTAAATTCAATTGTTGATAGGTATATATTTATTGCCATTTTATTGTTCATATTTTTTATCTTTTTTTTCTTCCTCTTACAAAAGACCCCTTAACATTTCATATACTACTGGTTTGATGGTTATGCAATAGTTAATTACTGGGGTGTACACCTGAAACTAATATAATATATGTCAAGTGTAATTGAAAAATAAATGATTTTAAAATGGAAAAAATATTATGGATTCTAAAGCTTCATTGCTGCAGTCCAAATGCTATCTCTTTAATTTAATAGTTACAAAGGGGGACCCACCAAAACCCAGAATTATCTTCTGGAGGGTGGGCCCCTTATAGTCAGGCTTACCCCACTAGGTGAGTGTTCTAGGAACATATCTGTATTAGTGTGCCAGCTGGTGTTATTGTGAGAGGCTGCATTTGACTTCAGTGAATTTTTTGAAGACCCTTTCAATGCATTTGCCCATTTCATGATGGGTACTTTACGAGTGCACCTGCCCACACTGCACTGAGTGTTCAGCAGTTTTTGACCCCAAACAGCCCGACTTTTGTGCTCCACCTTTCCATTTACCCGATCTCGCCCCAAGTGAATTTTCTTTTTCTCCTGGAATGAAAAAATGTCCTCAAAGGAAAATAAATGTTTTGCTGATGTGGAAGAGGTGAAACAGAAAATGGCAGAAGCACCAAAGGGCATCAAAATTGATAAGTTCAAAAACTGTTTTGAGCAGTGGAAAAAATAGTTGCATTGCATCAGATGGAGAGTACTTTGAAGGTAACTTAAGCCTAAGCATGTAAGAATAAACACACAATTATTTATAAATAAATTCCAGGGTTTTTTGGGGGGTTCCCCCTCGTATTTGACATTGGGCAATTTCTGGTTTCTCAGGAATATTTCACAGATTCCATGAAAAATGTTTTACTTTTCCTAGTTGCATGTTTTTAATTTTGACCTTGATTGTTGTTTCTTCTCTTTAAGGCTAAGTTTTTTATCAGTGAAATAGTACCTACTAAACCCCAGGAACATGCTTTCTGTTATCATTGAAAAAAATAACTATAGTTAACAATACTTCTTTGATTACTTAAAAATTTGCTAAGAAGGCAGATCGTATGTTAAGTGCTCTTACCAGAACAAAAAATTTAAAAAGGAGTGGAAGGGAATTTTTTGGAGGTACTGGAATATTTATGGTCTTGATTATGGTGATGGTTTAACACAGGTGTCAAACACAAGGGCCATGAGCCAAATCCAGCTCTGCACCTTGTTTTATCTGACCTGGCACCTTGTTTTTACCCAGCATCAGCCAAGCTCTCACTTAACTGTTAAGGAGTAGTTACATTTATACAGTCCTAAAATTACATTTGGCCCTTTGAAAGAAAATGTGAGGCTGATGTGGCCTCTGGTGAAAATGTGTTTGACACCCCTGGTTTAACAGGTCTCCAAATTCATTGAGTTGTATACATTAATTATGTATAGATTTTTATATGTCAATCATATTTAAATAGTTTTTAAAAGTATAAAATTAGATATATTCCACATGTTTTCATATGAAGAATTTTTATTATACAATGTTAATTACTTTAAAATTCCTACTACGAATTCTTCTTTCAGTAGTAGAAATTTAGCAATTTGTTTTTAAAATTTCAAACGTATGGTAAATGGAGTCAGTCTGGCTTCCTCACCCAGATGTCTAGGCAACTAAGATAAGTAGTTGCCTAGACTACTTCTCATATCCTTGAGACTGGGCCAGATAAGTACTCCCATAACCTTGAGGGCTTGCATGCACAGAAACTCACTAGGTGATACAACCTGTTTTGGCTTTCAGCCAGCTTTGTTTGTATCTAGTATTTAAGGGGGTAAGACTTCCTGATGAGTGGCACACTTAGGGACAGAGACATGCAGTGTGACACACAGAGCCACACAAGGGGACAGAGAGATGCAGTATGACACACAGCTTAAAGTGTGAGTGGCTCAACCACCCTTGAAAAAAGGCATGTCAAGCATCCCCTTGGTTCAGCACATTTTCTTCCATCCGCCTGAATCTCCTGAACCTATCTGATCTTGACTGTGGCAACACAATTGGCATAGTCGGCAGGATTTGTTGCTCTTGGCAGCTTGACCTCCCACCCCAGGACTGGCCCCATGTTAATGGCGCGCCTGGACATAGAAAGCCTTGTGGGTGGGTGGGGAAGACCCCAGAAAAGCCCAGAAAAGGCCCAGAAAAGCCTTGTGGAGGCAGGGGCCATGGACTGGGTGTTTCTTTCAGCTTTGTGAGCTGTGACAGAGACTGCACTTCCAGATGCAGTGACCGAGAGCAAGCAGAAGCTCTGAAGGCTGAAGAAGAGAAGATTGCACCTCCCGATGCAGCGAAGTTACACCGACACTGACACAGAAAGAAAGCCTGGAAGGCAAGAATGTGCACCCCGGTGAAAAGCCTCTAAGCAGTGGAGCTGTAGCAATCCCCCTCCCTGATGGTAGTGAGTGATTCAGGGTAAAGTGTGGTGGGAAAAGGAACTGAGTTCCAAGAGGGCAGCAGCCTGTGGCACCTGGGGGGAATTTGAATATAGGTAGCCTAGGGTTCTCATTCCCTCCCCCACCCCATGCAGATGTGGAACACAGTTACCGAGAACTAATGGGCCAGAGGACTGCAGCCTGGACCCAGAAAACTGCTCTGAGCATGCTGGTGAGAAGAGGTGGAGGTCCTGCGGGAGAACAGCATGTGCAGCTGTGCCTGCCGGTCAAGGCCATGCACACGGATCCTGGCTTTGCTGCGACGTTCCAGGAGGCGGGTCCATGTTGGGAATTGTTGGAGCTGGAGGAGCAACCCAGGAGGCTGCTAGAAAGTAGGCTGGAGATGGCGCCCGGAAAGCAAGCTGATAGCGGGGGGCCTATAACAGTAGAGCAGCAGGCAGTCCAAGTTCGCTGATGGGTGGAGCCCATGGTTGTGGCCTGAGTCACAAAAATGTAGGCAGACCAGGAAGCCTTTAGCGGCAGGACTTCTCTGCCTCTGGGATTTAGGCGCAGATAATATTGTGTGCAATATTCCTTGCTGCTCCCCTTGGTGGAACCTGTGCCTGGTTCATTCTGCATCCTCTAGTGGGGGAACCCCTGCTCCAGAGGAAGGGCCCAGAGTCATAGGCAGAGGCAAGCTCCCAGCTGTGAAGCTACAGAGGCCATGGTGCTGCCACCACAGACGCAGGCAAGCCCAGCATCCATCAGTGCAACTTACCAGAAGTGATTTGAGACCCCAGAAGAAGACAGTAGTGGCGGAGCAGACTGGGGAGGCCAGAACCACAGAGGCTGAGGCAGCGGCGTATTGGCCCAAGGGAAAAGCAGCAAAGGGTCGGGAGGATGTCTTAAATTCCCTCTGTTTTGCAGTTAAAGAGCGACTCCATGTGGTTGCAAGCTGGGTAATGGTTCCTGTGGATCCAGAGAAAGAAGGCTGCCGGTGACAGGAAAAAAACCGGGGTTGTGACCCAAAAGGCCTGTCCTGTGCGTCTAGAGGCTGTGCCAACCTCCTGAGAAGAGGGAGGAAATATCCTTTGAAAATCTGAAAAGGGGGAAGGGCCGATAAACCTGTGTGTAGCGGATGGGCCGGGACTCGAAGGGTGACTGTACCCCCATGAGTATACTGTTTAGGTGTCCCCCATTCCTAAGTGTATCCTGGACCCCACGTGAGGGCCTGTAAGGACTTTTTGTGGGGTTATACTGAGCATCCCCCCATTTAGTTGTCGTCACCACAAAGGGTGGCGGCAGTTAAGCGGACACTGGTTTAATACTAGAATAGGTCAGAGTAGCCTGGGTCAGTGAGCAGAACTGCGGGTTGTTGTGGCTTGTGGCAGCCAATGAAGCACAACCCCTGATTATTTGCACAGGTAGTTGGGCGGTGTACCATGGGCTGACATTGTGAATCTTTGCATAGCATTACAAATAAATGGATGGTTGTGCATGGACCATTGTGAGGACAGGCTTTGTGGCAAGACTTATGTGGGGTGGCTTGGGGTTGGCTTAAGGCTGGTATTGTGGGGTTGGCTTGAGCCAGCCCCCACTCTGTGTTAAAAGCCTCAAGGGCAAGCCGAAGTGGACTGAACTCCTGTGGGTCTGTGTCAGAGATATGCTTTTGGGCATAGCTGGGAAGCACGGAATGGTGTGTAGGATGCAGTTCCCACAGAGGCCCTCTGATTGTGTGGCTCACGTGGGTGGTGGTACCTGACTGGAAGTTGGACTGGCTGTTGTACCTAGGGGTGTCCTTATTGGTTGTTTGTTGCTGTAGTCTTATACTGCTGCTTTGGTTTATGGGTGCAGGGCTCTGCCCACCTCACCAAGGGTCATTTATGGAAGATATTCTCATGTAGATGGTGTAGTGAGGAACTCAGAAATGGTGGATTGTAGTGTAAACATGGTCAGTCTGGCTTCCTCACCCAGATGTCTAGGCAACTAAGATAAGTAGTGTTCTCATAGCCTTGAGACTTGGCCTGGTAAGTACTACCATAGCCTCAAGTGGGCTCACATGTGAAGAATCTCACTGTGTGATACAACCTGTTTTGGCTCTCTGCCAGGTTTGTTTGTATATAGTATTTAAGGGGTAGGAACTCCCTGTGAAGTGCCACACAAGGGGACAGAGACATACAGTATGACACATAGCTTGCAGCGTGGGTGGCTTACCCACCTGTGAATAAAAGCATGTCAAGCATCCCCATGACTCTGCACATTTTCTTCTGTCTGCCTGAATCTTGTGAACCTGTCCAGCCTTGAATGGTTGCCACACACCAAATATAGGTTTTTTACTATTTCATTGTGGTTATAGAACATGATGTGTGTATGATAGAACTTCTTAAAATGTTTTGCTGTGCAATCAATTTTCCAAATACTGTATTTGAAAACTGTTAGAGGTAGGGATATATATTTTTTTTTCAAATTTTCTATATCTTCAATGTTTTAATTTTATCTTTTGGCCTGTCAGTATTTGAGAGGGGTATGTTGATATCTCCTGCTATGATAGTAGAATTATCATTTTTCTTTTAATTTTATCAATAATTGCTGCATGCTTTCAAAGCTATATTATTAGACATTACAAGTTTAGATATGTTCTATCTTTTCCCCTGGTGAATAAAACGTCTTATAAATATGAATGTTCTTTTGCCCTAATAATGTTATCTTTCAACTTTGTATTTTTTGACATTAATATCAAAACTGGCTACCCCAGCTTTCCTTCGGCTACTATTTCCTGGTGTACCTCTGTTTACTATTATTCCTGTCAGCTCCCACATTTTAGCTTCTGGCATCAGCATTTTCATCCAGCTCATCCTCAGATTTCATGTTTTGTTCCAGTCACCTCTTAAATTTCAGCTCGCTGCTCTTCTCCTTCTTTCTTTTACAATTTGCTTTGCTTTTGGTTTTGGCCCATGGAGATTTCATTTAGTACAGCCTCAAAAATACATTTAAATAATGTGTCATGTTTTTTATTTTATTTATTATTTTTTAACTTTTTTTATTGTTGTTCAAGTACAGTTCTCTGCCTTTTCTCCCCACCCCTCCCCACCACCCCTGTCCTGTTTAAATTTATTTAGTGTATAAATGTAATGTTTAGAATATTATGTCTGGCATTCCATTAGAAGCAGTAGTCCTTGCTAGACTGTTGACTTTAGTAGTGATCTCAGTAAGCTACCTTGTTTAAATCATGTTTCTATAGCAAGCATTTTTAATGGGTTATGGTACTTGTGTCCCTTAAGGTTGAAAGAAGTATAAGAATTCTTTTAATATGAACAATCCATCATCAGTTAAAGCCTTTACTGCATTCCTGAGCTAGCCCACAGGTCTCGTGTGTGCTCTGCTTCTTTTGACTCTGTCCCACTCCTTGTCTCCAGTATCATATCATTAGAGTGAAATAGAGTCTGAGATGTTTTTATGGCAATCCCCTGAGTCATTAGTCTGAGTAATGTTTACAGATGTGCTCCTTGCATGCTATGAAATATTAGAATAATTTTTATAGATCATTAAGTACTCAAGTTGTTTATTTAACCCACCATTTAACTGTCATAATCTGATGTTGGGTCTAGGATTGTGCTGGCTACTATGGTAGACACTAGCCACATGTGGTTATTGAACACCTGGAATGTAGTTAGTTAGTTGGAAAAAGCCCAGGTGTCCATTGACAGGTGAATGGATAAAGAAAATGTGGTATATACATATAAAGGAAGCTGATACAGCCTCAAAAAGGAAGATGATCTTGACATTTGTTACAACATGGATAAAACTATAGGATGTTATGCTAAGTGAAATAAGGACAGGTACTGCGTGATTCTACTTATATGAGATATCTACAATATTGTCAAACTCATAGATATTGCAAATGACAATACACATCACTAAATTGAAATTTGGTCATTAATGAAATCTTGGAATATGTTTATACACATCACTAAATTGAAATTTGGTCATGTATGAGACCACTGCTGGACTTTAAAATATTTAATATTATTAAGTAATTATTATTAAATAAATATTAAATATATTTGACATTATTCATTAATTATTAAATGATTTAATTCAATATGTTAATAAGTAAGCACATTGGGTTACTATACAGGTTACATTATATCTCTATTGGTTAGTACTGGGATAGAACATTATAGACAATTTCGACTAGATTCTGGGTTTTTAACTTAAGTCTTATGTATGGGTGATCTGCAACCTCCATTGAAATTATATGCAAAACTATGTAATATCGTATATATAAGTATTTTTATTTAATTAAATTTACAAAGAATTGAAAGAGGCCCACCCTAAAACAGATTAAGAACAACTAGCCTAGATCAGAAAACTTAGTGATTTTTGCCACAGACCACACTGTGCAAGTGAAGTTCTATGGTACATCTTGAAATTGGTTATAGGTTTATGGCCCTGGCTAGTGTGACTCAGTGTATTGAGTGTTGGTCTGCGAACCAAAGGGTCACTGGTTTGATTCCCAGTCATGGCACATGCCTGGGTTGTGGACCAGGTCCCCAGTAGGGGGCACATGAGAGGCAACCACACACTGATGTTTCTCTCCCTCTCTTTCTCCCTCCCTTCCCCCCTCTCTAAAAATAAGTAAATGAAAATCTTTAAACAAAAAGAAAGAAATGGGTTGTAGGTTTAAAAATTCATTTATTCCTTCAATTAATACTTATTGTGTGCTTACTCAGGTAGAAATTATTGTGGTTGCCACTTATTTCCAGTAAGATATGACTTCATGGCACATCTTTTTGTGACAAGAAGATATAGAAGTGAATGGTCAGAGCCTGGGTTGTCAGTAATGATATGGATATTTCAAATTCTCATTGACTCACATAATTCATGTCAGTGTCAGTCAAACTAAAAACTGACATAATATCTCAAAAAGAGAATTCTGCAGTGCAGTGAGAAGAGAACAAAAGAAAACTTCTTGATGTAGAAGTGAAAAGATACCTGGGTTGAAACTTTAAGACAATGCATTTTAAATAACACACCCAAGAATTCTCTATGCTTTATTCTTTCTAGAGTGCTTTTACATACATTGTCTCCTTTGCCCATTTGATTTTTACAACAAGCCTATGCACCTAAGCAAGGCAGATACTATCACTTCCATTTCATTTATGTAATGTCCAGGCTGACTCCTTCTAAAATGCTCAGAAGAAAGCTTTTTCAGTTCAGAAGTAAAAGTCGTTGCAACCTTAGTTTTCTCCTTTCCTCTAATTTCCTTTCTGTCCTCATGAATTTGCGAAAATGTACTCATCTGCCTGATTCAAAGCCGATCACTTCTTTTCTCGGTTTTCTTTTTGCTCCTAGCTCCAGAACCACAGATAGGGAGTTTCAGTCACAGACAGGTGTACTTTTCTAGAAACAGAAATATGATGGGCACTGAAATGGTTAATAAAGTAAATTTGACATGAATTGTTTTCTTTAAAATATCTGAAGATAGGGACTAAGATGTGTGGAAAATGCCTGATGCACAGCCTAGAGCTTCCCTTTGGTGATGACAGCCCTCAGATCTCATCTAGCTAGAGCACAGGCAGCAAACACAAGGCCTGCAGGCCGAATCCGGCCTTCCATCTTGTTTTATCCCTCTCAGCACTGTGTTTCTACTCGGCAGCAGCACCGAGCTCCTTGTCCCTAGTTAGGGGGCAGTTACATTTATACAGTCCTAAAGTTTCATTCCACCCTTTGAAAGTAACCCGAGGCTGATGTGGCTGGCCCCTGGTGAAAATGAGTTTGACACCCCTGATCTATGGGAACTTCCTCAGGTGAAGATCATGCCCCTTTCCTTAGGTGGCCTACATCCAATGACTGATTGATATCACAACTTGGTCATCTGCCCTAAATCAAAATAGCTGTGGAGGACCATCTACTCTTCACAATACCCTGTAGGATTGGCTGAGGCTTCTTTTGAGAATATCTCATAGCTCACCTTTTCCTTTGGCAAATCCTTATTCATTACTTATCTTCGCTTTCAGTTTTGACCCCTATAGCATTTCCTAATGAGGCTGCAGTATTCTAGTCTTTTTGAGCATCTAGTTTCTGGAGAACTGACCTGCTACAACTGAGGTCAGGAGAGGTCTTAAAAGGCTGATACAGGGATGGGATTTTATTTAGGTTTGGATCTCTGGCTGCTGGGTGGTAATGAGACCGCCATCATAGATAGATAGAGCTCAGGTGACTTCTAGCACAAGATAGTGGCATAATTGTTACATTTTTATATGTGATAAATTGGGATGGCATGGTATTGGAAAATTATGTAGTGTGCTATATCACATCTTTGAGAAATGGGGGAGAAAATAGTAATTGTAAGGGCATTGAAATTTGGTTGTCTTGATAAACTTGATTGACACTTAGAAAAAATACAAGAAACAGCTGATTATGATTAATTAGCAATTAGAGGCTAATTGTGAAAGTCAGAAGGCCTCCTTGGTAGCATATAAAGAGACTCTCTTTTTCTTAAACAGAAGGGCAGAGAAAATTGAGGATCACACCTAGGACTTAATTGTAAGAACAAAAGTTCTGAAGAGATTAAATTTCCAACCTAGGCAGGTCTACTTTAATAAGGTGGCTCCTGCTGGGAAAGAATGGCACATCGACTCGTTGGATGGAGATATGTGGATGAATGCTTCTAAAAATCTCAAATCTTCAGATTACCCTGAATCCTGTGACCATGTAGAAGAGAGCCACTCCTTCCCATGAAGGTCTGGTATTCCTGTCTTGTTTGAAGGGTAAGAGCTGACAAGGAACTGTTCTTGTACTGAGTTCCAAATGATGATTACTCTGTGCCCTTGAAATTCCTGGTATTTTATGCAGAAAATTAATTATTATTCATGTTTTATCAATAAGCAAAAAAAACTGAGAAGGATTAAGCAATTTAACTAGTTAGTCATAAACCAAATGACTAGTGGTCAAAATCAAACAGCTAGTAATTGAACAACAATAAAAAAAAGAATTTTAGCCCAAACAAAATCGCTTTTTTAAAATGTGTACCTATGGGGTGTTGAAAATTTTTCACAGACTGCTTTGGAATTTTTTAAAGTCTGAAGCAATAAAATTTAGTTTGACTAAAAAAACAAACAACTAGTAAATTGTAAGCTGGGATTTAAACTCAGAGCTGTCTAACTCTAGTTCAGTACATTTTCCACCAGCCCACAATTAACTGTGTTCAATTGAACTTCCCTCATTTTTGAAGAGAAATGCTGTTGAATTTGGGTTTGGTGGTCATTAAGCTGTATTCATTGCTTGATTACAGATCTAATTACTAGAGATCTCAAGGTATGTGCTGGGGAGGTGTGTAATATATGATGTCCTGGGGTAACATTTCAAAATTCATATTCAAACCTATGCTACAATTTTATCTTTGGATAATGAATAAAAAACATTATTTTCATAAGTGCTATAGCTTGATGCAATTTCCTTGGCTACTGGAAATATGTAAGACAGTAATTATTATCAATGTATATATAAAGGGAGTAGATTTCAGAATTTTGAGACATGAAATGTTATGTCTCATAAAAGAATAAAAGGCTTTCATATATTGAAGAATACTGTTTTATATCATTCTTCCTTCATATTTAGATAATGTGGCACATCTTGCATGGAAATTTCAGAAGATAAAATTAAGTGCTATGGATAATTAGTCAATGTTATATCTAACATTAATTACATCTTGTGTAATATAAACTGCATTTCTCTTTTACATTCTGAGGTAATTCATTCATTCAAAAAATATGTGTTAAGCTATGTGCTGAGCCCTGTACTAAGTGATATGGATGCATGATGTCAACTTGAACTAGTTTAGTGATCCATGAGCTTCATGTCAGCAAGGCTTCCCTGCACTGTTCAACAGCAAACGTGCCTTACATCTAAACATCTTTACAACTGAACTCCCTTACCTCAAGGGCTATGGTTGTGACCTCTATATCTGTCATTGTGCAGTAGAAACTCCTAATTTTTGGAGATCTTAGACTTACTCTTCCATAATTTCTCAAAGACAATAAAGCAGGGTTAACCAGAATACCAGACAGAAATCTGAAATTCTTTAGAGCCAGCTCGAAGACCTAAGAAAACAATAGGGACAAACAGCAATTTTATTGAACACGGGAGAACTGGTTCAGAAACACATTTAAATAAATTACTGAGATCAATAGACACAAAATGTTAGAATGTGCTCTCTTTGCTACCAATTGGACCATGAAAATTCCAATTGGACCATGAAAATTTTCTTATATTTTTAAATAAAGATAGCTGTGTGTTCTGGAATGTAGGAGTTAGGGTGAAACAGAGTAATCTAAGTCCAAAATCATCTAGTTTTCTCTTTATTCTTAAGTATGCAGAGTGGGAGGATAGAAATAAGATACCCTTTTGCCTTCAGAACCTTGAGGCAAGTATGTTCCTACCATCATGAAGTGATGAAATAGCTGCAGAAAGGAAACTTGTCTGACAAGGAATGTGACTAGGCAGGTTGGCTTTGGCTGGGAATTTGTAGTAGCTAAAAAAGTTGGTATAGCAGTCCTAAATTCAACCTGCAGATGTTTTTAGAGAAGTGACTATGTCACATCACAAAGATCTCCTTTGACTTATGTTGGCCTTTATGGCTCACTCCAGTGATAACATTCTAATGCGTTTGCCTTCACAGAATATGCATTTAGAGACTATGAAGATTACAGTTATTCTGTTATTTCTTGGGTGAGTTTTCCCAACTTATATTCACTGCCTTTATATGTGTAGACCTTTGGCACAACCCTCACACATATACATAGCTGATGCTCAGATGCAGTGCCCCCTCAGAAAACAAGATGCCATAGCTCCCTTTATACATTGAAACCAAAGCTCTAACTTTGCCTGTCAACATTAGCTAGTTAATTTTAACATTAAAACAAAGTTATATGTAATGGTGAATATGTAAAAACTAAATGCTCAGTAACTTGATTAGAGAGAAATTGGCACTTTGGAAGATCTTGGGTTATATTTAATTTAATGCTATTGTAATTGTTTATTGTATATATACAGTTCAAAGGTACTTAGCACTTGTAGATTCTAATTATAAATGATTCACACATACGGATTTTTAAAATCTAAAGACACAAAGTATAATATACAATAAGATGTCTCATTATTTCCTTACTTTGTCTCTTGGCCTTTCCTTTCCCATTTTCCTTGAAATAATCTTAAATCAAAATTTGGTATATTCCCAAGAAACCTATTTTAATAATACTTCACCAATTTAAAGGTATGGTGTTGAATGTGACTTTAATTTAGGGCAAAGGAAACAGAAATAATTAAAAATTTGAAAAACTATGACATTATATTTTAGGGTATAAGTTGAAGAGATGGCAAATATTTGGTGGCATGTGTCATCGGTAGGGCCTTAACTGGGCTTAATTAGTAGCTAAGTATCATAAAACTATTGGAAAATAAAATTAGTTAAGGAGTCAAAAGTTCAGGTTTTCAGGCCCAAACACCAATGAGTAATTAATTTTCAGGCATTTGGAAGAGCCAAAATATGCAAACACCAAAATATCATACTTCTTTGTTTATGTAATTAATATTTAAATTTCTCTCCCATAGAACATATCATATGGCAGATACTATTTTAATTTCTTTGAAAATATTAATCTAATTAGTCTTGTAATAATTCTATGGTATAGATATTACTATCCACAAGCACAAGTTTGTAAGAATATGGCCAAATACTTAATAAATGGAGAAACTTGGATATAAATCTCAGTCTAGAATTGGTGCCCTTAACCACTATGCACTATATTAACTTGAAAGGATTACTATTTACCAATTTCAAATAATCCAGTACAGCTTCTTATTCTTAGCAGTAAGATGAGGATAAAAAATGAAAGTCTTCCTCCTGTAGTCTCAGATTTTTGTCAGAGACCACAAAAGCTGAGACCAATACAGAGAGAGGCAAGAAGTATCTCCACCCTACAAAGCAAGGTTGTACACCATTTTGCAGGGGAAGCTAAAATGCTACATAAGTAGTTAAGGTTGGGGGAACAGAGATAAGAGGGGAATGCATGAGGAGTGGGTTGTGGATATTTTATGGAAAAAGAGAAAGCACTGTTTAACTTCACTTTAAGCCAATCAAATCGAGAGAGGGACCTTTAACAGAACCCTTTAGAAAGGTGATCCTGGGCCTCATACTCTCAGGAGGGTGCAGGAACTGGTGTTTGAATCACGCCTACAAAAGGCCAACATGTCTAGAAGCTGTCAGAAATGATGAAGCTAAAGGACATGCCTCTGGAGCAAGCTGCACTTTTTCCAACATGGCACTTACTCCGGGCAAAAGGGTAATGCATGTGCAGGATTGAAATGCTACCATCAGATAGACTGAAAAGGGGTCATAAGTAGCCACAAAGAGAGGCTTTGCCTATGTCAGCACTGTCTCAGGGATAGGTACTTAATGGAGAATCTCCAAGAAATATATATAAGTGCCCCACTATGAAGTACAATGCAGGTGTAAAAATGAATGTGGGATTTCTCTATGTAATGACCTCTAGGAATACTGAAAAATTAAAAAAGGGTAAATACAGAGCAATGTTTTTATTATACTACATTTTGTGAATATGGGGATACTATAATGATAAGTAGATATGGATATTCATATACAGATGTTCCTCGCCTTCTGATGGGGTCATGTCCAAATAAACCCATCAAAAGTCAAATATTTTAAGCTGAAAATGCCTTTAATACACCTAACCTACCACACATTATAGCTTAGCCTGCTTTACCTTAAACATTCTCAAAACACTTAAATTAGCCAACAGTTGGGCAAAATCATTTAGTACAAAGCCTGTTTGTAATAAGGTATTGAATATCTCATGTAATTTATGTAATTATGACTTGCTGCCATCATGCTGGGCAATTATCTTGAGTTTCATCTCAAGAGTAATTGTCTTCCTCTTCTTCTCACCAGAAGCAGAAGACACAGATGGGCAATTTGTAGACACAATGGTTGTGAAAACACAAAACATGTTATTCAAAAAGAAAACAAAAATGCTGGCAACATGATCTCCCTGTACGGTATGGGTTCTTTACCTTTGTGATTGTGTGGCAGACTGGGAACTGTGACTCGCTGCTACTGCCTTGCATCATGAGAGAGTATCGAGAGAGTATTGGACCACATATTTCTAGCCCAAGAAAATATCAAAATTCAAAATTTGGAGTTCAGTTCCTATTCAATGCATGTCACTTTCACAGCACTGTAAAGTAGAAAAATTGTTTAGTTGAACCATCTTAAGTTGGGATCTATCTGTACATATATATAATATAAGTGAGGGATGAAAAGTAGACTTTGAGTTACTTATTTTAAAAAAGTGGCACATGTAAAGCTGTGACATAATAAATAAAAAATGTTTATTTGCTCTTTGTCCCCAGTCTCTGGCACAGAGCTTCTAAAACCCTTGAAATTTCCTGAATGACAGAGGCAGTAGAAGCTTCTTTTGTTATACATAACAAGGCCCTTTTCAACCATACTTGAATTTATATTAATGAGATGACTAGAAGCCTCTAGATAGCTTCCTGATAGGGTGTGGTTGCCATAGGAACCAATCCTGTGATTATAGTGTTAGAACTTTTAGTTCCCTACCCCACCTCCCACCCCGACTCTGACCTCCAGGGAAGGAGGAGGGATTTCGGATTGAATTAATCACCAGTGATCAGCAATTAAATCAATTGCTCACGTAGCGGAACCTTCATTAAAACCCTAAATGAAGGATATTGGAGAACTTTCAAGTCCATATGCCAGGAGTGTGGCATATGCCAAACTCCACAGAAAGAGAAACTCCTGTGATTGAGATTCTTCTGGACCTTGCCCTGTGTGTATTTCTTCATCTGACTTTCATTTTTATCCTTTATAATGTCCTTTATAATAAACCAGTAATAGTAAGTAAAGTGGTTCCTTACGTTCTATAAATCACTGTAACAAATTATCAAACCTGAAGAGGGGGTTGTGAGAAACTCTGATTTGTAGCCAAATCATAAAGAAGTGTAGGTAATGTTGGGACCCACTACTTGCAGTTGGCCTCTGAAATGGAATGCAGTTTTGTGGTACTGGGCCCTTGTACTTAACCTGTGGGATCTGATATTATCTCTTAGTAGATAGTATAGTATCAGAATTCATTTAAATTGTAGTACAACCAGTTGGTCTGTGGTGGTGTGTAAAACCCATACATTTGATATCAGAAGTGTTTTGAGTAAAGAAATAGTTTTTCTATAGGACATATACATGTTTCACATAAATAAAATGACAACCAAAGTGTCCTTTGATAGAGGATTGGATAGAGAAGATGTTGTACTTATATAAAATGGAATACTACTCAGCCATAAGAGAAGATGAAATACTGCCATTTGTGACAATATTATGGACCTTGGGAATATCACACTAAGTGAAATAAGTCATTCAGAAACAGCTAAGAACCATGCGATATTACTCATATGTGGGATATAAAACTAAAACTCATAGACACAGACAACAATATGGTGGTTACCAGAGGGAAGGGGATGGTAGGATCATGAAGGGGTAAAGAGGGCCAAATATTTCATGACACAATGATTTGACTTTGGGTGGGGAACACACAATGCAATATACAGATCATGTATCATACAATTGTACACTTGAGACCTATTTATCCTAACATTGGTTAATGGTCCTATTAACCAATGTTACTCCAAAAATTAATAAAAACTAAAAATGAAAAATTAGATCAAAAGATCATAAAAGCAAATAAATCCATTTTTGTCAACTGAAGGAGTCTAAAACTATATCAACAAAATAGCCTAGACAGAGGTCGCAAAATATGATTTTCTTGGAAAAATGGTTTATTGCATGTCGGGGACAGGCAATGTGTAAGATGAGCTTGGGAAATTTTGTCATACTATACAATGAAGAAGCTACAAAAGACTACTGAGGTTATATCAACAGGATAGCAAGGCCAGTCTAAAAGACTCCCCCTGACCAATGATGGGCCAATTTGAGCATTGTTATTGATCATAATTGCAATGCATTGTACCATACCAAATTACATACATAATGGATCATACTGATACTTTAAAAATAATGACAACAAAACTTTAGTGATCACTGTTGTGGGTTGAATTGTATCCCTCCAAAAGATATGTTGAGGTCATAACCCCAAGTACCTGAAATATGACCTTACTATGAAATAAGTTCTTTGCAGATGGAATCAAGTTGAGATGGGGTCATAGCTCATTAGGGTGGGTCATAAATCCAATGAATTTATGAATGAGAGAAAGAGAGAGAGACAGAGGCATACAGACACACTTAGAAGGAAGACAGTAATATTAAGACATGGAGAAGTTGAAGCAATGCAGCTACAAACCAAGGACCACTAAGGACTGGCAGCAACCAACAGAAGCTAGGAAAAGGCAAAGGCAAGGAAAGATTCTTTTCTAGACTCTTCAGAGGGAACGTGTCTCTTGACAACACCTTTATTTTGGACTTAGCTTTCAGGCTTCTGAGAGAATATATTTGTGTTGCTTTAGGCACCCCAGTTTTTGATAATTTGTTATGGCAGCCCTAGGAAAGTAACAGTCATCTTTGTAGTTTGCTAGGGCAACTCATTATCCTGAAAAATTGGGAAACAGAGAGAAACAATAACTATTTCTCTTTTACTGTATGAATTATATTTCCAAGTTATTAATAGTTCATGAAGGCAAGTTCCTCTTTATAAAAGAATCCTTGCTAATAATTGCAGGGTTCATAGAATTTGAATATGACTTATTTACACCTTGTAATAAAATAATGGAACTAAACAATGGATCACCAATGGAAGCTAAAATCATTCTGTGAAAAGTTGATAGGTGAACTTCATAATGGATGGAAATAGCTGATAATACCTGAACTCAATGATCAATTTTAAGCTCACTAAATGTGGGACAACCACACATTTGAGGTCTGTCTGGAAAATTTCCAACCATTGGTAATATAATGGGAATGGTTTGCATGACATTGATGTAACCTGGCAGCCAAGGAGAGTGGACTGGAATGCACATGGGTGAAGGATAACAACTTCACTGTACTGGTCAGTAGGTGTGGTAGTGAGCATGTGTACTGTGTGGCTGTCACATTAAAAATATCTGAGTGAGTAGAGTACCAAATCTGCATCAAATTTTGCATCAAGCTTGAACATTCTTCCAGGGAAACTATTCTGATTATTCAGAAGGCCGCAGCAATGGACAATGGGTGAATGAACTGGTGATCATCACGACTACACACCTACTCATGCATCATGTCTCATGCAGAGTTTTTGATGAAACATCAAATCACCCAGGTAATTCAGCCTCCCTACAGCCCAGATTTGGCACCTTGTGACTTCTGGCTTTTCCCCAAACTAAAATCACCTTTGAAAGGGAAGAGATTTCAGACCATCGATGAGATTCAGGAAAATAGGATGGGGCAGCTGATAGTGATTGGGAGAATACTTGTCCATGTTAGGTACCAAGGTGCCTACTTCGAAAAGGACTGAGGTGTCATTGTCCTATGTACAATGTTTCTTGTATCTTGTATCTTCTTCAATAAATGTCCCTTGTTAATATTACATGGCTGGGAACCTTCTGGATGAACCTCGTAAGTGCTTCCTGAAGTGATGCAATAAGGAATGTATAGTAACACCTATCAAGTGTTTTTTACTACAAACTGAAACTAAATTTAATCTATCTTCAGATCTAACTCTTAGTTTACAGGAAAAATATAGGAGAGAGAAAAATTTTGAAGTACATATTTTCCTCAATCAATTCTAGAAGTTAAAACTTTATTGGACAAAATCACCCTGTTTCTTTGCCAAATAGATGTCATGAAAAAGATTGGGGGTTACTAAATAGCCATGGGGATACAAAGTACAGCATAAAGAATACTATCAATAATATTGTCATAACTGTGTATCATGCCAGGTGAGTACTGGGAATACTGGGGGGAACACTTTGTGAAGTATGTGATTGTTTAACCTCTATGCTCTACATCTGAAACCCATTCAAATAATATTGAATGTAAACTCTAAATGAAAATTAAAATTTAAATAAAAAAGGATTGGAGGCAATAACACAATAAAAACATATCAACCAAATGCAAAAATGGTTTATCTTATTTTTGAAAAATTAACTGAAATTTTTGAGACACTTTAGGAAATGTGAATATGTCCCACTATTGAATGATGTTGAGAAATTATGATTAAATTTCTTAGATATTATAATGGTATTACAGTTTGTTTTTAAAATACACTATCTGTTGGCAATAAATACTGAAGTGTTCAGGAGTGAAGTGATAACTTAGGGATTGCTTTAAAATATACCAGAAATAAACAAGGAAGCAAGCAAGCAAATAAAACAAACACATAAATAAATAAATAGTACAAGTCAGAGGATGTATATAAAAGTCTGTTGGCAAAATGTGGATAATTGTCAAAGTAGGTAGTGTGTATGAGGTTTCATTGTAATATTTATTTTATCTGTGTTTGAAAATAACCATAAAAATCTTTTAAATGTCATATAAGAAGATTCAGCAATACATTGGTAACACGTAAGAGTGCTAATGACAGAGAGCAAACATTTCAACTATGTAAGACTATTCCCTTTTTTCAAATTTATGTATGTATTTATTTAAAGTATAATTGACATATTGTATTATTTTTAGGTGTACAACATAGTGATTTGATACATGTATAGATTGCAAAATGATTACCACAATAAGTTTTGTTAATATCCATACCACAGTTACAATTTTTTTCTTGTGATGAGAACTTTTAAGATATCTCTTAGCAACTTGTAAATATACAATATAGTACTGTTAACTATAGTCACTGGGCTGTATGTTACGTCTCTAGGAATTACTTGTCTTATAACTGGAAGTTTGTATCCTCTGATCACCTTGACTCATTTCACTTGCCCCCCACCCACTTCCTACCCCTCCACCCCCCACCTCTAGTAGCAACTCATTCTTTGTATCAATGAGTTCTGTTAAGTTTTGTTGTTTTGTATATTCTATATATAAATGAGATCATACAGTATTCATGTTTCTCTGACTTACTTCACTTAGCATAATGCCTTCAAGTTTCATCCACGTTATGTCAAGTGACAAGCTTTCCTATTTTTATTTTTACCATATTTTCTTTATCCATTTATCCATTGATGAATACATACATTGTTTCCATGTAAGACTATTTCTTTTTATTTTAATTCCACCCTCCATCTGGATGCCTTTTCTGGAGGCCTAAGAAAGCACAGGAAAAGGGAGAAGATAGGACTGAGAAGAGAGAAACCAAACATGACCTTGTCTCCCACAGTGGACTTCTAAGTATGAAACATGTTCAGGCTAGGTAAAGGAAAACTTTAAATTTAAACAAAATTTAAAGTACTCTCCACTAGAACATTTAATTAATAAAAGCAGACTTTTTGTTCTGAAAGAGAATGGATGAAAAGGCTGGGGAATCTGCCTATATTTCATTCAGAGGTGTCTCATGTAAACTTATCTGGGAAGCAGACTCTTAAGTAGATATTTGCATGCAGGAGAAATATTGGAGAGCCCTCAGACAAACACCTACTAAGGTGAGGAAAAAAGGGGAAGGGTCTAGTCAAAGAACGTGTATGAATGACTCACAGACATGGAACACAGTGTGGGGATTGACTGTGGGAGTTGTGGGGGGGTGGCCTGGGTGGAGGAGGGCAAAAGGGGAAAAATGGGACAACTGTAATAGAATAATAATAAAAAATGATAAAAAAGACAGTAGAGAGTAGAGTCCAGCAGTGATGTAGTAGCAACAAAAACCTTAACAGTTCTGACAGAAAGCTCTGAAACTGGCATGAGCCTTCCAGATGGTTCCAAATAAAGTAAGACAGCTGAGCCTTTGTAATTCAGGCATCAACCAAACATAGGACTCAAGGTGCCCCTAGAAGGGGGTGCAATGCTTTGTTTGGGACTCAGCTGTGAGCCATCAAGAGCCAACACTCCTGGCAGCTAAAGGAATGAGTTCGTCCATCCAGAAAGGAGAAATAGACAGTACACCACAACATCCCTTACAAGGGGGCAAGAAAAAAACTATTCAAAAGATCACTCTCCAGAGTTTAGCTTATTCAATATATAGATAGCATAAATGTACCTACATACATACTTACATACATGTATGTATTATCTGTATGGTGGGGATAAATAATAACCTAACCTTCCTACCTTTCAGGATGTTGACAGAAGAGTTTATAACATTATTTGTAAAAGTATTTGTGAACAACCAATTGCCATAGGGAGTATCATGGTATTGTGAAAAGAATAAAAGTCTTGAAAAGGTCAGTTAGCATCCTAACTCTGTTCTAACTGGCTATGTGGGAGTCTTAGTTCTCTGTCTAGAACATGATGAGAAAGGCACACTAGAATGTGCTTCTCTAAGACAGGACTTGTCAAGCTTTAGTGTACATCAGACTTCTTAGGGAAGCCTGTTAACATATAGAGACCATGAAAGCTTCTTGGGAGATGAGTCCTGCCTGCATTATTAGCTTGTATCTCAGGAGAATTTTATCTCATGTGGGATCAAACTAACATCCACACTGCTTTAAAAGCCTTTCCAGCTTGGAGATTATATTGTCATATTTTTAGTTATTTACTTGGGTCAACATTTTATATTCAGTGTTCTAGAAAACACCAACTTAGTTGGTGGGTAACAGAATATCATAGAATGTACTTTAGGAAATTCTGATCTCAGATTTTTCACAAATTCAGATGAGCTAAGGCTTTGCAATAATAGTGCACATTAATGATTGTTTCCAATTGACTTTTACGATTATCTACCACTTCCTGTGCCTTTTACAATATGTATTTAATTATGAGGATTTTTTTCTGCCAATGTTGAAGATCATAGATTGATAAGTATAGCTGCAGCATCTCTTGAACATTCAACACAGTAGAATGAACTTAAATCATTTTCTTTTTAAAAAAGATTTTATTTATTTATAGACAGAGAGAAAGGGAGGGAGAAAGAAAGGGAGAGAAACACCAATATGTGGCCACCTCCCACATGACCCTGCCCCCTGGGACCTGGCTCACAACCCAGGCACGTGCCCCGACTGAGGATTAAACCAGCGACCTCTTGCTTCATAGGCCCTCCCTCAATCCACTGAGCTACACCAGCTGGGGCTTAAATCATTTTCTTAAGAACATTAACATATTGAAATAAATACTCCTGTATGATTCCATGGTAATTGTGTTATTAGAAATAAAGTTTCATGAGTATATATACAACAGAAGCCACACTTCAAATATGAGCAAGTTATACATGATAAAATGAATGCTATCTCTGAAAATAAGAAAAAAAAGTGAGAATAACAATAGAACATTTCCTGAAATCTTCTGCTGTCTATGGAAAAGATTATGGAGACTTGGAAAAACAGAATAAAAGCATTTACAAATCAAAATAATGTCAAAAACACCAAACTGATTTATTAATCTTATTGGAAAAAAATGTTACACAGCATCCTAAATATCTCTATTGAAAAATGGGTAGCATATGTTTCCTATCTTAAAGTTACGGATGATTGCTGTGAAATAGAAAGTATGCAGCACTGAAAGTGACTTCTTGCATATACAAACTGAACCAATAAGATAAAGAGTGCTATTTTTAAACAGTCTGATTCTAAGAAGTAATAGTGGCAGCCCAAATGATTTATTTTTATTTTCTAATGTTCATGAATTGTCTCTTTTATTTTTTGATTTAATCTTTATTGTATTTTTTCCATTACCATTAAGTACCTTTTAATGAAGAACTTTAAACATTCATAGTTTCTCTTTAAACTATTCTTAAGATTCCTCACTGTTTTGGAAGTCTTCACAGCACCAATAAGGGCACCTTCTTAGTCTAAACTTAGAGAAACTCTATGTTTCTCTTTTCTTGTGCTCACTCTCTCTCCTTTTCTCACTCTCTTTCCCTCTCTCTTGCTCTCTCTTATCCTCTTTCTTTGCCCCACTATTCCAAATAACTCTATCACTTATGTCCAGTCAGTTTTACAATTCTCCTACAGCTAAATCTGAAATCAATAAAATGATTCAGTTCCACTAAACCTGTAAATAATACTTGTCTACTGTCTTTATATTCACCTATTTTTTATTGAATTGTACAAAGAAGTGCACACAGCATGATGAAATTAATTACTAAGAAGGTAATACATTCATGCAACCACTTTCCTGATGAGGCAATAGTGCATTGCCAGCATACAGGAGTTATTCTCGTGTACCTTCTAGTCACTACCTCCACCCCATTCCCCCAAAGCAACCACTGTCCTTATTTCTAACATAATACATTAATTCTTCCTGAACTGTATGTGACTTGATTCATACATTATCAATTATTGTGCCTTGTTTTTCTCTCTCAACATTATGTTTAAGATATTCATCCACATTATTACATATAATAATTATTCTTTTCATAGTTATATTGGTTATATTGTAAACCATTTATAAATGAATATATATCAATTTATTTATCTAGCCTTCTGTTTATAAATATTTGGTTTGATCCCATGTGGAATCAAACTAGAAATCAATAACAAAAGGGGATTAGGAAAACTCACAAATGAATGGAAATTAATATTCATAAACAACCATGGGGTAAAGGCAGAAATCAAAGGAGGGAATAGAAAATTTCTAGAGACAAAAATAAAAACAGCATAGCAAAATTTAGGGGATACAGCAAACTCAGCACTTAGAGGAAAGTTTATATTAATAAATGCTTATATGAAATAAGGTGGAAAGATCTCAAACAAACAATAGAATTTTCATGTCAAGAAAGTAGGAAAAGAAGAACAAACTAAGTCTAAAATCAGTAGAAGAAAGGGAATGATAAAGATTAGAGCAGAAAAAAATAATATAAGAAATAGAAATGATCTTTAAAATTTTTTTTCAATAAAATATACTTTATTTTTTCTTTATTTTTTAATTGTTATTCAAGTAGAGTTTTCTGTCTTTTACTCCTGTCCTAGTCCACCCCCTCAGTGCTCCCCACCTCCCTCCCATTTCCACACCCCTTAGTTTTTGTCCATGTGTCCTTTATACTTGTTCCTATAATCCCCTCCCTTTTTCCCTGAAATTCCCTCCCCTCTCCCCTCTGGATACTGTCATCCCATTTTCTATTTCAATGTCTTTGGTTATATTTTGTTGCTTAGGTTCCTGTTAAAGGTGAGATCATATGGTATTTGTCTTTTACCTCCTGGCTTATTTCACTTAGCATAATACTTTCCAGTTCTATCCATGCTGTTGCATAGGGTAGGAGCTCCTTCTTCCTTTCTGCCACATAGAATTCCACTGTGTATATGTACCATAGCTTTTGATCCATTCATTTAATGATGGGCACCTAGGTTGCTTTCAGCACTTGGCTATTGTAAATTGTGCTGCTATGAACATTGGGGTGCATAGGTTATTTTGGAATGGTGTTTCAGGTTTCTTGGGACATAATCCTAGCAGTGCAATTGCTGGGTCAAAAGGCAGTTTCATTTTTAGTTTTCTTAGAAAATTCCATCCTGTTTTCCATAGTACTTGTACCAGTCTGCAATTCCACCAACAGTAAACTAGGGTCCCCTTTTTTCCACAACCTCTCCAACACTTGTTGTTTGTTGCTTTGTTTATGATGGCCATTCTTGCCGGTGTAAAGTGGTATCTCATTGTGGTTTTAATTTGCATTTCTCTGATGGCTAATGATATTGAGCATCTTTTCATGTGTCTCTGAATCCTCTGTATGCCCTCCCTGGAGGAATGTCTGTCCAAGTCCTTTGCCCATTTTTTTAATTGGGTTGCTTGTCTTCTTGGAGTGGAGTCGTGTAAGTTCTTTGTATATTCTGGAGAATAAACCCTTGTCTGAGGTATCATTGGCAAACATGTTTTCCCATATAGTTGGGTCTCTTTTTATGTTAATGCTGTTTTCTTTAGCTGTGCAGAAGCTTTTTATTTTAGTGATATCCCATTTGTTTATTCTTCCCTTTATATCCCTTGCTCTGGGGGACATATCATTAAAAACATTGCTGCGTGAGATATCTGAGATTTTCCTGCCTATGTTCTTCTCTAGGATTTTAATGGTGTCATGGCTTATATTTAAGTCTTTTATCCATCTTCAATTTATTTTTGTGTATGGTGTAAGTTGGTGCTTGCGTTTCATTTTTTTGCACATAGCTGTTCAGTTCTGCCAACACCATTTGTTGAAGAGACTATTTTTACTCCATTTCATGGTGTTGCCCCCTTTGTCGAATATTAACTGACTGTAGTGACTTGGGTTTATTTCTTGGCTCTCTGTTCTGTTCCATTGGTCTATGTGCCTGTTCTTATGTCAGTACCAGGCTGTTTTGATTACAGTGGCCTTGTAATACAGTTTGGTGTCAGGTATTGTGATCCCACCTACTTTGTTCTTCTTTCTCAAAATTGCAGCTGCTATTTGGGGTTGTTTATGGTTCCATATAAACTTTTGAAGTGTTTGTTCTATGTCTGTGAAATATGCCATTGGTACTTTGATAGGTATTGTATTGAATCTGTATATTGCTTTGAGTACTATGGACATTTTGATGATGTTAATTCTTCCAATCCATGAACACGGTTTTATGTTTCTATTTGTTTGTGTCTTCCTTCATTTCATTCTTCAGTGTTGTGTAGTTTCCTGCATACAGGGCTTTTATCTCCTTGGTTAGGTTTATTGCTAGGTATTTTATTTTTCTTTTTGCTATATCGAATGGGATATTTTTCTTGATTTCTGCTTCTGCTGTTTCATTGTTGGTATACAAAAATGCCTTTGATTTCTGGATATTGACTTTGTATCCCACTGTTTTGCCAAATCCATTGATTAGGTTGAGCAGTTTTTGGGTAGAGTCTATAGGATTTTCCATGTACACTATCATATCATCTGCAAACAGTGACAGTTTTGTTTCCTCCTTTCAGATTTAGATGCCTTTTATTTCCTTTTCTTGTCTGATTGCTGTGGCTAGAACTTCCAAAACTATATTGAATAGAAGTGGTGAAAGTGGACAACCTTGTCTTGTTCCTGATCTTATTGGAAAAGCTTTTAGTTTTTGTGCATTGAGTATGATGTTGGCTGTAGGTCTCTCATGTATGGCCTTTATTATGTTGAGGAATGCTCCCTCAATTCCCACTTTGCTGAGTGTTTTTATCATAAATGGTGCGGTACCTTTTCAAATGTTTTTTCTGCAACTATTGTTATTATCATGTGATTTTTGTCTTTGCTTTTTGTTTATGTGATGTATTACACTTACTGATTTGTGAATGTTGAACCATCCTTGCATCCCTGGGATGAATCCCACTTGGTCATGGTGTATGATCTTTTTAATGTATTGCTGGATGTGGTTTGCCAATATTTTGTTGAGGATTTTAGCACCTATGTTCATCATCGATATTGGTCTGAAGTTTTCTTTGTTTGTTGTGTCTTTATCTGGTTTTGGGATTAGGATGATGCTGGCTTCATAGAAGGAGTTTGGGAGTCTTCATTTACTTTGGAATTTTTGGAATAGTCTGTGAAGGATAGGGGTTAGTTCTTTCTTAAATGCTCTGTAGAATTCTCCTGTGAACCCATCTGGTCCAGGGCTTTTGTGTGTTGGGAGTTTTTTTTATCACTGCTTCAATTTCATCTGCTGTTATTGGTCTGGTCAGGCTTTCTGCTTCTTCTTCATTTAGTTTTGGAAGATTATATTTTTCTAGAAATTTGTCCATTTCACCTAGGTTTTCAAATTTCTTGGCATATAGCTCCTCATAGTAATTTCTTACAATCCTTTGTATTTCTGTGGTGTCAGTTGTAATCTCTCCTCTTTTATTTCCGATTGTGTTTATTTGGGTCCTCTCTCTTTTTTTCTTGATGAGACTGCTTAAAGGCTTGTCGATTTTGTTTATCTTTTCAAAAAACCAGCTCTTGGATTCATTGATCCTTAGTATTGTGCTTTTGGTTTCTACGTCATTTAATTCTGCTCTGATCTTGGTTATTTCCTTCCTTCTACTAGCTCTTGGCTGTCTTTGTTGTTGTTGCTCGAGTTCTTGTAGGCATGGGTTAGGTTGTTTGTTTGAAATGTTTCTATCTTTTTTAGGTAGGCCTGTATTGCTATGAACTTCCCTCTCAGGACTGCCTTTGCTGTGGCCCATAAGTTTTGGGTTGTCATAAGTTCATTTTCATTTGTTTCCAGAAACTTTTTGATTTCTTCCTTGATTTCATTCTTGACCCATTCATTGTTTAATAGCATACTATTCAGTCTCCATGATTTTGAGTGTTTTGGGTTTTTTTCCTTGGTGTTGGTTTCTAATTTCAGTCCCTTGTGGTCAGAGAAAATGCTTGGTATGATTTCAATTTTCTTGAATTTGTTGAGGCTTGTTTTGTGTCCTATCATGTGGTCTATCTTTGAGAATGTTCCATGTGCATTTGATAGAATGTGTATTTAGTTTCTTTTGGATGCAGGGCTCTCTCTCTATATATATCAGTTAAATCCATTTCAGCTAGGGTATTGTTCAATGCCACAATATCTTTGTTGATATTTTGTTTGGAAGATCAGTCTATTTTTGAGAGTGGGGTGTTAAAATCCCTTACTATAATTGTGTTGCTATCAATGTCTTTCATGAAGTCTTCTAAAATTTTCTTTATGTATTTGGGTGCTCCTATGTTGGGTGCATATATTTACAATGTTTATGTCTTCTTGGTGGAGTCTTCCCTTCAGTATTATGAAGTGACCTTCTGGGTCTCTCTTTATAGCTCCTTTTTTTAAGTCTATTTTGTCTGTTATGAGTATTGCTTACCCGGCTTTTTTTTTTCTGTCCATTTGCTTGGAAAATTTGTTTCAAGCCCTTCACTTTCAGTGTGTGTATGTCTTTTGTCCTCAGGTGGGTCTCTTGTAGGCAGCATATGTGTGGGTCATGCTTTCTTATCCATTCAGCTATTCTGTGTTTCTTGATTGGAGCATTTAATCCATTTATGTTTAAGGTTTTTATGGATAGGTAATTATTCATTGTCATTTTAGTACCCATGTTCCTCTCTGTTTCTCTCTTTTCCTTCCTTTCCTTAGAGCAGTCCCTTTAGCATCTCTTGCAGCGCTGGATTGGTGGATGCATATTCTTTTAGACTTCTTTTGTCTTGGAAGCTCTTTATTTGGCCTTCTATCTTGATTGAGAGCCTTGCTGGGTAAAGCAGCCTAGGTTGCAGGCCTCTGGTTCTCATTACGTGGAATATTTCTTGCCATTCTCTTCTGGCTTGGAGCATATCCATTGAGAAGTCAGCAGCTAACCTTATTGGGGCTCCCTTGTATGTTACTTCCCTCTTCTCCCTTGCTGCCTTTGAGATTCTCTCTTTGTCTTGCAATTTTGCCATTTTCATTATGATGTGTCTTGAAGTGGGCCTCTTTGGGTTCCTCTTGATTGGGACTCTCTGTTTCCTGGATTTGTGTGATTTTTTCTCTCGTCAAATTAGGGAAGTTTTCCATCATTACTTTTTCAAATAGATTTTCTATCCCTTGCTCTTCTTCTTCTCCTTCTGGTATCCCTATTATATGGATATTATTATGTTTCATGTTGTCTTGCATTTCTCTTAATCCCTCTTCATTCTTTCTCTGCCTTTTTTCATTTACATGCTCATTCTGGGTGTTTTTTTCTTTTGTCCTCTAACTCGCTGTTCCAATCTTCTGCTTCATCCATCCTGCTTTTGATTCCTTCCATTGTGTTCTTCAGTTCAGCCATTGTATTCTTCATTTCCTCTTGGTCCTTGTTTACGTTTTCTATTTCCTTTTTCATGTTGGTATAGTTTGTGGTGAGCACATTGTAGCTCTCTTGTAGTTTCTGGTAGTTTATTGTCATCTCACGGAACTTCCTGATAACCAGTTTTTTGAATTCATTATCTGATAGCTTACTTGCTTCCATTTCGTTTAGCATTGCTCCTGAGGCTTCCTCCTTTCCTTTCATTTGGGGATTGTTTCTTTGTCTTCTCATTGTTTGTGAGACTCTTCTTGTTAGCCTCAGTTTCTTAAATGGATTTGTTCTGGTTCCCAGGGATTGTGATGTGAACTGCTGTGGTAGAATGCCTGTGAGATTCAGTGGTGCAGTCTCCTTCAGGTATCCTGGTGTTCACCACTTCCACCTACTCTTTTTTGTGCTCAGTTGCAGGGGAGGCAAAATGGTTTAAGACAGCAGGGGAGTATTCTGTGATATTTACAGTATTCTATGATATTTATTTACAGGATAAGAAATACGAGATCTTTTGGCTTTGTGTAGTGTTAATCGTGTTCCTCAACCCAACTGGCCACTTTTAAGAAAGGATAGGAAGAAGATAAACTCTTGTTGGGAAGGGAAGGGTTGTGAGTTGCATCTAGAAAGCAGTGAAGTTGTGGGAGGTCAGATTCTGGGGTAAGGTGAGAGTAAAGTGTAGTACGTAGGTGTAGTGTGTGAGAGAATAGTGTTAACCTCCCTAATGATAGAGTTCAGTAGACTGTGAAGTGGGCTAGTATCTGGGGAGGGTGCTTTGAAGTATTTACACTTGTGTGGAAAAGTAGTAATTTACAATAATATTAGAGCAACATTCATATGCCAGAATGTATGTGATCTAAATAACCTGAACAGGGGGTATAGGACTTTGAGTAGTGTTCTGATGTAACACAATTCACGTGAAGGACAGTAAATTAGCAATACAATGTAGAAGAGAGAACAAGGGAAACCTGTCAAATGGTACAATATACCCTGCCAAGCAACGAAGACTATACAGAAAGAAGGGGAATACAAAAATACTATTGAGATAAAAGATGTAGGAATAATGAAAAAAGGAGAAAATAATCATAATCCAAATATGCAGCAACTTGCAGTTTCCCTGCAATAGTCAAGTGAAGTTTGTCTCACTGTCTCAGGTGTTGGTTTGCCCCCTGTTTGAGTCCACTTCAGGTCCTTTCACAGTTCCAAGTTTTTCTCTCGCTGGTGGTCTTAAAAAGAAATAGCAGGAGAATTAAGAAAGAAGAGATAAAATTCAAAAGAAAGTGTGCAGTACTAAATCAAGAAAGAAGGGAAGAGAGGAAAAAGCAATTGAGAGTAAAACAGTAGTGAAAATTTTAAAAATAATAATGAAAAAAAGATTACTTAAAAAAAAACAGCATTAAAAAAAACAAAACAAAAAACAACAACAAAAAAACCACAGCTCTTGTTGGTTTCAAACTGGCCAAACCAGTTTTTCTGGTCTTGCTGGCTGCAGAAGGCTGGGGAGTGATTGGTGTGGCATTTCTCCCTTCCTTTCTTGCAAGCACAGTCCCAGCAGCTAGACTAACTCCTTTCCCCAATATCTTTGATGTGGGAGTCCTGGTTTTCTTCAGAGCGCTTTTCCCTGGTGGTTATCACTAGATGCTGGGGTGTAGGGGTGCCCACTCGGCTAGGCTGCCTCCATCCAGCGAATTTGGGCCCAAACGCTTCCCTTCGCAGTGCTAGGGGATGGAGTCCAGTGCTAGGGGATGGAGTTCCTGTGCTTTCCCTTAAACCCCGGGGGCTCTGCCTGGCTGGGCTGGGAGTCAGCTTTGGGGCTGTCACAGCAGATTCCCCAGCCTCTCTGTTTGAAAAATTCCTCCTACTCACGCCTGGCGCCCCATGTAGCCCAATTCTCCAGGCAGCCCGTTGACTATCGGGGTCAGTGTGCGTCACAGCCTGACTTTCAGCTCTCCCGAGCTGGTGCCCACAGACTGCTCGAGTAATCACAGTCCCATGCTTCTTGCCTCTTCGTCATTATTCCCCTCTCCATGACCAGAACTCTGCTGGTGTTGCTCCAACCCTGGTCTGTCAGGGAGGGAGGGAGCAAGTGACCCAGCTCTCTCCCAAGGATTTCGGCAAGCCCTCCGCTTTCAACCAGTCTGTAGTAGACCGAGCACCCACTCTGAGCACCGGGTTTGGGGCTACAAACTCTCCCTGGTCCCTGCGCTGGTCCCTGGGACCTTACTGTCCTGAAATCTCCTTCTTACCATCTGGTTTCTGGTTTTTCAGTGTCTGCTACAGTTTTGTGGACTCTTATTTTCAAATATGCTGCAGTACTGTTGTCTGTCTGCTCTGTTCCTCTGTGGATTAGCCAGTTTTCCCTCCAGTGTGTAGGGGGAAGTGAAATCTGTTCCCTCCTACTCCGTTGCCATCTTCCAGAACCTGATGTTTAAAAATTTGATGAAAGGGTTGCTTTCTTGAAAAGATCAACAAAATGGACAGACTTTTAATTAGATAAGAAAAGAAGAGAAGACTAAAATACATAAATTCATAAATGAAAAAGAAGATATTGCAGACTGATCCCTAAGAATAAAAATATCAACATGGATGATTATGAACAAATATACACTAACATATTTGACAGCTTAGAAGAAATGTATAAATTTGTAGGAACTATGACCTGCCAAGACTGAATCAAGAAGAAACAGAAAGTCTGAATGGACCAATAACAAATAAGGAGATTTAATTAGTAAATAAAAAGAACTTCTACAGAGAAAATACCAAGAACAGATGGTTTCAGAGCTAAGTTTATCCAAATTTTTAAGGAAGAATAAACACTAATTCTTTTTATACTCTTCCAAAATATAGAGGAAGAGATAAATCTTCCAAACTTATTTTATGAGTCCAGCATAACAGAGTTATGACCAAAACCAGACAAAAACTACAGGGAAATACCCTAATGAACATGGGTGCAAAAATCCTCCACAAAATGTTAGAAAACTGAATTCAAATGCACATTAATAAGGATCATGTGTCATAATCAAGTGGGATTTATCCCTGGGATGCAAGGATTGTTCAACATACACAAATAATTAAATGCAATGTATTGCACTAATGGAATGAATTACAAATATTATGTGATCATCCCAGACACGCATAAATAACATCTGAAAAAGTCAACTTCCTTCATGATGAAAAACTCTCAACAAAGTAAGTATAGAAATAATTTACTTCTATAAAATGATGACATATATGAAAAGTCCACAGCTAATATTAACAATAAAAACTGAAAGCTTTCTTCAACGATCTGAAACAGCAAGGGTGCCTAACTCTCATTAGTTTCATTCAACATAGTTCTGGAAATACAACCCAGAAAAATTAGGAAAGAAAAATAAGAGGAATCCATATTGGAAAGGAAGTTTTTAAATAGTCTCTATTTGCAGATAACTCCACCAAAAAAATTCTTAGAACAAATAAACAAATTCAGTTATATTTCAGGAAACAAAATCAACATATAAATATCAGTTGAATCTCTATTTTTAACAATAAATAATATAAATAGAAAATTAAGGAAACAATTTAATTTACAATAGCATCAGAAAGAATAAAATATTTACGAACAAATTTAACCAAAGAAATTAAACACGTGGACAAGGGTTCGATCTCCAAGATACATAAAGAACTCACACAACTCCACACCAGGAAGACAAGCAATCCAGTTAAAAATGGGCAAAGGACCTGAACAAACATTTCTCTAAGGAGGACATATAGAAGGCCCAAAGTAACATGAAAAAATGCTCAACATCACTAGCCATTAAAGAAATGCAAATTAAAACCATGATGAGACACTGTTTCACACTGGTGAGAATGGCTATCATAAACAAATCAACAAACAATGAGTGCTGGTGAGGTTGTGGGTAAAAAGAAACCCTAGTGCACTGTTGGTGGGAATGCAGACTGGGGCAGCTGCTGTGGAAAACAGTATGGAATTTCCTCAAAAAAATAAAGATGGAACTGCTTTTCAATCCAGTGATCCCACTGCTGGGACTATACTTAAGAGTCCTGAAACACCAATTCAAAAGAACCTATGCACCCTAATGTTCATAGCAGTGTTATTTATAATAGCCAAATGTTGGGAACAGTCTAAGTGCCCATCAGTCAATGAGTGGATAAAAAAACAAACAAACAAAAAAAAACTACGGTACGTTTACACAGTGGAATACTTACACAGCAGAAAGAAAGAAAGAAGGAGCTCCTACTCTTTGCAACAGCATGGATAGAACTGGAGAGCATTATGCTAAGTGAAATAAGCCAGGCAGTGAAAGACAAATACCATGTGATCGCACCTTTAAGTGGAACCTAATCAACAAAACAAACAAGTGAGGAAAATAGAACCAGAGACATGGAGATAAAGAACAAACCAACAGTGACCACAGGGGAGTGGGGAGGGGAATAACTGGGGAAAGAAGGGGAAGGGGCAATTCAAGGAATATGAATAGAGGACTTGTGGGCATGGACAATGGAGGTATTGACTGTGGGAATAGGGGGTAATGGGGTAGGGGCAGCCAATGGGGAAAAAGCAGGAGAACTGTAACTGAACAACAATAAAAAAATAAACACTTGTAAAATAAAAACTACAAAGCCTTGCTGAAACAAAATTAAGAAAACATAAATAAATAGAAATACATGCCATGTTTATGGATTGGAAGACGTTTTATTTTTAAGATGTCCATATAACTCAAAGTGAATCACAGATTCAATATAATATCTTAAATTCCCAATGATATTTTTGTAGTAATATGAAAACCTGTAACAGGATTCATATAGGATCTCAAGGGATATCTCCAAAAACAACCTTGAAAAAGCTGGACAAACCTGGAGGACTCACATTTTCTGATTTCAAAAGTTACCAGAAAGCTCCAGTAGTCAAAGCAATGTGCTATTGGCATAAAGACAGACCTATAGACCAAAGGAATATAATTGAAAGCCCAGAAGTAAACCCTTGCATATGTATTCAAATGACTTTTTAGGAGGGTGTCAGTCCATTCAATGGAAAAAGTAGAGTCTATTCAACAAATGGTGCTGGGAAACTGGATATCCACAAGCAAAAAATGCAGTTGGACTTTTGCCTAGCACCTATACAGAAATTAGCTCAAAATTGACCAATTACCTATATGTAAGAAATAAAGCACACTTTACAATAGCCAAGTGTTGGAAGCCACTTAAGTGTACATCAGTAAATGAGTGGATCAAAAAACTTTGGTACATTTACCCAGTGGAATACTATGTGGCAGAAAGAAAGAACTCCTACCCTTCATGACAGCATGGATGGAACTGGAGAGCATTATGCTCAGCAAACTAATCCAGGTGGTGAAGACAAATAACATATGATCTCACCTATAAGTAGAACCTGATCAACAAAACAAACAAGTGAGCAAAATAAAACTAGAAACATGGAAATAAAGAACAAACTGACAGTGACTAGAGGGGAGGGGAGAGGGCGGTAACAGGGGAAAGAAGGGGAAGGATTGTCAAAGAACATGTTTAAAGGACCCATGGACAAAGCCAAAGGGGAGTAGGATTCAGAGTGGGAGGTGGGAGTGGGTGGGGTTGGGCAGGGTGCTGGGGGAAAATGTAGACAACTGTACTTGAACACAATAAAAAATTATATAGTCAAATGTAAAAAAATGTTTTTGGTAATTGATTTATATGGAAATAATTTAATGTGGCTATTTTAAAAAGATATTTCCATCTTTATAAGAAAATATTATAATAAAAAGGTTCTGGAGATTCTGGAGGGTTGCTCCTGACACCTAAAGTTTCTCAATATCTTTATACATTTGAAAATTGGAATTCTTGCAAATAGAAGTAGTCATTTGTGTTGGAATACATTCATGGTCACATTTTAAAAAAGAAATAAAATTCTACAACTCTTACAAGAAAATACAGGATAAAAGCTTCATTAATTGAATTTGGCAATGATTTCTTGAATATAATGCTAAAGCCACAGGCAATAAAATAAAAATAGAGAAATTGAATTCATGAAAATTAAAAATATTTTTAGCATCAAAAGACAATATCAATAGAGTAAAAATAAAACCCACAGAATGGGATAAATATTTGTAAATCATAAATTTGATAAGGGGTTAATATTCAAAACATATAGAGAAAACCAAAATCTCAACAACAAAAATACAAACAACTTGATTCAAAAATGGGTGGACTCAAATAAACATTTCTACAATGAAGATATAGAACTATCCTATAAGCACATGGAAAAATGTGAGACATCACTAATCATTAGGGAAATGCATATGAAAACTGCAATGAGACTCCACTTCAGACCCATTAGAATGGCTACTATGAAAAAAAAAAAACAGAAAATAAGAAGTGTTGGCCAGGATGTGGAAAAATTGGAACCTGTGTGCACTATTGATTGGAGTGTAAAATGGTGAATCCAATAAGGAAAACACTATGAAAGTTCCTCAAAAAATGTATAATAAAACTATTATATGATCCAGAAATTATATTTCTGGATATATATCCAAAGAATAGAAAGCAGTATCTCAAAGAGATATTTGCACACCCATTTTGATAGTGACATTATTCACAATAGCTTAAATGTACAAGCCACCCACGTGTCCACTGATAGATAGTTGGATAAGGAAAGGGTGGTATATACATATAATAAAATATTATTCACCCTTATAAAGGAGGAAATTCTAACATGTGCAACAACAGGGATGAACCTTGAGGACATTATGCTTGGTGAAATAATCAGCCACAAGAAGACAAATACTATATGAGTCCACTTCATGTGAGGTACTTAGAGTACTCAAAATCACAGAGATGTACAGTAAAATGGTAGTTGTTAGGGGTTAGGGGGAAAGAAGAATGGAGAGTTATTGTTTAATGAATATAGAGTTCCAGTTTTAAAAGATAAATGGAGCTATGGAGATAAATGATGTTGATGGTTGTACAATATTATGAATGCATTTAATACCACTGAACTGTACACCTGAAAAAAATGGTTTAAGTGGTTTTATAAAAGTAAAATAGAAATCTACATGAGTGGGAGGTTATATTTGTGATTCATGTAATTGTGTATTTATGATTCATCTACATGAATGGATAATTTTCTCTGATTTGAAAACAAGGGTAACAAAGGAATTAGTTGTAAAATCTGTGTATGATTTATTGCCATTAACAATAAAAAATTATTTTTCTGTCTTCTGACATCTGAACTGAATATACTCACATTTTAAAATGAAAAACAAAGTATTACAATAAATAACTTCATCACTTCCATTGCAATACCATTTCTTTTCATTTTTTAAAAATAGGTCTTTTAAAAAAGATTTTTATTTATTTATTTTTAGAGAGGGGAAAGGAAGGAGAGAGAGAGAGAAACATCAATGTGTGGTTGCTTCTGGAACGTCCCCTACTGGGGACCTGGCCTGCAACCCAGGCACGTGCCCTGACTGGGAATTGAACCTTGGTTGTTTGGTTCGCAGGCACGCGCTCAATCCACTGAGCCACACCAGCCAGGGTCCATTTCTTTTCATTTAAAAGCACATAACACACCCTGGCTGGTGTAGCTCAGTGGATTGAACGCAGGCCTACGAACCAAACAACCACGGTTCAATTCCCAGTCAGGGCACGTGCCTGGGTTGCAGGTCAGTTCCCAGCAGGGGATGCACGAGAGGCAACCATACATTGATATTTCTCTCCCTCTCGAGTCCTTCCCTTCCCCTCTAAAGATAAATAAATAAAATCTTTAAAAAAATAAAATAAAAGCACATAATACTACCAGCATGAGAAGATAGCTTTTTCATATATTTATATTAAAAGTTATATTTATTTGGATTAAAATGTACTAGACATTAGCCCATTATAGAAACATTTAATGAATTTTTCACTGCTTCCATAGCATTTAGCAAGAGCACATAGTATTGCTGAGCAATATTCCTTAGATTGTTTTAACTTAATGAGTGGAGGATTATACTTTGTAAGTAAAAAGAATTAAGAAACTGAAGAGTGCAAGAACAGAATTTACTATAGTAATAAAACTCACAACAAAGTAAAATTGACAAATGTTTAATGATATGCAGAATTATTAATGTGCTACATGGTCATTATTCAAAATATTGTAGGAAATGATAGTAATTGGCAGTGCTTTCCCCTGACCAAACCACTTATTTGTAAGGTAGAAGATATTGTTGGACAGCTCTAATTATTTGAAGGTGCTTTGTCATGTTGAACATTAACATTTCCCTTGTAACTTTCATCTAATAATTCATAACTGCTTTTTGCAATTACACAGACTCTTGAGTCACTTCCCACATGGCAGTTATCAAATATTTGAAGATATCTTAATTTTTGCCTTATTTCATCTTCATATTTTCTCTATTCCAGGCTGAGCAACTGAGTTTCTCTCAATTGTTCATCATATATTTTTTCAAGCTCCTAAGAATCTTGATTGCATTCTTCTATATATTTTGTGGCCTCTTTTTTTCTTCCCCATAGAGATACAGTACTCTAAATGTAGAATGAAAATTAGAAATTTTGATGTGGTTATTTCATTCTTTGTTCTATTTAATCTAGTTCTTTACATTCTCAGCCTGAATTATTTACATTTATTTCCAAAAAAATTAAGGCATAATTTATGCATTGTGAAATGTACCCACTTAAGTGTCCATTTATGAGTTTAGAAAAATGTATAAACCTGTGTAACTACTATCGTAATAAAGATATAGCATATTTTCAACACCCTCAAATGTTTCCCTATACCCATTCCTATTGAAACTCCCCTTCCACTATTAGGTTCAGGCAATCCTTGATGTGATTTGTGTCACTAAAGTTTTATTTTCTTTTTCTATAACTTCATGTAAAGTGGAATGAAATATTATGTCTTCTCTTATATATGGATTTTTACAAACATTGTATTAGTCTGCTCAGCCTGCCAAAATAAAATGCTGCAGACTGGGCGCCTTAAACAGCGGATATTTATTTTCTCACAGTTCTAGAGAAGTCTAAGATTAAGGTGGTTTGTAGGGTTGGTTTATAGTGAAAGCTCTCTAGCTCGCTTTCTGACTGCCACCTTCTTGCCGTATCTTCACATGGCCTTTCCTCTGTACCTGTATGGAGAGAGAGGGAGGGACTGAGGAAGGGGTGGGAGAGAGAGAGAGAGAGAGAGAGAGAGAGAGAGAGAGAGAGAGAGAGAGAGAGAGAGAGAGAGAAATCTGGTGTCTCTTGTTATAAGGAAACTAATCCTATTGGGTTAGGATCCTGTCCTTATTATCTTATATAATATTAATTATTTCCTTAGGAGAGTCCATATCTCCAGATACAGCTACATTGGAGGATAGGGCTTCAATGTACGAATTTTAGAGGGGCACAAACATTCAGTCCTTAACAAGCATAGTGCTTTATAGATTCATCCATGTTTTTGTGTATTTCAGTAATATTCCATTATAGAAATACCACAATTCACCTGTTGATGGATAATTTGGATTATTTCCAGATTTAAGGCTATTATATGTAAATCTGGTGTGAACATTTCTGCACATGTCTTTGAATGCACTTTAAAAAAATTTCTTTGGGATTAATAGCTAGTAAGATTGCTGGGTGCTCTAGTAAGTGGAAGTATGTTTCACATTATAATAAATGGCCAAAATGGGAGTATCATTTCACAGTCCTATCAGAAGTGTGAGAGCTGAAGCTGTTCCACACTCTCATGACTACTTGATTTTGTCAGCCTTATAATTTCAGAAATTGCAGTGAGTGTGTAATGATATTAAATTGTGATTTTAATTTGCTTTTCTCCAGTGACTAATGATATTGAACATTTTTTTCATTTGCATATCTCAGATGTTTATCTTTTATTGTGCAATGTCTGTTCAGATCATTTGCTTGGTATCAATGAGAGTTGTCTTTCATCTATTTATTATATTGTATGAGTTATTGAAATACTCTTGATACAAATCTTTTATCTGATATATGCATTGCTAATACATTTCCAAGTTCTAGCCTGTTTTCTCATTTTCCTAATTGTCTTTGTAAAAGCAGACATTGTAAATTTTGTTGAGATCCAATATACTATTTTTCTTTTATCATTTTTGACATTTCTTCCCAATCTAATCAACCTCTGTCTAACACAAGTTAACAAAAATATTCTCTTCATGTCTTCTAGGTGTGTTATAAATTTACTTATACATTTGCATTTATGATTCATTTAAAATTTCTTTTTGAGTACATGTGGTAAATGATCAAGTTTTTTTCCCCCACATGGATATTTAGTTGTTCTAACACCAGTTTTTTTAGATTCTCACCCAAGGACAAGCTTACTGATTTGAGAGAGAAGGGGGTAGAGAGAGAGAGAGAGAGAGAGAGAGAGAGGCATTGATGTGAGAGAGAAACATCAATCAGTTGCCTCACATGCGCCCTCAACCCGGGACTGAACCCATAACCTAGGTATGTGCCCTGACCAGGGATGGAACCTGCAACATTTTGGTGTTGCAGATGATGCTCTGACCTAGCCACCTGGCAAGGGCATTCTAACACAAGTTTTTGAAAACCTTATGCTTTCCCTATTGATTACCTTGGCATTTTTGTTGACAATCAATTGACCACAAATGTGAGTGAGGGTCTATTTCTGGATTCATTCTCTTCAATTGATCTCTATGTGCATCTGTGCAGCAATACTTCACTCTTTTGGTTGTTGTAGGAAAGTAGTATGAAGCATATAGAATAATTCCTTCATTTTCAAAACTGTTTTTGCTATTCTATGTCCTTTGCATTTCCACAAATATTTTAGAAACAACTTGTCAACTTCTATTAAAAAAAGCTGCAGGAATATTGGTTAGAATTGCCTTGAATCTACAGATCAACTTAAGGACAATTGATACCTTAAAATTGAGTCTTTCAATCCACAAGTATGGTATATCTCTATATTTATTTAACCTTTCTTTCATTTATCCCAGAAATATCTTATAGTTTACAGTGCACCAATGATCTTGAAATTGCATATCTGTTGTTAAAAGGAAATGGTCCTGTGTTTTTTTCCCTTTAACACGAAGAACCACATTGATTAATTTTCAAATGTTAATCAAAGTTGCATCTCTAGAATACATTCACTTCGTTAATATGTATTGTGTATTTAATATATTTTCTGTGTTACATTTGCTAATATTTGGTTAATGATTTTCAAATCTGTGCTCATGAAGAATTTGTTCTTTAGTTTTCTTTTCTTATAATGTTGTTGTATGGTTTCAGTACAAAAGTAGTATTGAACTCCTAGAAGTGATCTTTCATTCTCCAGTTGCTGAAAAAAATTGTAGGCTTGGCATAATTTCTTCCTTAATTATTTGAAAGAATTCACCTGTGAAGCAACCTGGGCATGGAGTCTTGTTTGTAAGAGTGTTATAAATTACAAATTCATTTCTTTGATTAATATAAGGCTATTCATGTTTTCTACTTTTGAGTCAGTTTTAGTGATTTAAATCTTGACAAAGTATGTTAATTTTATCTAAGTTGTCAAATTTATTATCATAATTTTTATAATGGTATGGTATTTTTCTTTAAATTTCATTTTGGTAGACAATGATGCTGTATTTTTTATTTCTGATATTTGTAGTTTGAGTCTTTTCTTGATCAATTAGCTAGATGTTTATCAATTTATTTTTTAAAATATTTTATGTATTTATTTTTAGGGAGGGGAGGGGAAAGGAGGGAGAAAGAGAGGGAGACAGACATCAATGTGAAGTTGCCTCTCACATGCCCCCTACTGGGGACCTGGCCTGCAACCCAGGCATGTGCCCTGAATGGGAATGGAATTGGCGATCCTTGGTTTTACAGGGTGGCACTCAATCCACTGAGCCTAACCAGCCAGGGCAGTTTATTTATTATTTATATTTTCAAAGAGCCAACTTTTGGTTTCATTGATTTTTCTCTATTGTTTGTCTGCTTTTCTATTTCACTGATCACCGTTTTTAAATTCATTTTCCTTCTTCTTACCTGGGTTTCACTTTCTATTTATTTTTTCTAGCTTCCTGAGATGCCAGTTTAGACTGCTAATTTCAATCTTTTAAAAAATGTAAGTATTTAAAGCTATGAGTTTCTTGCTAGGTGTTGTATTATTTGTATTCTACAAATTTTGATATGTTGCATTTTCATTTTCATTCAATACAAAGTTTTAAAAAATTTCCTTTGCGAATTATTCTTAGACCCATGGTTTATTTCAAAGTGTGTTGTTTAATTTATAAGTGTTTCAAAATTTTCCAGATATCCTTTTGGTATAAATGTTTCTGTGGTTCCCAAACTTATTCTGTATAACTTGTATTTAAATTTCTCAGGATTTTATGTTTTAGCATATGGTCTGTTTTGATAAATGTTCCATGTATATTTTAAGGTAATTTGTATTCTACTTTTGTTGGGATTCAGTACTTTATTTTATTTTTTTGCTTTATAAGTGTTTATTTGAAGTGATAATGTTTTGCTACAAAATTTGTCACATGCATAATATTATTTCCACAGCATAAATAAATATATAAGGGAGAAATCAATTTTTAAAAAGATTTTATTTTTATTTATTTTTTGAGAGAGGAGAAGGGAGGAAGAAAGAGAGGGAGGGAAACATTGATGTATGAGAGAAACATTGATTGGTTGCCTCTTGCATGTGCCCCAACCTGAGACCTGGCCAGCAAACCAGGCATGTGTCCTGACAGGGAATTGAACCAGTGACCTTTTGCTTTATGGGATGACGCTCAATCAACTGAGCCATACTGGCCAGGGCAAGAAGTCAATTTTCAGTACACAGTCAGCATTATGATATAGGGATTTTGGCTATAGCATCATGATTTATTACTTATAGTGCTAGAAAATAATGTGGCCATAGCAACAATCTGGCTTGCAATTCCTCTTCTGCACACAGGAACACCTACACTTCTAGTTTGCCATTTGTTATTTAGGTTGGCACCAAATCAAATAAATAATTGAATAAATACATAAATGGGGATGACGTGACAAATTTTCCTCACAAAATTCCAAATAACATATATAGAGACCCCCCTCCACCCCTCATAAAATACTGTAGAAGTGATTGACCCCTTTCCCTGGCAAGTTGCCCAAATTAATGTGTATCCTTTAAATAGTGGTCATTTTAGTATTTACTTGCTCACTTATTTGCATTACCATAAAGACTTCACTTCTCAAACTTATTTACAAAGCTAACCTGAAAAGCCTAGTCAAATTCCATTTGAAGATACATACTGTTTCTTTGAGCAACCAATCAGAAAAAAAAAATACCTTAATATGACAGATTTGTAATGGACCAATGTTGGGGTCTAGGACTCTCCTTTTATTTTTCCAAGTGATTTGAATCATTATATTGGTAATATAGAACATTCCTGAGATTGATGTCAGTCTTTTCAGACATTCTGGGATTTTGGGCAGAGTCATTCCTAGTTTTAAAGCATCTTTCCCATTATTCCTAAGTCCTGAATAGTCACTTAATAAAGACTGTTCAATCTCTACAGCTTCCTATTCTCTGCCTGTGATGCATTCATTTAGGCCAGGGGAGTTGCATTTATTATGGAGCTCATTTTAAGAGATATTAAATAGAATATATGACAAATTTACATAAATATTTGAAAATGCTAAGAAAATAGTGGTACAATTAAATGATATGACTTTATAAGTTGGAAATATATTTAAAGAAGTAGATTTATAATACATTTACTATTAAAGATAGTCTGAACAAAGAAGGCTGAAGGTGGGAGGCATGTTTCTTTATCCTGAGATAGGTCCCCTGTCATTTCAAAATTACTTGCTTGTTTTTTCAATATATGCTTCTTTTGGAGAGCCTGACATATTCTTCTCCCTTTGTTACCGATGGGAACACTGTTCCACTGTGAGTGGGAATTTATTTGTCTCTCTGGTGTATTGGAACAGAAAAAAAAATCTGAAAGTCACTGAACTAAGGTGATCGCTTTCAAACGTTCTTTCAAAAGAAACAGATCTGAGTTTAAGTGATAACTGATGCTCTTAGATGTGGAATGGCAACTAAATTACCTTCTCTGAAATTTGGTTTTCTTTTCTGTGAATACAGGATAATAATATTTATGCACTTTGCCTTATTGCGATAATTAGGATTTATTTATGTACAATGTTTTGTATATAGTAGGTGCTCAATAATACCTTGTACCAGCATCTTCACCATCACCTGAGATTTAATTCCTTCTTATGAATATTTGTTTGACACCCCCCTACCCACCCCAAACACACAAAAAGGTACAATTGTAAATAAGATCATGTGGGAATGTGGGTCAAAGTTCTTTCTCTCTCTCTTTGGATTTTTTACAACAGGCTAGATTCATTCACCTTCCCTCTATTCTTTACATACCTCTGTCACTTTCTCTCCCTTTCTCACTTCAGGTGAGTCTTCTTTCCAATGTGACTGGGAAAATAGAAGTAACCAGAAAAGAATTTCTACAAGCTCTCACCATCACATCACGTCTATCTAACCACCTGTACCGTCATCTTTACCCAGATGCCTTTCCATTCTCCAGATGATCCGTATTTTTAGAGAAAGCTAAATTCTTTACTTGTCGACCAGATCCTGTTCCCTCTAGCATATTCAAAGACAAGCTTTCAGCAGTTTTCCTAGTTTTTCCCACATTACTAATTTCTCCTTTTTATAGTATCATTTGCTTCAAATTACAGATATCCTTTTATCTTGAGGAAAAACCCCAAATCTAAAAATCTCCTTTGGCACCACATCCTTTGACACCCTTTCAGCTGTCATCACATTTTCCTTCTCCTCTTAACAATAAAGCTCTTTAAAAGGATGTTATTTCCTTGCTGTCTTCAGTTCCTCACATTTCACTCTAGATCCCAATTCAGTGAGACATTTGACCTTATCACTCCACTGATATGTATCTTATCAAGGTCACCTATGACCTCTGTTTTATTAAATCCATTTTTGATTCTCAGTCCTTCTCTGTCTCAGCGTATCAGAAGTGTTTGACACAATTGATTATTCCTCTCCCCTTGAAGCACATTCTTCACTTGGCATCTGGGGAAACATACTTTCAGTTTTCCTCCTACTTTAGCAATTACTCCTTCTATTATCCTTTGCTGTTTCCTCTCTACGTTGTGGCCTCTAAACTTTGGAGTGGTCTTGACCACTCCAAAGGTTTATTTTTCATTTACAGTTTAACATTCAATATTCTTATTTTTTATTTTTCATTTACAGTTTATTTTTCATTTATAGTTTATTTCTTCATTTACACTTTAACATTCAATATTCTTTTGTACTAGTTTCAGGTGTACTGCACAGTGGTTAGACAATCATAGTATCTATGAAGTGTTTCTCCCAGGATTCCAGTACCCGCCTGATGCCATACATAGTTACTAATTTTTATTTTTAAGTTGAAATATTTACTTTTAAAAGTTTTTTAAAGATTTTAATTTATTTAGACAGAGGGGAATGGAGTGAGAAAGAGAGGAAGACAAATATCAGTGTGTGGTTGTCTCTCACATGCCCTCTATCAGGGACCTGGCCCGCAACCCAGGCATGCGCCCTGACTGGGAATCGAAGCAATGACCCTTTGGTTTGCAGGCCAGTACTCAATCCACTGAGCCACACCAGCCAGGGATACTCTTTAAAGTTTTTTCTTCTTTTTATTTATTACCTTACTTTTATTGTTGACATTATTACAGATGTGCCCACTTTCCTCCCTTTGCCCATTTTCTACCCAGGCCCCAGCCCCCTTACCTCTAGCCATCACCACACTATTGTCTGTTTATCCTCATTCTCTCGTTGATCTCATCTGATCCTGCAGTTTACATACTATGTATATTTCTACCCCATACCTTGATCTCCAAATCATATATACCCATCTGCCTAGCTGACCTTTTCAATTTGGTATCTTTTAGGCACTGCAATTGTAATATAGTTAAAACCCAACTCTATATACTCCCCATCCCCAAACCTGCTTCTCAGTAAATGGTATCTTTGCTTCTGTAATTGGTTGAGTAAAACACCTTATAGTCATCACTGATTCCTCTTTCTTTTTCACCCCAAATCCTATTTGCGTGTCTTACTGGCTTTGCTTTCCAAATATATTGTAATTGAACAACACCTCACTCATTCTACTGTACTGACTCTGATCAAAATCATTATTATATCTCATCTTGATGATTAAAATAGCATCAGAGTCTTGCTACTTCTACCTTTCCCTCCTGTAGTCTAGTCTTATTACAGTAGCCAGATCATGTCATTTATGTTCTGAAAACACTTTAATGGTTTTCCCATAGCAATGAAAACAAAAGCATGCCAACTCTGGCTCCCCTTAACTTTCTGACATCATCTGCTGTTCTTCATCTCACTCTAATTCAGGCACACTGGCCAAAGTAATGTTCCTTGAACAGACCTAGTAAACTCCTATCACAAGGCTTTTGCCCTTGACTTTCTTCTTCCTGCAATACAGAAAAATGTATTTCTGGCTACCTTATATCCTTCAGGTATTTTGTTCAGATGTACCTTCTCAGTGAAGCTTTCCTTATCTATGTTATTTTACATTTCATTCCTCCACTTTTAGTTCTATTAATCCTTTGCTTTATCATTTTCCATAGCAATCATGAGCATCTACTTCCTATATATTTTATATATATAGGTGGTAATTGTCTGTCTCCCCTTTCCTATTATGTAATAGAGGTTCCATAAATCTGGTGATTTTTGTTTTATTCCTGACTGCCTCCTCAATGTTTAGAATAGTATCTGACTTATAGTTGGAGTTGCATAAATATTTGTTGAATAACTAAATGTTATCCTAGTGTTGCCATATTTCCCTCTTCTTGTCCCAGAAGAAAGTAATATAAAACAACATGCAAAGTTTCTAAAGTATAATACCAACATTTCCCCCCATATCTTCTGAAGAGTATAATATACATACAATAAATTTGCCCTTTTAATTGTAAAGTTTTGAGAATGCACAAAAGTGTACAGATATGTACCCACCACCACAATCAAGATTGAGAGTTGCATTATCTCCTAAATCCCCATGTCCTTTTGTGGTCTACCATATCCTGGCAAGTAGTGGTTGTTTTTCTTTTTAAGATTTTATTCATTTATTTTCAGAGAGAGGGGAAGGGAGGGAGAAAGAGAAGGAGAGCAACATTGGTGTGTGAGAGAAACAACATTCCTAGCACACCCCCAATCAGGGACCTGGCCGATAACCCAGGCATGCATCCTGACTGGTAAACAAATGGGCAACCTTTTGGTTTGCAGATCAATGGTCAACCCATTGACCCACACCAATCAGGGCTGTTGTTTTTTTTTATATATAGGTAATTTTTGTCTTACCAACAATATCACATAGAATCATATAGTATGTATAGTAGATATCCTTTTGACTCTGGCTTCTTTCACTTAGCGTAATGCACATCAGATTTTTCCAGGTTATTGCACTTATCAGTAAGGTGTTTCTTTTTATTAGAATATTTCATTCCATTGTACAGATGAACCACAATTTGTTTATTCACTTTGTAGTTTACAATTGTGTTGTTTCTGTATTTTGGTGATTACTAATAAACATTCATGTGCAGATTTTTGTGTAAATGTAAGTTTTTATTATATTTGAGTAAACACTTGTGAGTGAGGTTTATGGGTTGTGTGGTAAGTTTATGTTTAACTATATATGAAATTTCCACTTGGAAAAATATTTTGAGATCCATCCAATGAGTGCAAATTCTAGTTGCTTCCACATTTTGCGCTGGGTTTGTCAGGTTTTTTTAAGCCATTATGACATATTTATAGTAAAATCTCACTGTGGCTTTAATTTATCTTTCCCTAATAGTTGATAATATTGAGACTAATTTTATGGCTTATTTTCCATTTGTATATCTTCTTTGGTAGAGTGTTATGTACAAATACTTTGTCCATTTTTTAATTGAGTTGTTGATTTTTCATTTGTTGAATTGTGAGAGCTCTTTATAAATTCTGGCTAAAAGTCCAATTTTTAATTTTTTTCTTTTAAGCATAGAGCTTTGGGTGTTATATCTGAAAAAATATTTGACTGTGCCAAGGTCACAACGATTTTCCCTTAGAATCCAATTTTAAGTATTTTGAATCAATTGAATTTTTATAAAAACATATATATATATATATATATATATATATATATATATATCTGAGCTTAGTATCACTAGTGGGCTGCATTTTCTGACCTCTATAAGTCTAATATGGAAACCATCAATAAAAAATAACATTCTATGGCAATTAAATGATGACATGAAAAACATGTACTTTTAAAATTATTTTTTACTTTTAAAATATACATAAAATATTTCACTATTAAAATGTTATGAGCCCTGGGTGCTGTAGCTCAGTGGATTGAGCATGGGCTGCGAACCAAAGGGTCACTGGTTCGATTCCCAGTCAGGGCACATGCCTGGGCTGCCAACTGGGTCCCCAGTGGAGGCCACGTGAGAGGAAACCATACACTGATGTTTCTCTCCCTCTTTCTCCTTTCCTTCCCCTCTCTCTAAAAATAAATAAATAAAATCTTTAAGAAAATGGTATGATATCTACTTTGGTACCACAGATTTATCCATTGAGAAAGAAACATTCACAGTCAGTAAATATAAACTAAGCTAATTAAAGATCAGAAAGAAAAATTTATTTCAAATGTAGCCTTCTACTTTATTAATGTTTCAGTGCTGTTCAAGTTTGTTTTTATTTTTATATGGAGTATTTCATTGGTAACTTTTGTTTATTCTCCAAAAAGTTGAAAAATACAATTATGTATATCCAACATATACCTGTAACCATTTTCTCTAATAAAACATGTAGATTTAAAAATCATTCAGTGGCCCTGACTGGTGTGGCTCAGTGGATTGAGCACAGGCCTGTGCACCAAAGGTTCACCAGTTTGATTCCTAGTTAGGGCACATGCCTGGGCTGTGGGCCAGGTCCCCCATGGGGGGCACAGAAGAGACAATCACCATTCATGTTTGTCTCCCTCTCTTCTACCTCCTTTCCCCTCTATCTAAAAATAAATAAATAAAATCTTTAAAAAATAAATAAAAAATCATTCAATGAAGGCATCAATCACTGCAGAAATTAGCAGAAATAATAGTTTCTGACATTAGTTCTATAGATACATGTTAAATAGGGGAGAAAATATTGTAACTACAATTAGACAGTAATTCCATTGTTCACATTCTTGCCTGTGGAATTAACAACTAGCTTGAGGGACCATGAAAAGCAGGGAGTGATGACATTTAATGATCCAAGAAGTCATTAAGTGCCTGAACACACACACACACACACACACACACACACACACAATGTCAGGTATCATTGCCCTTATGAATGTCCACTACTCCAAGAATAACATTTGAAGTTTATTTTTTATACATTTTCAAGTTAAAATATTCTGTTGAAAAAAGTCAAAATATTTCTGCAGCTCTGATCTGTCTGTTGGCATTTTTGTTCCTCACTTACAATAAACCAACATGTTTCACTAGGATTAAAGTGTCATCTTTATAATTAAATTTTAGGTGACACAGCAACATCAGTAATGAATCTGAGCTAGTAGAAACTCTACTTTCAAATGTTAAAGGACTAAAATTTAATTTTAAATGTATTTCAGAGATCTGAAAGACATATTTTGTTTGAAGGGAGAAATAATGAGAAATTTAAGATGGAGACATATCAAATTAAAGTGCAATGAATCAAACAGAGATAGCCACCCATTCATAATATATCAGTTCCCTCCCTTGACCACCTCTAAATTCTTAGATAGTTTGTAGAGGAATTAAAGAGACGATTCTGCCTCAGTTGAGACAAGATTTGGAAATGGATCCAAAAAGATAGTCCAATGTGTTGTGAATGTGAGATAATAATAAATATTATAGTTTATTATTCCAAGAATGGGAAGTTGTGATCTAAATTAGAATTTATAACCTATTTACATTATATTTCACCATTTGTACATGAATTTTGAAAATAATGGCTAGATAAAGTAATTGACAAACATATTAAATAAGCTGTATGCTTACTTGTCTCCTAAAAATTAGATAAACCATTAATGTCATATTAATTGGCATGGAATGTATTCATTTTATATAGTTCTTTACTCCTACCTTATTTCATTTTATTAGTAATATCCAGTATGTTTAACAAAAACATGTATAATTTATTAGTATTTATTTGAGAAATACAAGACAGATTTGGAGACAGATGGAGATGGAGCTGTTCAAAGAAAACCATCAGCAGATCAGTGTTAGACTACAAGCCAGGATCATTCATATTATTCAAATCGAGGCAGAAAAAAAGGATGAAAGTTTTTAATTCTTCTTTTATCAAAATTACTTGTAAATAATTTAGACATATTGGAATAAAATTTTAATATTCAAAGTTATTTTAAAATGGAGATTAGAAAACAGACTGAGATAATTCATTTTATCAAGACATTTCCAATCCAGTAAGATATGTATAGTTGTTATTAACCAACATATAGTTATCTCAGAGAATAAAATATAAAACTGAAAAAATTTAAAATATTTGGATGAAAATATAAAGGCAATTGTGGATACACAAAAGATAACTTCAACAATTATTGTGTATTGAGTTCTACTGTATATTGGCACTCTTGTTATTTATATGGACAATTTATAATCCTATAGCTCTTATTATTCCAGGACTCTTTTTTTTATTGTAAAAAACAAATGAGATTCAGAAATGCTGAACAAATTGCTCAGGTTCACATGGGCATTTAGATTAAAATTTGGTCTGAAATCTGTGTTGACTTTGCTGTTTCCACTATGCTGTATTATCCACATAGAGGTGGTGTGCTAGTGATATAAAATTTAATTATCCTGAAAGTTTGTTATTCAGAGTGTTGGAGTATTTTCTCTTGACATTCAGGAAGAAAGCACAAAACGCATCTGAGAAATCAGTATGTCCATTCAATAACATATATATTTTTTCTTCATGTAAAAATTTCTTATGATTAGAATTGTCTTCATAGCCCCTTACCTATTACTTTACACACTATTAAAAGGTGTCAGGTTATATATTGTCATAGTCTATAGAATGTTAAATGTAATGTATTAAAAATTGCAGTGGCCTGCCCTGGCTGGTGTGGCTCAGTGGATTGAGCACCGGCCTGTGAACGAAAGGGTCGCCAGTTCGATTCCCAGTCAGGGCACATGACTGGTTGCAGGTCAGGTTCCCAGTAACGGGTGCATGAGAGGCAACCACACATTGATGATTCTCTCTCGTTTTCTCCTTCCCTTCCCCCTCTGTAAAAATAAATAAATAAAATCTTTAAGAATATAAAATAAAAATTGGAGTTGGAATGCAGATGTCACACATAGACACATTGGTATTAGCAAACAGTGTCAGCTAATTGTAGGGAAGAAAATAGGAAAATGATACCCATGAGGATTTTAGAATTCCAGCAGTCTGAGGTCATTTAATATAAGGACAATCACCCTTATGTATCTTGATTGCTTCTAATTGTATTACTTTATTAAAGCACAGCATACAATGGACACATATATTGATGCTTTTGAGTCACTAAGGAAAAGGTGAAGATAATAACAAGTAGTGTTTATTGAACACTTATTACGTAGCAAGTACTTTTCTAAGCCTTTCTTATTTATTGACTCATTTTGTCTTTACAATACTTTGTATGTGTACTCTTATTATTGCCATTTTACAGATGAGGAAAATGAAACTCAGAGGGATTAAGTAACTTGAAATTATGTGAATAGTAAGTGCAGAAGAAGGACTCAAGCTCAGTTTGGCTGCTGCCACAACACATGCCCTTTATCCAATATGACTAATGTGACAAACTGTCTCTTGTGTTCAGTATTTTCTGAACTAAAAGGTAGGGATACAATATGTTTTTTTAAAAGATTTTTATTAAAAAATATCTTAACATAATTTTTTCTGGAGTTTAAAGGGATATAAATTTGTTTATTTGGAGAAGCCATCTCATTTATTTTTCTCATGTTTATTCATTTCCTACAGTGTTTCAGACAGGGTGCCATATGATATGGGATAAATTGGAGAATAAGTTATTGTCAAACACTTTGGGTATTCATAAGTTTAATAGAGGATACAGAGATACAGAGAAAATTATTGTAATAATTAATAAGCTTATTGATAATTGTAGCACCATCAAGGGCATGCTGAACTCAGACCAGAAATGAGGGAAGCCTGAGGACCTCCCTGGACTTCAGGAGGGACACTCAGTCTCTGTGATGCAAGAGAAATCAGGGAAGTGTGTGTGTGTCTCTCTCTCTCTGTCTGATTCTGAGCCCTCACCACTACCACCACTGCTAAATTGTCATTTTGGATACAGGTCAGGGTGAAGGATGGAGGAAAAATGCTAGAGTGGAGGGGGAACAGAGATGGGGAGGAGAAGAGCACTAGAAGTGGGTGCAAAAGAAGGGAAGGATTGCTGTAGAAGTGTATTCTCATGAAGCAATTGGAGATTGAGATTAAATTAATTAAAAGGAGAATGGGAACGCATAATACTTGTTTGATTGATTAATCACTTCGAGATAAAATGTTTTTGCTTCTGTTGGTTTGTTTTTAGTATTCAGTGGTATCTGAGGAAGTGACTGTCCTTCAACTAAGAAAGAAGTCCTAGTTCAAATAATTTGTTGCCATATTTATTCACTCACTGCTGGCTGCTCCATCAAATCTCTGACTGTTTCATAAAACAGTGTGGTCCCATGAAGCACGGGGACTAATATTACCCCACTGTCAGTGGGCACTGGCACTGGACCAGGCCCAGTGCCAGTTAAGAGCTCTTTGGGGTCCAGGGTCCAGGAACAGAAAACTCAACCTGGAACAAATCAAAGGCTGGGTAGGGATGGAAAGAGTACCTAAGAAGGGTCCAAGGTAATCCAGTCACAGAGAACTGTCCGAGTTCACCCCAGGGCTGGTGTTCTTCCCATTTCTATCTGATTCTTTGAAGGTGTCTCATCTCTCTGAGTCAGCTTCAGTTCTCTTTGTGTCACTGTCTCTGTGTCTCAGTGTCTCTGTCTCTGTGTGACTCTCTTTTTATTTCTGTCTCTTTTTGTGTCTGTCATTTTCTGTCTATATGGTCACTCTTTCTGTATATTTTTGTGAGAGAATGAGTTTTCCGTTTTTCTCTCTTTCTATCCGGGTCTCTATTCTTCTGTATTTCTGTATTTCACTCTGTGTGCCTCTCCCTTTGTGTCCTTCTGTTACTTTTCTCCATGTCTTTCTTCTCTCTCTCACCACACACACACACACACACACACACACACACACACACACACACACACACACACAGTTTTTCTTTCATTCTATGCATCTCTTTCTGTCAGTCTATATATCTATTGTCTCTGAGTGTTTCTTTGTTTCTCTTTCTCTGCGTGTCCATATCTCTGTGTATCTCTGAATGACCTCTGAGTCTGTTTCTCTCCAAATATCTCTATGGCTGTCTCTATGAGTATTTCTCTGAACCTCTTTATTTGTGTAGCTACATCTCCTTTTGTCTCTTTCTCTCTCTGTGTGTATATACATACACATACATGTCTTTCTGTATACATCTGTCTCTGTATCTCCTCTTGCTTATTTTTAATATGGCCCCAAAATGACTACTTCTTCAGGCTAGCATGCTCCCAACTGAGCTATTTCAGCCAGGTTCTACGACTACTTTTTTGCAAGGAGATATACCAGAAAGTTCGACTTTCTATAGCTGGTTGCTTATTTCTGTTTTTAATTTAACTCTCTCAAAAAGATATCCTGTTAAGCTTGTTCATATTCCTGAGGCACTCCTTATCAGGCAAACAATATTAGTTGAAAATGAAGGAGTGGTTATGGGGCATGGCCATATGGCATACTGACTGCTTAGCAAAAGGCATGGGAAAGAGTAGATTCTGCATGAGGGAATCATGGGGCAGGTTCTCCAAAATGCATGCAGTATCCCATCAAATGGGAATCATTACTTTTATTCTATTGATGAAGAAACTAATTCTAAAAGAGATTAACAACTTGTCAACAATCACAAAAATAACAAAGATGGAGTGGGAATTGAAATCATCTATCTGAATCCAATGGCCAAGTTCTTTCCATTAGATTATGCTTATAAAAAACAAGCCATAAAATAGTCTTAGCTTTAACTCAGAAATACCACTGGTAAGAAGTTATGCTTAAAAATAATTCATCTGAATCAAAGTGTTATTCATTGGAGCATTATATATACAATCCAAATGACTCCATGTGTTCTGGGCTTCTCCAGTCAACCTTTCCTTTAATATGCAAGTAAAAGTATTTGCATCCTCACCCCACATTCCTTGGGGAATAAAATTCCCTCTCCAATATCATTGAGAATTTCCCTGCATTGTTATTCCCACTCTGTTTTTATAGTCTAACTGAATAGTTCATTAGGATGATCAACCTTCCACTTTGATATAATTCTCCATCATAAACTTTACATTAATTTTGATTTTAAAAAATTACACTAGAGTATTATTTCTTTTTGACTATTCAATATTTTCTGTTCCCTTAGATTAATCACCTAGTACAAGTGCCTCATTCATCTCACTATAACTCCAGCCCTGACGATCATTTCGTTTAATCCAGAGAGGCAACATTAACAGAAAGGAGACTAATCAACAGACACTTGATTATAAAACTTGATTACAGCCAACACCTGCCTGTTCTTCATCTATCAATCAATCTATCTATCTATCTATCTATCTATCTATCTATCTATCTATCTATCTATCTACCTACCTACCTACCTATCTATCTATCTATAATCTGTCTAATCTATCTATTATCTATGTACCTATCTATCATCTTCCTAACCTTTATTTAACACATATGAAGAATCAGAGCCTTGCGGAGAGCAAAGGAGTAGGTGTTCTAGAGTTTGACTACTTCAAAGTGAAGAAAAGATGCAGGAGGAAAATATTAGACACATTTCTCCCCTTTTAGGTTCTTGCATGTGCACAATACTGGCTAACAATGGGAGAAAGGAAGATCTGAATTAATTATAAATTAGTCTAAACTGAGCTTTTGATAACCACACATGACTAAGAGTTGTGTAATTTACTCAAGGTGTCATTAAAGGACAGGAAAGTGAGATGCAGCATAGTTTAGGTGCTGGCAGAGATTAGAGAAAAAAATATACAAAACCATTTCATGTTTGTACCCCATCAAATTGACACTATTGAATCAATTGGTTACATTGGACTATAAACAATATATCATTTTATCTTTCTTCAATAACATAACACAGTATAATACTAGCCATATAACAAGAGCCCCAAAGGCCTGCTACTTTTACGTAACCTGATTCAGAAAAAGGAAATAAAATTTGTAGTCATCAGAAAGATTTTTGCTTTGAATTACAAAATGGCAAGGTAGATGAAGGGGTGGACTAAAACAGTCCAGGCGTGTTACTCGGATGACCCCGATCAGGCACAGGACAGAGTGTTGTGAGAAGGGAGCAAGTGAAGAGCAGGCAAACATACTCTGGACATTTCTGACCTAACAGTAAAATCAACATGAGATTAGGAAGATAGGATCAGACCTAGAAAAAACAAAATCTCAAGAGATCATCGTATCCAGTCCCCTGCTTTGGGCAGGTGAGAATCTGCAACACCCAGGGCAACATATTGTAGATTAAAAAGGAAGATTTGCTTGAGGATTTTCTATTGCTTAGAACATCTACTTGGTAAGCAATTTTCCAACATTTTTTGACAGACAACAATTTTAAATCTTATCCTGACAATATCACCAATATTCTGCTTTTGAATTAATGTTACTAAGATTTTTTCTTGCATTGTATGAAATTATAATGGTATATTAAAATGCAAGGACTTTAATTAACAGATGAAACAGTATAAATAGAAAAAACACTATTAATTATAACTAATACCCTGTAGTAGTTGTACAGCTCTGTCCTTTTTTCACAGGCTGGGCTAATTGAATCATATATCACAAATGCCTTATTTTAATGTTATAGCATTTGACAAAGTTACATTAAAGAAAAATGTCTAATCTATTCAGATATATAGTACTTTCAAAGAACACTGTCATTTTAAAAAGATTTTATTTATTTTATTTTTAGAGAGAGGGGAAGGGAGGGAGAAAGAGAGGGAGACAAACATTAATGTGTGGTTGTGTCTCACATGCCCCCTACTGGGTACCTAGCTGGCAACCCAGGCATGTGCCCTGACTGGGAATGGAACTGGTGGCCTTTTGGTTTACAGTCCAGCACTCAATCCACTGAGCCACACCAGCCAGGGTTCAAAGAACATTTCCTATACTGAAAGTTTGAGTAGGGTAGTCAAGAAAATTCATATACTTCAAGTGAAATTCTAACACTAATTTAAAAATAAAAAATACATTAAACAATATAATATCTATTTATATTCTCTCTCTTCCCTATAATTGTTATAAGAGATGAATTAATTTTTAAACCTTAGTAAGCTATAGACATCAGTTTGATCTATTCGATATATAGGCACTATTTTTATGTAATATACTTTTTTTAGTATATGCTATTTTTAATTTTAATTTTTTATTTTTCAATTACAGTTGTATGTTTCTATAGTTTCCTCTGCAAACAGATTTGAAATTAAAAAGTTTTCTGAAAACAGATGAAAAGTTTTACTCACCATACACCTTGAGCTCATTTGGAATGCAATTATTTGGAAATTTGCAACCAAAGTAAAGTGAACTGAAGGTATTTCTTATTTTGAAACTGTTCCTTACATCCCTCACTCTTATCCTCTATGAGTACAACCATGAGGTTTGGAAGTCTTTATAGCAAGGTTAGAATACTATGACAAAGCTGCTTTTACTTGGAAGAACTAAAAATATTGCAGAATAAATTTGGAAGTATCTAGGTAGTCGGCAAAGCGTGGAGAATAAGATTAGCTGGTGTAATTGAGAGTGATCAATTGGGTGCTACCTTAGTCAGGTTTTCTTTGAAAAGAGCCTGGTTTTTTTTTTTTTTTTTTTTTTTTGGTTAAACTTTATCTGGTTTTCTTCTGAGGAGGCAGGTTTCTTAACTGCATTATGAGCGGTCAATTTGGGTCAATCACTCCTCTTTGAGTTTCAATCCATATGATTGGAGAGGGCTGATATCATGTCCTGGTCTCAAGGCTGGGTGTGCACCAGATCATTGCTTCTTTTCTGGTTGGAGTAATTGATTTGAAGATGAGTCTGGTCTGTGCTAGGCCAATGAAAGACATGACTAGGAAATAAAACTCTCTTTTCTCTGGCATTACTAAGGGTAAAGATAATGTCCTATACCTAGGGCTTCTGGTAACTCTCTTTGCTGCTACATGGCAGGAGCCTGCCTGAGAATAAAGCCAAGAGAGAAAAGCAGAGCCGGGGGATGGAGAAGAGGATTGAGCCCCGCTAACCTCATTTTATCCATGCATTTTTCAGTCATGTATGTCAATAAAATCCTCTGTGAGTATTTGCATGTGCAAATTAGCTCAAAGTAATTTGAATTGGGTGTTACTTGCAACCAAAAGAATCCTGACCAGTACAATTGCTAGACTGTACTAAGTGCTTAATGTGTTGTGGATGCCATGCTAAATTGTTTCTGTACACTATCTTGTTTTAGCCTTCAAGTGCCTTAGAAAGGCAGTATACTGTAACTTGGATCCTCAACTCAGTCTGTTTGGATTTAAATCTCAACTCAACCTCTTTCTGCATTGTGTAACTTCAAACAATTTAATCAAACTTCCTGTACTTCTGTTTTGGGTCAGGAAAGGAGGATATTAATAGTTCTTGTGTCAAGGTTTTTGTGATTAGTATATAACATATATGTCATACACACACACACATATTCACAGTTTTTAGTACAGCTCTGATTCATACTAAAGATGAGCTGTTATTTCACATTTTATAAATGAGGGAACTTAGGACCAGAGAGTTTAGTTTATCCAACAGAACACGTTCCAGTATCATCAGAGTACTGATTTGAACTGAGCTCTGTATAATTGGGTCCCAAATTTATTTTCCTAATCACTATGTTACAATTTCAATAATAACAAATAATAAATAACAACAACAGTAACATTATAATAATTCTAACTAAATACTATTTGGTAGGCAGTTTTCATATGTCATCTTTAAATCTTCAAAACCTCTGGAAGCTAGTATTATCTCAATTTTTTAGATAAGGAAAGTGAGGCTTATAAATAACTTGCATAAAGTCAATATAACCTGGGCCACTACATAACCTATGCACTGTCCAATACTAGTTGTGCAACATGGTTTCCCTGCAACAGCTAGTAAATGTCAGAATTTGGTTTTAAAGTAAGCTAGGCTGTGTCTACATTTATGTTACTTAAGCAGCACTGTCATTAGCTGTTCCTGGTATTTCAGTTATATACATGGCTAAACCATTTCCCCATCTTATAGGCCAATTATTTCTGACCCTAGACATGATAGGATCAGGGCTCAGAGATATATATGAAGTAATCTCACATTAATAGGAAGAATTCATAGTCTGTACAGCACAAAATGGGATAGTAGGAGTTAGGGAACAAACTATAGCCACCACATTTAATGTTCCAGGCATCTGAAACCCTAGATTACTTCACACATTTTGACAGCTCTCATGACAATATAATATAGTATACCAGGTGTCAAAGTTAAAATTTAAATGTTTTAAGAAGTATACTAGAGCCCTAGCCAGTGTTGCTCAGTTGGTTGGGCAAGATCCCACAAAGCGAAAGGTTGCCTGTTCAATTCCCAGTCAGGGCACATGCCTGTGTTGTGAGTTTGGTCCCAAGTCAGGGCATGCATGAGAGGCAACCAGTTGATATTTCTCTCACAAATCAATGTTTTTATCTTTCTCCCCCCCTTCCCCTTCTCTCTAAAAATAAATAAATACAATGTTTAAAAAAAGACATACACTAGAGTTCATAAAGCAATCAGTATAATTTTGTCTTAAAATTGAAAAGATTATTTAGCCTTCTAGCAGCTGTGAGATAATTTCAGTTGCACAATAAATATTAGCTAGCAAATAATTTGAAGAACATAATGAAAAAACATCACAGCAGATCTGTAAATGGAAGTAATCAACCATGGGGTATTTATTGAGTACTATAGGAAGTGTAATATCTTTCCAGACTTTCTACAGATTCTCCATTTAAACGTTGTCCTGCTTGTTCTCATGATTATACTTTTACTTCTCAGATAATGTGTTCTGATTCTTGGTTCAGAAAATACAACAATAATTGTTTCAATAGGTATTTAAGTAGACTATAAAATCTGGTTCATTTCTTTTTTTCATAAATCACTTTATTGTTGTTCAATTACAGTTGTTTGTATTTTCTCCCCACCCCTCCCCCACCCCTCCAAACCCACCTCCCTCCCTTGCTTCCACCCTCCCCCTTGGTTTTGTCTATGTGTCCTTTATAGTAGTTCCTGAAATAAGATCTGGTTCTTTAAGTTTAGAAAAGAGACCCACTCTGGAAGACTGGAAGAAAAGTATGTTGCATCAGTCATTTTCAGTTTTGTGTCAGTTCTAATGATCCCAATAGCTTTTTCTTCTAAAGGCTAAGTATTCCTATGTCATTCAATTGTTAGTTATAGTACTGAATTTTTAGCAGACATTTCACCTTCTTCACCAGCTTTCTCTAGGCACTCTATAATTAATCAATTTTGCTCTTAAAATGTGGCACCTGAAGATAAAAGACATATGTTCAGGTGGATAAGGTCAAACTGAGGAAAGTAATGCTGTTAAGTTCTGTGATCTAGACACTCTTCCCTATTAACTTAATCTTACATTTTGATTAGCATATCTTGTCCAGATCCATGACATAGTTGGTTCTATGGGATTTATTGTCAATCTACAAAGTGGCTTTACCAATTTATACAGTGTTTGAGAATTTTCCCACGTCCTCCTCAATACTTTGTTCTGTCAGAATGTACAATTTTTGCCTCTCTGAGGGTGAAAATAGTATCTTATTTTTATTTTAACATTGTTTTCCAAATTCCTAATGATAATTCAGGGTTTTCTACCTTAAGTTTCCAGTTTCCATTTTCCTATTGAATTTTTGTTTTCCTCTTGGTTTATAGGAGTTCTTTATATATTCTGAACACTGAAACTTCATGTTGAAATTATTTTCTCCCAGTATATGACTTGTCTTTTAACGTTATACTCTTCTTCTTTTAACTAGCTTTCCTTATCCCATATGTCAGAGCATCCCATATACAAAGTATGTTTGGGTGGGTCAGATTTAGGCAGCAGTCTATTTATGAATAGCCCATGAGCTATATTCTTTTTCATTTTAAGAGTTAGAAAAATATGTGACATAGACAGTGTGCGGTGTGTAAAACCTCAATTATTTACTATAGAGCCCTTTAAAGAAAGTGTGTGGGCCCCTACCACTGATTATAACAGTATTCTAACATTCATTATAAGAGCTTTAATTATTTTTCATATGTAAATCTTTAAAGCTCTTGTAATTTATTTTGATATTTGAGAAAGGAATTTTTTTTAAATGGAAGCCAATTTCCATAATACAATTTAATGAATGGTTTATGCTTCCTATTTGATTTGTAACACTACCGCTCATATGTTCATATACTTTCTCTCATATATCCATAAGTTTGAATCTATTTCCAGTTATAAATCCTGTTGTACTCATTTATTTACCCATCCCTGTACCAAATATCATATTATTAATTACTACAACTTCATAACCAGTCTTTATATATGGTAGAACCAGTCTTCCATGTATGTTTTCCTTTTCAGAATTGTTATGGATATTTTGACCTCAATTCTTTTATATGATAAAGATTAGAATTAGTATAATTAGTTCCATGAAAAACTCTGTTAGGATATTGAGTGGAATTGCATTAAACATACAGCCAATATGGGAAAAAATAACATCTTAACAATATAGAGTCTTTTCAAATTTATTTCTAAGTATATCATGGTTCTGAAATTTTTTTGCCATTATAAAATAATATTTTTACTATTGCATTGTCTAATTGGTTATTGCTGATGTATAGTACTGTTGTTTACTATGTTGATTTTGTATTTGACAAATTTGATCAAGTCTTCATTACCTATAAAAATTTGTCTATAGATTCTCTTAGATTTTCAATCTAAAAAAAGTTCTCAATTATAAATAACAATTTGGTTTTTGTAGTTCTTACAAATCTTATTTTTTCTTTTCCGATGTATTAACTAGTATATCCACTAAAACACTATTTAGTAATGATGTTAGCAGAAATTTATGTTGTATTCTGATTTTCCTGGGCATACTCTTAAGTTTCACCATTAGGTATGATGTTAGATGTAGAATTTTGATATATATCTTTTATCATTTCTTTAAAAATAGATTCATTTAAATATTCTTTATATAAAAATGTTTCTATTTTGTGAAATCTTTTATATTAGCTATTTTATTTTGTTTTAAAATATTTTATTTATTTTTAGAGTGTGCGGAAGGGAGGGAGAAAGAGAGGGAGGGAAACCTCAACATGTTGTTGCCTCTCATGAGTCCCCTACTGGGGACCTGGCCTGCAACCCAGGCATGTGCCCTGATTATAACTGAACCAGCGACCCTTTGCATCACAGTCCGGTGTTCAGTCCACTGAGTCACACCAGCCAAGGCCTTGTATTAGCTATTTTTAGCTATTTGTTAGCTATTTTTCATGACACTCTTTTCTTTCCTACTGTGAAATTTTAGTTTACAGGCTCATGCTGGGAGGGGCCTTCTTATGTTCTTTTTCTTTTTTTCTTTTTGATGAGTGTGTTTCTCTGATTGCTCTGATCTGATCTTTTCATGTCTAGGGATTTTACATTTACTTCCACCAATCTCACTAAACTTTTCAGATCAAAACCTGTTTTCAACTTACTGGTTGGGGATCTCTCTTCCTGGATCAAAATTATAAGAGCTGGTTTTAGAGCAGAAGGTGGCTTTCTCCATCCCATCTCCTCTGGCAACAGATTGACACTGGCAACAGTCACTGTCAGTGACCCCAGAATTTTGTAGCCATATTATGAGGTAGGGGAGGCTGTGCTTCAGATACCCAGCTTCCAGATACCCCAGTCAGTGGAGGGAGGTTTCAATTTCTGTCGATTCAAAGGAATTGAGCTCTGTGCCATCTCTTTCTGCTTATAGCTTCAGAGACTAATGGGTCCAGATTTTGAGTTAAGAGATCCAGCCTCTCTTATTAATGAGTAAAATCTATTCTCTACCTAGTAGCCAGTATTCCTGTGAAAATGTAATTCAGATCATGTTATTCCCTAAAGTTCTTACATTGGCCTACATGGTTCTATATGATCTTGCCCCCAGGTTATTTCTCTGATCTCATCTCCTACACTACTCTTCCTTTTTTCTTTGACCACAAACCACGTAGACCTTAATATCGTTTAAGTATACTAAGCAGGACCTTGTCTCAGGGTTTTAAAATTATAGTTCTCTCTGTCCAGTAATCTTTTCCCCAGATACGTGCATGGCTCAAACTGTCTTTTCATTCAGATCTCTGTTTAAGAGATCTGTCAATTTCTTAGAGAAACTTTCCTTGATCCCTCTCTACTCTCTCACCTTGCTTTATTCTTCTTCATGGCTCTCATTGTAATAAACCTTTATTCATATTTATTTTCTATCTCATTTATTTGAATGTTAGCTCCAAGAAAGCCAGGACTTCATTATAGTCACCGCTATGTCCTCAGCATGGAATAGTACTTGGCACATAGTAAGGATTCAGTAAGTATTTGTTGAATAAATAAATAAAGTATAAAATGTAATCCAATTATTGTATGAGGTCAGTGTGATTATTCCCAGGGCTTCAGAATCAATGAAGACATTAATATTCACAGAGGTTAAGTAACTTGCCTAAGGCTACATTGCTAATAACTGAAAAAGCTAGCTGACTCTATTAAATGTCTTCCCAGAGAAAAAAGTTACCAAAATTTGATTGTAAGAAATGAGTTAGGCAAAGTACCCCTAATCACCCTATTTGTTTTTTTCAAGATACAAATTAGTTATTGTCAACATCTTGCTTAAAAATCCTTTAATAATTTTCCATTGAACTTATAAAATCCAAACTTTCAGCATGGCCTTCAAGGCCTTGCATAATCTCCAACTTCAACTAGCACCTCTTTTTCTTTCTTAACATTTTAGCCATACAGACTTTCTTTCTATTTATCTCAGATATGAAGTCCTTACCTCCTCCATCTCCATGTTAGAATTTTGCATTTGCTGTTTCTCCTCATGGAAAACCTCCCTAAGTTTTTTCATAACCAGTCTGTATTCACAGCTTAGTTCAGAGGACTTCCCTGATCATCCTGTTTAACCGTCACCCTTGTCACTTTCTATCCGAGTATCCTTCTTTAGTTTCCTGATGACATTTAATTCTGCTATTTAGAAATATCTGTTATATTTATTTATTTATTTTGTTTTATCCTCCTGTCTCCACTTCAGTGTAAGCTCCCTAAAGATAAGAACCCTGTATGTCATTTAATAATATGTCCCCCAGCACCATGAATAGTGACGGACATAAAGGAGGCACATAGAACTAATTATGGGATGATGATGATGATGATGATGATGTTGATGATTTGTTAAGTTATTACCACATAATACGTATTGTGTTGAGCTCTTTTTATGTATTATTACTCAAAAATATAATGATATTGATACAATTTTTAGATCTATTTTATAGACAGTGAAACTAAGAAACAGAGAGTCAATGATTTACCTAAAATGACACAGCTAATAAGTGGATATATAACATAAATCCAGACAATTTAGTTTCAGTGATAGTGCTTTTAACCTCAATCAAAAGTGAAAGTTGAGTGAATATTTTATCTCAGAACAGGACATGAGTTTAGTAAAAATGCAAAGAAAGAATAGACATAATTGACATTTTTCATCTCTGACATCATTGTAATTGTCATCACTAAAAGTTGTATTTGTGCCTTTTTTGTATGTTCTTCATCTCTACTTAATATGTTTAAACTTTTAGGTTCTTGCACATATGGAATGCAATTATAATAAAAGTGTCTTGCTTCCTGTAAAAAAAAAGTGAAAGAGTGAAAATATATAATTTAGTTCAAGGGTTTTCCACTCTAAATTGTGTCAGTATCATAATCATGCCTCCATGTCTTATTCCAAGTTACAGTGGTAGACTTAACATTGGCTGGAATAATCAATTCTGAGAAGTACAGAGAAAAGTCTAGTGGAAGAATCTGTTGGAATTGAGCTTTATATAATCTCTGGTTCCTCTTAGATTTGCCCATTCAAATTGCCAAGATTCCACAGTTTCCTAGTTGATATATCAATCTTATCCCGAGAACGAGGGAAAATCAGAAATTTGGATCTTTAATACAGCAATCTACATGTCAAATATTTTCTTTGATGTAAACTTCAGAGACTTCAGTTAGACAATGTCACTTTTATTCTCCAGTTTCTCATTTGACAACCCTAGATCTGGCCTTCCTCTTTCTTGTTACAATTTATTAAACACTGCATGGAGTAATCATTTTTTCATTGTGTATCACACATGGGATATTAACTGGGCTTATGCTAAGAGGAAAGAGACAACAGTCTGCAAACTGCTTTTCCAGTTCCTCACAAGGATAGTTAGCAGCCTATTTAGGGAAGAATGAATCCTTACTAGGCTCTACCTTATCTTTTTAAATTATATTTTATTGATTATGCTATTACAGTTGTCCCAGTTTTCCCCCTTTGCCTACTTCCACCTAGCACTCCCTACTCACTCCAGCAATCCTCCCTCATTTGTTCATGTCCATGGGTCATGGGTCATGCATATAATTTCTTTGTCAACTCCATTTCCTATGCTTGCTCTTAACATTCCCCTCCCTATTCTGACCTACCAATTCGTACTTATTAATCCCTTCACCTTTTCCCCCATTCCCCCAGACCCCTCTCCCACTGGCCACCCTCCCAATGTTGTCCTTATCCATGATTTTGTTTCTGTTCTGCTTGTTTGCTTAGTTTTTTTTTAAGATTCAATTGTTCATTCTTGCAAAAAAAAAGCAAAAAAAAAGGGTTCAATTGTTCATAGTTATGTATTTATTGCCATTTTAATGTTCATAGTTTTGATCTTTTTCTTTTTCTTAAATAAGTCCCTTTAATATTTCATATAATAATAGTTTGGTGATGATGAACTCTTTTAGTTTTACCTTGTCTGGGACACATGTTATCTGCCCTTTGATTCTAAATCATAGCTTTGTTGGGTAGAGTAATCTAGGTTGTAGGCCTTTGCTTTCCATCACTTTGAATACTTCTTGCTAGTCCCTTCTAGCCTGCAAAGTTTCTTTTGAGAAATCAGCTGACAGTCTTATGGGAACTCCTTTGTAGATAATTATCTGCTTTTCTCTTGCTGCTTTTAAGATATTCTCTTTATTTATTTATTTATTTATTTTGCATTTTAATTATAATGTGTCTTGGTGTAGCCCTCTTTGTGTCCTTATAGTTTGGGACTCTCTGTGCTTCCTGGACTTATATGTCTATTTCCTTCATCAAATTAGGGAAGTTTTCTTTTTACTACTTTTTCAAATAGTTTTCCAGTTTCTTGGTCTTTCTCTTCTCCTTTTGGCACCCCTATGATGTGCATGTTGGACCTCTTGAAGTTGTCTCACAGGCTGATTTTATTATCCTCATTGTTTTGGATTCTTTTTTCTTCTTTTTGTTCTGATTGTTTTTTTTTTTTTTTGCTGCCTTATATTCCATATCATTGATTTGATTTTGATTCTTGGCTCCATCCACACTACTGTTGTTTCTCTATATATTTTTTTCTTTATTTCATTAGTCTATCTTTCATTACTGACTGGATCTTTTTTATACTATTGAGGTCCTCACTAAGTTCCTTGAGCATCCTTATAGCTAGTGTTTTGAAGTCTGCATCTGATAGATTGCTTATCTCCATTTCATTTAGCTCTTTTTATGGAGTTTTGTTCTGTTCTTTTATTTGGGCCACGTTTCTTTGTCTCCTCATTTTGGCAGCCTCCCTGTGTTTATTTCTATGTGTTAGGTGGAGCTGCTTTGATTCTGTGTCTTGGTAGTGTGGCCTAATATAGTAGGTGTCCTGTAGGGTCCAGTGGCACAGCCTTCCCTATCACCCAAGATGGGCACTCAAGGTGCACCCTCTGTGTGGGCTGAGTACACATTGCTCTTGTAGTTGAGCCTTGGTTGCCATTGGAAGGTCAATGGGAAGGATTTAGCTTCCCTGGATTTAGCCAGGCCAGTTAGCTGCAAGGACTGGCTGTGACCACTGACCACCAACCTCTGTCCTCTGTGGAGGGTCAGCTGTGCAGGGTCAGGGTGGTGGTGCTCCAATGTGGTCTGTAGCTGTCCACTGGTTTCTGGTGTTTCCCAGGTGGTGCAGACCAAGGTTTGCTACCATCTGTGTTCTGTCTAGTGCCACTTGACATAAGCTGTAAAGAGGTCTGTAGATGGCTGCTGCTAGTGCTGGGCCTGGGGCCACTCAATGAGAGGCTCATGGGCTGGGCTCACCTGTTGCTTGTTTGAGCAAATTTAGGAAGGTCTGAAGCCTGTGCCTAGCCTAGCCCTTCATATGGAAAAAATACTGTTACAGCTCAGGTGGGCCCATATGTTGGATGAGGTAGAGCCTTAGTTAATTGTCAAGGTGAGGCTTACCATGTAAGCCAGGTTGATGGAGTCTCAGATATTGTGCTGCTGCACTGTGACTCAGAAGAGGAGCAATAGCTGCTGTCTGCTGTTCTTTCTGGGAAGAAGCTTTCCCCCAGCTCTTGTTCTGATGCCAGACAGTTCAGTTCCTCTTGGTATGTCACTGATGCCCTTCAAGGTGCTACCCCAGTGATGGAGTTCAGAGGAAGTGAGTCTGAGTAAGTCAGTGTGTTGGGCCCTCCAAGAGGAGATTCCTGAGAATCCTGCAACTTTTTCTGCCAACACAACCCCCACTTGTTTTTACAGCCAGAAGTTATGGGGACTTATCTTCCTGGTGCTGGAACCCTGGGCTGGGTGGTCTGGTATGTGTGGGTGGGATCCCTCACTCCAGAGATATCCCTCTGATTTATATCTACCACACGTGGGTGTGGGACCAGTGGGCTCCACGTCTCTGAGTCTCCACCCCTCCTACTCATCTAGATGAATGTGGTTTCTTTAATTTCTTAGTTGTCAGACTTCCATACAGCTTGATTTTTCTTATCAAGTCCTGAGTTTAGTTGTTCTATAGTTTAGCTGTGATTTTGTTGTGGTTGTGCAAGGAGGTGAGCTGCATTTACCTATGCCACCATCTTGTCTAATTATTTTGAATGAATCTCTACCTTATTTTGACTCAGCTAATTCCACATCTGGCAATTGCATCCTTATACCTGATAGCAATTATTCCATTAGTTAAGACCCTTTGGTTTCAAGTGGCAAAACCAAACCAAACAAGATTAGGCAAAAAAGGGGGTGGGAATAAGTATAATGATAAGGAATTGCCTCATAAAGCTGGAGGGTAGTAATTTACCCAGGCTCCAGAAGGAGACTGCAACCAAAGATTTAAGAGGTTTCAGGAAGTCCAACTCTCATCTCTGCTTACATCTGCTTATATGTTTTGTTCTCTAGTCTCTCTTTAGTTGGGTTTTTTGTTTCTCTGCTGTTAACTGTGGCTTCCCTTTAGCTCTTGAAGTACATGTCACCTTTTCAGCCTAAGACTGATTGATGCTAAGTCCTAATTCCAAAATCAAAGGGGAAAGATTTTTATTTGACTAACTGTAGTCGGGCTTCTGCACCTAGTTCAATTAGATATGATTAGTAATGTGCAATCACAAAGTAACATAAGTGGTTTCTGGGAACCCTCCACCGTGTTTTAGTAGTAGAAATAGAAGCAAACTTTTCCTAGAGAAAGGTAAATGTCCTTGCAGACATATGATAGCCTACTCTTCTCAATCATCTTTGTTTTAGGCTACATGCCTTATTTTTAAAAATAAAATAGGCAGTTTTCCAAATGAAGTACACAGATAAATTAGGTTATGATTAATTACATAAAAATTTTCTTATAAATTACTATCCCAGTACATTTAAGATACAATATATTTGCATGCAACTTTTCAGGAATTCATGTATTTCACAAAACAAAGTGCATCTTTAGAGAGTTATAGAGGGTGCATTAATGATTATTTTTCTAAGGAATGAGAAAATATTATTTTATAGTATATTGCAGCTTTAACTTTTCAAATGTAGTTTTACTTTAGTTGAATGACACAGTATTTCAATATGAGTACTTTATTATTGTTTACTTTTTTCAAGTAGATACAATATCTAGATTGGTGTATAATTTGGACAATTGTTACAGGGATCAGAATACACTAACAGGCAACTCATTCTTGTTGATTTTATTATGGCTATGTTATGCATCTCATTTTCTCCTCAGTTGTTTGAATAATTTTATGTAAATTGGCATTCTTTATTCATCCTCAAATCCTCATTTCCATGTCCAAGTCTATATTTTGGAAGAAATACAGCTTTTGGAAACTTTTGGAAGGGAGCCGAGATACATACATGATTTCAGGGACTATTTAAATATAGATCATTCTTAGATATACATCTCCAATGCTAACCTCTCTTCTTTTGTCCCACATTGTCTGTCATCCACATGATATTTCTCTTTGGACTCTAAATGATATCTTAGATTTAATATACTCCCAAGCATCCTGCCAACACTCAGCCCCATACTAATTTTCCCATTACTACAATTGGCTCCACCAATCTACCAGCTTCCCAAATTCTGTTATCCTTCATCTTTCACACTATCAAGATCTGTCCATTTCTGCCCCCAAATATTATACATTTTAGGCTTCTTTTCTTCCATTCTACATTTGTGTCACCAGTTGGGTTCTTATGATCCAATTTTTAAATTACAGCAATAAGGTCATCTCTAGCATCTCTTCAGTCCATTATATTGCTATGCAATTGTGGAAAAGCATCCTTGGCAAATGAAATTTTTATCAGATCATTCCCTGTTTCCATTATTTTGCACATAAAATTTAACAACAATTGACACTTGCATAATACTTAATGTTGTAGGGCCTCTTTTAATTGTACTGATTCCTTTAATTTTCAGTAACCAAAGTAGGTTACTGCTATCATTCTGGATTCATAGAAACTGGAGGAACAGAGAGGTTAAGTAACTTGCTAAAATTTCACAGCTAATCATTAATTCTTCCTGAATTGATCTATCAAACTCTTCTGACTAGTACTTTTAAATATTTTATTTATTTTTAGAGAGAGGAGAAGGGAGGGAGAAAGACAGGGAGAGAAACATCAATGTGTGGTTGCCTCACACATGCCCCCTACTGGGGGCCTGGCCTGCCACCCAGACATTGTGCCATGACTGGGAATCAAATCTATGACCCTTTGGTTCATAGGCTGGCACTCAGTCCACTGAGGCCCAATAGCCAGGACATGTCTAGTACTTTTAAACACTTACTGCATTTGTTCCCCATCTACTTCACTGATACTATTTTTTTCAGGAGTGAACACAGATTCCATTGAAAGGCTATTTAAATGGAAGGATCCATCAGTAAAGTCAGGGCCAGCAAATGAAAAATCTGAACCACCCAAATTCTTTAATATACATACACACCTGCACTTACTCTAATGGCATTGACGTTTATGCCAAGTTTTAAACCAGTTAGATATGCCAATATGTTTTCAATTTTGGCCATGGCAAATCTATCCCCTATTTAAAGGGGAGGTAAAAGACTAGACTCTTGTCACACAGATTTACTAACAGGAAGCTTTACTTGGCAGATGTTGATGTGGCCTTAATCTCTCCAGGTTTAGCAGCTGGACTCAGATATTGTAATGATTGCTGTGTCACTCTCCAATCTGTGACTAATCCAAACTGCCTCCTGTTCTTGAGGGGAACCAGTCATCTGTGAAGTGATTGGTCATATCAATTTTATGTTGCAAAGTTCTCATTTGCAAAGACCTATGCCTGCTAGCTCACCTAGAGAAAGCTGTCAAAAATCAAACTCCTACTCTAAACCCCCCAGAGTAAGCCCTGCCAACACAGATGAGTCCTTACTTAGCCCTCTGCACCCCCTTGTGCCTCCTGTCATTTCTAAGAAGTGTTAAATTTCTTACCAAGTAGCAATAGAGAAGACTGGATATTAAATTCTGTGAACTCCTAAAGTGAAGCAATATCATATAATAAGGAGGATAAATAAAAGCAGACATGAACCCAGCAGAAGTAGGTTTGATCTTAGGCTCTTCTCTTTACTGCCTCTACTACCAATAACAAGCTATATAATTTCTCTCAGCTTTGTAAAATATCTGTAAAATGAGGATAGGTCCTAACTTATGGACTGCTGTGTAGATTAAGTGACATAACATGTTTATGAACAAAGCACCTCACACAATACCTGGTATTCAGCAGTTGAAGGATAGTATGTACAAAAAGTACATTTAAAATCTATGTGGAATTTTTAGGTTTCATTTGGGATGTAAAAACCTGGGAAGGACATCACCCACACTCTAACAACACCAACAAAAATTGGGACAAACTGGAAATTACAAATTTTCTTGATCCTATCAGAAAACTGAGGTTACCAGGAAACTAGTCGACCCAAAATTTAAGAAAATTCAGACAATCACTTTCTCACCTGAAGTAAACATAGATGCCAGTAAGGATATTTCAGCTAAAATGGCTAACAAATTGATAAAAGCCAAGACTGGGTTAACAAAAGAATACAGAATCCTTTAAGGCCACACAAGTTAGCAGAATGTGCCCTCAATTGAAGGCTGTTCTCCACAAACCTGAGTTACAATAGCAAGAGTTCTGAAAAGACATTTCTCATTACAAAGTCCTGGGGCATGTGTGGGTTTGTGGGGAAAGAAGAACAGTTACTCTTGGAAAGGCAGGAAAAACCACCAAGATCCTTCTTCAGAACAAAATGCTCAGTGAGGAAAATGGCAGCAAACACCACCAACCATAGGACACTCTTTCTCTTTGAAAAAGAGGGAAAGTTAATGAGAATTTGAGAATTTTCAAAAGAATATAAGTGTTTGTGCATGTCTGTAATTGGGCTGTTTATTTTTTACTGTTGAGTTCTAAGAGTTCAATACATATTTTAGATAAAAAAGCATTTATCAGATATGTGATTTGCAAATAGTTTATCTCAGTCTGTGACTTTTCTACTCATTTTCTTATCAATGTATTTCATAGAACAAAATTTTAAAATGTTTACAAATCACAATTTGTCTTTTTTTCAATCATGGACTGTAGTTTAGGTGTCATGTCAAAAAATATTTACCTAAATTAGACTCAGAAGACTTTCCCCTTTTTATTTCTTCTGTGAGTTTTATAGTTTTACATTTTTTAGTTAGGTCTGTGATCCACCTAAATTAATGTTTTGTTTAAGGTATATGTTTAAAGTTCAGCTCAGTGCTTTTTCCTTTTATTTTGCATGCGTACACCAAATTGCTTGAACATATTTGTTGAAATGACTGTCACTGAATTTGGGCTATGTTTTTGTGTGTCTACTTCTTGGCTTCCTACTCACTTCCGTTGATCTGTGTGTCTGCCTTCTTCCCAATATTACACTGCCTTTGTAACTGTATTTTTTTTAGTAAATCTGGAAATCAGGTTGTACAAGTCCTCCAACTTATTTAGTAATTAAAAATGAACTATTTTGGCTATTCTATTTCTTTTAATTTCTGCATAAACTTTAGAACCTGCTTACTAAAATCTACCAAAAATCCTTCAGGAATTTTCAGTTGGATTATTACACTGTACCTGCAGATCAAGTTGGGGAGAATTAGTACTGAAATAACACTGCCTTAAAACATAGCAACATGGAATATATCTCCATTCAGTTAGGCTTTTTAAACAAATTTTTATTCACCAATTATAATTTTAAGCATGTATATCCTCTTTCTATTTTGTTAGACAACAAAGGATTTTATTTTTGGTGTTATTGTAAGTGGTACTTTAAAAATTTTTGAATTCCAAATGTTCACCATTAATGTAAAAATAATACAATCAATTTTTGTATATTGACCTTGTGTCCTGTAACCTACCAGTTCTAGATGTGTTTCAGTAGATTCTTTGGGATTTTTTTTCATGTAGGATATTATGCTATCAGTATAAGGTTACATTTCTTTCTAATTTCTATGCCATTTATTTATTTATTTAGCCTTATTGCATTGGCAAGGATTTCTACTAAAATGTTGAACAGTGGAAGTGAAGGGAAATCTTTGCCATTTTTCCAACTCGATAGGAGAACAATGTCTTTCACAATTAAGTAGGATGTTAGGTGTAGGCTTTCTGTGGTCACCTTTTATGATATTGTTATTTATAATAAGAAATACAGATATGATTTTTTTTCTATTCCTGGCATTGGACTTCTGATACCCCTGGAATTTCCTAAGTGGTAAGGGATATAAAGGTAGGTGTCTTTTGTTATTCACACCAGAGTTTATGCCAATGAGGTGACTTTTGGAAAGCCTGTAAATATTGGAGCTGGTTTCCAGAGGAACCAATAAGGAGGTTAAAGGGTTTGAAATTTCAGCCCCATCCTCCAACCTCCAGGGAGTGAACAAGGGGAGATAGTAGTTGAATTGGTCACTGTTGTTCAGTGATTTAATCAGTCATGCCTAGGTAATGAAGCCTCTATAGAAGCAAAAAAGGACAGGGTTAGGAGAACTTTCAGGTTGGTGAATAAGAACACTTCCTTCCCAATGAACCCCAAAAATCCTGGGGATAAAAGCTCTGTGCTCCAGACCCTTCTAGACCTCATCCTGTATGTCTCTTCATCTGGCTGTTCATTCCTAGCCTTTAATATCCAGTAATTTACTAAGTACCATATTTTGCTGTGTATAATTGTATCCACGTTTTTGTGTACATTATACATGGGATTATTATACCCAAAGTATGTAATCATTATACTCATGTATAATGTGCATCCTTATTTTTCTCTTAAAAATTTGGGCAGAACAGTGCTCATTATATACAGCAAAACACAGTAATCTGTTTTTCTGAGTTCTGTGAGTTGTACTAGCAAGTTAATTAAACCTGATTGATAAGGGAATCTCTGATTTATAGCCAGAAACACAGGGGATAATTTGCATGTGTGATTGGCATCTGAAGTGGGGATGGTTTTGTGAGATTGAACCCTTAACCTATGATATATGATTCTTTATCCAGGTAAACAGTGTTAGGTTTGATTTAAACTGTAAGGAACATGCTGGGTTTTCTGGAGAGTTGGAAAACTGTTTGAGTTGGAAATAATCCCACACATTTGGTGATGAGAAGCACCAGAAGTGAAGTGTTAGAATGAGCAGAGTTTTGAGTAAAACACATAAGTGTTTTGTTTTTTTTCCATATTGCCCTTTAGTAGTAGATTTTAAAAGTTTATGTCTATTTCTAATTGTCTTAGATTTTTTATAAAGAATGGTGGCTGCATGTTATTTGCCATTGGTAAGATATGGAAGCAACACAAGTGACCATCAATAGACAAGTGGATAAAAACCTGTAGTACATATATACAATGGAATATTACTTGGCCATAAAACAGAAAGAAATATTACTAGTTTTGACAGCATGGATGGACCAAGAAGGTATTTGCCAACTGAAATAAGTCAGGGAAAGACGAGTACCATATGATTTCACTGACATGTGGGATCGAAAGAACAAATATATGAACAAACGAAATTGAAATAGACTCACAGACACACAAAGTGAACTGGTGGTTGCCAGAGGGGAGATGAGTTGGGGGCTGGGTGAAAAAGGTGAAGGGATTAGGAGGCACTAATTGGTAGTTACAGAATAGTCATGGGGATGTAAGCAAAGCATAGGGAATGTAGTCAATATTATTGTGATAACTATGTATGGTATCAGTTGGAGTAGTGGAAATATTGGGGGAACAAAAAGTATATGGTTTTTTAACCACTAAGCTGTAAACCTGGAAACAATAAAAAATAGAGTTGAAAGTAAACTGTAATTGAAAGAAATGGCTACTGTATTTTGTTTAATGCCTTTGTTGTATTGAGATGATCATGGGATTTTTATTTTTTAGTTTGTTAAAATGGTGAATTACATTGATTTTTTAATGTTGAAGCAATCTTACATTCTGGAACAAACCCCACCTCATTGTGATGCATTATTTTATTTTATGTTGCTAGATTCAATTTACTAATACTTTGTGAAGTATATGTGCATCGATGTTAATAAGCGGTATAGACCTGCAATTTTGCGGGTTTTTTTTCCCCCCACCTTAAGTGTTATTTTCTTGTTTTTGTATTAGGGTAATGCTGATCTCGCAGAATGATTTGGGAAGTGCTCCCTCCTATATTCTGAAGAGGTAGGTTAGAAGTGGTATCATTTCTTCCTTAAATGGTTGGTAGGATTCACTAGAGAAACCACATGGTACAGGAGTTTTCTGGGAAGGTATTTAACTATGAATTTACTTTATTTAATAAATATAATGATAAGCAGATGATCCATTTTTTCTTTAGTGGATTTAGTAGATCCCCCCCCCCAAGGAATTAGCCCATTTCATCTGTGTTTTTGAGATCTATTGGCATAGAGTTGCTCATTGTATTCCATTATTTTTCTTTTAATATCTATGGGGTCTATAATAATGTAGTGCAAATATTTCTGATATTGGTCATTTGTCTCTTTATTATTTCTTGATCAGTTTGACTAGAGTCCATCAATGTTATTTCATTTCCTCTTTTCAAAAAACATACTTTTGGTTTCATTGTTCTTGTTTTTTATTTTCTAATTCATTGACTTCTGTTCCTTATTATTTCCTTTCTAATTGCTTTGAGCTTAATTCACTCTTATTTATCTAACTTATTATGGTGGTAACTTAGAATACTTATTTGAGATCTTTCTTTTGTGATATAAGTATTTAATGCTATAAATTGTCCTCTAGGCACTACTTAAAGTGCATCCAACACAGTTATATATTTTATTTTTATTTAATTAAAACGTTAAAAAAATTTACCTTTGATAATTGAGTGTTTGACCTGCAGGTTATTTAGATGTGTTATTTATTTTCCCAGTATGTGAAGATTTTCAAGATATATTTGTTGTTGATTTCTAGTTTAATTCTCCTATAGTTTAAGAGCAAAATGTTGCATCATTTTTATTGCTTTAAATTTGTTGAAGTTCATTTTCTTGCCAAAAATAAGTTTATCTTTATTAATTTTCCATGTACCCTGGGAAATAATGTGGATTATGCTTGTTTTGTTGTTGCTGATTTTTTTATGTGCATCAGTTAGGTTGAGATGGTAAATAGTATTATTTGGTTCTGTATCCTTATGCATTTTCTGCATACTATTTCTATCAATTATTGAGAAAAGAATGTTGAAGTCTCCAACTATAATTATAGATTTGTCTACCCTGTACATTTTATCAGTTTTTGCTTTATGTAGTTTGAAGTTCCATTGTTAGGCACATACATATTTAGGATCATTATATCTTTTTGGAGAGTTGATCTTTTTACCCTTATGTTATACCTCCCTTTATCCTTTTTTTTTTTCTGTTTGCAACTTGATCTTTATTTTCACAAATGGGTACTAGTTAATCAAGACAGATATTTATTATATAACATACAGTCATGTCCATATGGCAAAGCACTTTGTCTTTCCTACTCTTTATTGGGTCCTCACAACCCAGTGATAAACTACACAATAAGGGACTGAGGCAGAAGCATAACCTGCAGAGTTTTGTATGGACTTCACAACTGTTTTGTTATTTGTTCAGCAAGTCTTATGTTGGAAACACTTTCACAGTAAGCCTGAGCCTCACTCCAAGCCTGGCTTTTCTCCCAAGGACAGGCCAGGGGTCAGGCACAGGCCAGAGATGGCCGCTGTGCTCATTATTTTACTGCATCAAAAACTTCACCAGCATCAGGACTTATAGCTTCCCTGGAAAACACTGAAACTTCTAGAACTGTCATATCACTTTTCTCTCCTAAGGCTGTTCACTGATGGCCTTTATCCTTTTTAACAGACTTTCTTCTGAAGCCTAATTTGTGTAGTAGAATTATAGCCACTCTGATTTTCTTTGGTTAAAGCTTTTGTGGTAAATTTGAGTATCTAGGTCTTTATACAAAAAGGAGGTTTATGTAGGCAATATTTATTTGCTCTTATTTATCCAATCTGGCAACAATTGTCTTTTAACTAGTATATTTAGACCATTGAAATTTAATGCAATTTCTAACATGATTGAATAAAATCTGCAATCTTGGAAGATATTTTCTGTTTATTTCATTGGTCATTATTTTTCCTCATTTTTGCCCACACTTGATTATATTTAGCATTTCTATAACTCTCCTTTATCTTCTTTATTGACTTATTCTATGTATTTAAAATATAATTTAGTGGCACTTTAGGGTTTACATAAACCTTTAATTAATCTGTGTCTACCTTTAGGCAACACGTTTTCACATGTACTTTAAGAGCCTTTCAACATTGTGTTCCAGTTATTTGCTCCCTTTCTTTGTGCCATTTTCTGTCATATAATTAATTTTAATTGATGCTCTAAATTCAGAATGTATTGCTACTACTTTTGCCTTAAACAGTTATATTTTAGAGTAATGAACACAGAAAATATTAATTTTATTTTTATTTTCATTTGTTTCTTTTCAGTATTCTTTATTTTTTTTATGTAGGTCCACTTGTCTAATTAATATCATCTCTCTTCTTCCTGAAAAAATTCCTTTAGCCTTCATTGCAGTTTAGGCCTGTTGGCAATGAATTCTCTCACTTGGTTTTTAAAAAGTATTTATTTCTCTTACTTTTTAAAAGATTGTATTTATTTATTTTTAGAGAGGGGAAGGGAGGGAGAAAGAGGAGAGAAACATCAATGTGTGGTTGCCTCTCAAGTGCCCCCTACTGGGGACCTGGCCTGCAACCCAGGCATGTGCTCTGACTGAGAATTGATGTTTCTCTTATTTTTAATCACCTCTTTATTGAGATGTAATTCACAAATCACAAAATTCACTGCTTTTAAATAATACAAGTCAGTGGTTATTAGTATATTACCAAAGTCGTGCAACCATTATCATTACCAAGTTCCAGAACATTTTCATCATCCTAACTAGAAATGCTGCACCCATTAGCAGTCACTCTCCATTAGCAGCACTCCCTATTTCTCCTCCCCTCTATTTCTGGGAAACTACTAACCTGCTTTCTGTCTCTATGAATTATCCTATTTTGAATATTTTACATGGCTTTTTGTTTCTGGTTTCTATTACTTAGAATAATGCTTTCAAGGTTCACCCATGTTATAGTGTTGAAGAATGATGATGATAAAGAGAATAATAGTTAACCTATTATTGACACTGCTATTTTTAGGCCAATTCTGTTGTATGGTCCCAGTAGTGTCCTTAATGGGTTTGCTTCTTGGGAGCTAAGATGCTTAGAGTCTAGTTTTCAGCCTAGTTGACTTTCTTTCCAAACCATTAAAATATGTTACTTAATAGTCAATCTACATAATGTGTTGATCATGGAGTAGTTACCTCAATAAAAGTAGGGAAAGGAATGAAATAGAAAGAAAACACTATCATTTATCAAATGCATTATTTCTTAGAACTTGCATATACATGATTATATTTAGTGCCATAAAAACTCTATGAAAGGGATACTAACTATATCTCCATTTTTATAAAACCATGACCAAATTCACACAGTAAGTACATGGAGGTTTCAAACCCCGGGTTTTTGGAATACATGCAATATTCATTATAACACATTTTACTTAATAAAATGTTGAAGAAAGAACAATTATATTACCAATAAAAAACAAAATTAATGTAGGTACTATACTTCTCAATAGACTTACAGTACTCAATTGTGCATCACAGTTGTAAAATAAAGTTATGTATATAGACTTATTTTAAATAATCATGATAATGTTGAATTTACCTGAGCTTTACGCTCTTGAAAAACTCTGATAGACAAATAAATCTTCTCGCTTATTATTTTCCAGGAAAGAATTTACTGCAAAGGCCCATACTTTTAAATGTTACATAGATACTTAGATGAGACTTCTGGATAACCCCCGTGTTCACCTAGGACAGGGATGTCAAACTCATTTTCACTGGGGGCACATCAGACTCACGGATGCCTTCAAAGGGCCGAATGTAATTTTAGGACCGTATAAATGTAACTACTCCTTAACAATTAATTAAGCAAGAGCTCGGCACTGCTGCCATGTAGAAACACAGTGTGGGCCAGATAAAACAAGGTGGAGGGCTAGATTCATCCTGCAGGCCTTGTGTTTGCCACCTGTGCTCTAATACAAGGTTTGACAGAGATCCTCCAAATTCCCATTTTTCCCTTATAAATGATTATCTGAACTGTTTGTATCCACTGATCAATGGAACATAATGCTTGTAAACTTGACCAAAATTTAAACTTCTCTCTTCCTCACTGGACCCTTAACTTTGACCCACTCTCAGCCTGAGCCAGCATCATACTCTAGCTCTTTGTATTGGGGTTCTCCTGAAAAAACAGAACCAATAGAAGATGTGTATGTGTGTGTTGTCACGTGGAAAATAATATAAGGATAAACTCTGTTTCACATGCTCACAACTCTAAACCTATTTTTGCCCCCACTCTGAGTGAATGGAGAGAAAGAAAGATTTTAATGAATTGACCCCTGCAGCATTGGAGGAATTCCTGCTGGGAGAATTCCCACTTTTTGGGAGAATGTAGGTCTTTGTTCTAATTAGACCTTCAATTGATTGGGTGAAGCCCACCCACATTATGGAACATAATCTGCTTTACTTAAAGTCCACCAATTTAAATGTTAATCTCATCTAAACACACACTCATAGAAACATCAGTATAATGTTTCACCACATTTCTGGGCACTGTGACCCAGCAAAGTAGACACAAAATTAACTACCATCCTCCTCCCTAGGACCTCTCCTGAAAATTGACCACAAAAAAAGTCCCTGGTTAAGCGTGGATTTCAGTTGTTTGCAGGCTTGTTTTTTCCTCCATGTAAAAGAAAAGTGCTTTCCTGCCTGACCTTTGCAATGTTTACAGATTGTATGATCAGAGCATTCTCCTTTATTGCAATATTCCCTTTGCTCCTTTTGCACAAGCAGTGTTTTTAAATAAAATATCTCTTTACTTAGGTCTACATATATATATATATATATATATATATATATTAAATTTACCAATCTCATATAGCATAGAAAAACTTATGAATACCAAATGAATGGCAAAATTATGATTCTGTTTTATTTTGGTGATCCCTCAATATGTTCCCAAAGTAGGTAGATCCTTTGTTAATTAAGCACAATTGCATAAAAGTAGATGACTGAATGAAAGTCAAAAGTCCTAATGATTATTTGAGGTGTGTTACAAATAACTTCTGATTAGACTTATGTACACTAAAGTTCTTTTTGAAATTCTGCTGATGGGAAATGAATATAAACTAGAATTAACCAATTTTAAGGCCTCTGCTGAGATTTATTCTTTGACAGTTGACAAAAATACTCAGAAATTAGCATTTTGGTAAAACCTTTATTTGTGTAAGATGCCTCTTAGCCAAAGAGACTGTCTGTACAAAAGGATTAACCTATTGACAAAGACTTTCTAAATACAAACCTATTGAATAATAAGCATTGAATGTGTTTACCTTCCTAATGCACCACAATTCACTATGAACCTGGCTTTCTTGAAAAGGTCAAAATGCATGAAGACCAGAATTTCAATAGGGAGACATAAAGAAATTTGAAGATGAATAGAATTGGGTTTGTTAAATGTGAATAGAAAGGAAATTATAGGAATGTCGGTTATCTAAATAGATAACAAAAAACATTTTTTCCGGGATATTTTACTTTTTTGTTAAGGCAGTAGTCCATTGTCAAGTATATTACTTATTATTTTAAATAAAACACTTTATATTGTCCCACAGACCTCGATAACTGCAGTACTAGTCTTGTAAACCAAGTCTCAAAAAATTCACTAGGTGAAAAGAGCAATAGCCTCTTTATATATTGAACATTTCCAGATATATTAGGTATTTTCTAATATTCACTACAGAAAAATGCTACCTCTGAACAGGTAGACCAAAAAAAGAATATATTGATGAAATTGTAAAATTCGATTTTGCAATTTTCTCAGGCAACTATTTTCCTGATGTGCCTTTGGTGGTTCTGCTATAAGTGATTTTCAGTATAGATAAATAATATATATGTATGTACACACACACACACAATGACTATTATGACTATGATGGTACATTCCAAATAGATGTTTTTCAAGACTGGTCATTTAGGCTTATAGTGGCCATTTTAAAATTAGGAAAAGTGGGTGATTTTTAATTTCTAATGTTATAGAAAATTGAAACGGCCAGACACCGGAGGGGTTCAAGAACACAATCCTTTATTCACGCGTGGTCCCAGAGGAGTCCAACTCCAATTTCTGGGCCCTGAGGAGGGGTTAGGTGGGTGGTTAAATACTCTCGTAGCAAGGCAGGGAGAGGATGGGAAACGTGGTACAAGGAGGGAGCACAGCCAAGGATACAGAAGCAGAGGGTGTAACTTATCTGGAGCCAGGAACAGGGAGTTAACTTGTCAGCAAGTGGTTATCTGGGGGTCCAGGAACCTGCAGGGAGTTACCGGTCCAGAACAGAGAGCCAGCTTTATCTCCCATAACACTATAAGTAACTTCTGGTACAGAAAAACTAACACTTCTCAGAAAAAAAATGTCATTTCAAGAACTGTAAACATGTCTTCTGCCTGTTCAGTAAAAGGCCTGGTAGCACATTTCCAAGTTAGTGCTAAGCAATTTAGTGCTTATGTGATAAGATCCAGAGCTCTGTCTTTGAATAATAATTTCTCAAGAGTTTTACAGAGAAGAAATCAGACTCACTTACCCCTCTTGGTAGACTCAGTTGTGAGAATATATTGTGGTTAATGCAATTATTTCTCTCCTTTAAGCTGTTGGATGGCTCAGTGTGGATAGCACGGAGGTCATTTCCACTATAAAGGAAGAAACCAATTAAATTAAAGACTATGAAAGTTGCATGTCAAATTTACTAATCATGTTGCCTATACTGCCCATCACATATAAAGATTGTATCACAGAACTGCCTCATACTAATTCACACACTTTTAAAAAAGATTTTATTTATTTGTCTTTAGAGGGGAAAGGAAAGAGAGAGGGAGAGAAATATCAATGTATGGTTGCCTCTTGTGTGTCCCCTGCTGGGAACTGGCCTGCAACCCAGGCATGTGCCCTGACTGGGAATCGAACTGCGGTTTAATTCACACACTTAAAAAATACATTTAATTTCTTTATTTGTAGAGATAGGGAAGGGAGGGTGAAAGAGAGGGAGAGAAACATCAATGTGTGGTTTCCTCTCACACTCACCCTACTGGTGACTGGGCTCGCAACCCAGGCATGTGCCCTGACTAGGAATTGGACCTGTGGCCCATTGGTTCGCAGGACAGCACTCAATCCACTGAGCCACACCATCCAGGGCTAATTTGCACACTTTGAATTAGTTTCCAGGGAAGGAGTTATGAGTACACTGAGCGCACCCTTGTGATTAGTAACACGTGGTTTTGAAGGAGCTGGCTTGCATGAAAGGTTGAATCTGTAATCCTGAATCATGGACTATTATTATTTTCTTCTGGTTTATAAGCAAGCTAGCTCACATAGGGAACAAATGCACAAGCTTGATTTCTTGGCACTGTGTTATAAAGAGTTCAGCTAACTCATTCAGACTATTATGATCAGGTGGCCAAAACATCATCATCTGACCTATTAATTTAGCTGTTCATATTTTAAAAAATAAACTTTTTTCTAGGTATGCCTTAATAATATTATAGATTCTGTGCATTTTGACATATTAAATGATGTACCATTAATTTTTTTAAAGTATAAAATATTTATAAAACTATTAAAATATGTACAAAATTTAATGAGGACTTTAACTGCTTTTTTAAGTATCAAGTTTTTATACTTCATCCAATTATGAAAGTTTAAAATTATTAATTTGTTCAATGATAAAGCTCATTTGATACATGCACTAGTTCACTTAAACACACAGACACACACTCACAAACAAAAGCTAATATTTCAGGTTTTTTACCTGAACATGGGCAGGTGGCGAACTGAGTAGTAGAATTTCCCCTCAAGTGTTCTGATGTATCCAACTCCAGCCAAGTGTTCTGTCTGCACTGTGACCTATTCTACCTAAAGGGGTAATAAATATGAAATGATTCACTGCTCAATTTTATTCTTCATAGCTCATATTCCAAAGAAGAATATGTAGCAGCTCTTGCTATGTTGTTGAAGTCAGTAGCAGTTTTGCTGACAAATCATCAGGCAACATCAGCAGCTTATAAGTCTCTGCCAGTACATAAAACATACATGAAATGTACTATGTCAGTAATGCTTTTGCAAAAAGCAGAAAAATACTCTTCATTTCAGCAATGAAGAAATAGATTTTTGTTAGGCAAAAACTGCCAATCAAATTTCTTCTGATCTATTTACGATTACCTAAAAGTTATTTTCATATCTTCATGTATGTATATAAACATACTGTATAGATTTCTTATACGAGATCATGACTAATATGGAGCCCATTTCTCTTTTTATTTTTGGCATCTATGTTTTCTGTTCATTTAGATGTTTTCTTATTATGAAATGCTAACCAGTCTGTCACATTGGCCTGGTTTATAACAGATATACATGTGCCATATAAATACAAAAACAGTATGAGAAAGAACACTGAAATGCATGCATTAGAAAAATTTAAAATTATTTTGAAAATGCCAAAACACTAAAGGTAGAATCATGATACCTTGAAAACAATAGGACCTATTACATCAGAAATAGAAACACAAAATGTACTGAACTCCAGGTGGTTGATGTTTCAAAGCAGAATGCCATAGTTACTACCTAGAAGTTAGGAACTATCTTTGTCATTGTCCCCACCAACATATTTATTTTAAAGTAAGAAATATCTCTTAATCTTCAAACTTGGAGGAAAAGAACTAGATCAGGTAACTCCTTCAAGGTTAGATTCTCCACACTGAGTTTCTATGTGTGTATGCATGTATGTATGTATGTACATATGTATTTATTATTGAATTTATTTGGGTGACATGGGATAATAAAATTATAAAAGTTTCAGGTACACAATTCTATAGTAACATCTTTATATTGTATTGTGCATTCAAATGGATCATTGTGCACCAAAAATCATTGCTGACTGTAATAACAGGAGATGTCCAAATAATAAATGATTTATGATGATAGAGACAATGCAAGCTGGGCTCTCACTGATGGATTCAATAACTAGAATTTTTGCCCACCCTGTATTGCATTTAAGAGCAGAGAGGTTATTGTTGTCATAGGGATTATAAGATTTCATGAAGAGTTTCTGCGTAATGAATGTTTTAAAATAAAGAAGGAACATAGGAGTCTGTATAAAAAAAAGGATAGTCTACATATGGAAAAATGCTTCAGATGGGGAGACCATTTGTATATACCAGAGAAAGAAAGCTTTGTTTTGAGATGATAATCAAAACAAGTGGATGTTAGAACAAGGTAATATTTACTACTTGCTCTTTAAATACTTGTCTTATTTAAACTACATAAGTAATGCATACTCGATTTAATATTTAAAACCACACAGCAATATGTGAAGAAAAGCTTAATGGTTTCCTCTTACCCCAAGGATCCTCCCATCCCCATCATCCCAAGGTAACCAATGATAAATCTCTTGTATAACCTCTACATTCTGCCCTATGGTCATACAACTATAGTATATACATTTTCTTTGTTTTTTAAATATAGTCACACTATTAATATTTTTTCAGATACTTAATTTTTTTTACTTAAGATGTCTTATCACTATTGATATATTCTTAGATATATAGCTAAATCTATAGAATATATTTACTGTGCCTTTTTAATATTTTACATTCTTTGAAAATATATTCTTGGGACTATTTGGGCGGATGGTGGAAGTTAATGTAGAATTTGACTGAGATAACTTTGACATTACAAAATAGGTGATGACCTTGCTACCAGTGTTGACAAATGCACCTGATGGCAACTGATGCTTAAGGTGATTTTTGGCCTGTCACTGGCAGTCCTGGTGTGGCAATGTAGAAATGCTTATATTTTATGCTTTTCCCTGAAATAATTGCCTGCAAGACACAAGATGCTATTTTTATTTGAAACTGAAGTTCTAAAGATGATATTTTAAGAGTATGAAGAGTTTCAGTGATGAGAAAATGGAATGGCTTGAGTGAATCTTCAGTGTGGAGGCTCTTTTTTTGAAAGAAGGAAATACTGAATAATGGCATGATTTACTGAAAGAATATCTGAGACTGAACATGAAATTCAAATCGCCAAGAGACTGCAAGTTCGTGAACGACAGGAATGTAACTTGGAAAACAGAAAAGAAAGCATTGGAAAAGGGCTAATACAATGTGAGTGCTGTATAGTACATGATTGGTCTCTTACGTTATTCTAAAAACTGCCACTAAATGCAACACTTTTTAGAAATGAAAGCCGAGACAAAGAATGAAATTGACTACATGGTAATGAGTGATATGGCATTCTTATCTATGACTTCCAAATGAATAGCAACTGATTATACCTATAGACTTCACTTTTAAGAATAGTAGTATCACTTTATAATATTTGAATGAACTTCTATTTTCACCATATATGATTAAAGTGAAACTTGAGTACTAAAAAAAATAATAAAAATCACCAGCTAGCTTTACAAATACAATAATAAAATCAAATAAATTTGCCTTTAAATCCTTGAGATACATGTTTTTCTTCATTAGTTCTAATAGAATAAATGTTTTCTAATTTACTATTGACAAACTTACTAGAAAAACTATGATGGAACCACAGTGTTTATAGTATTCCTGTTGCCAGCAATAAAACCCTAAGTATCATGTGATTGTAAAGATGCCACAAACTAACAGAATCACACAAAAATTATAAAAACAACTCAAAGTTCATGGTAATCAGAAACCACAATTTCCACAATAAAGAGGAAAACTTTTATTTTAAAAAAGCTAATTCTTGGTGACTCTGAAGAAATCAAGCAGGGAAAATTATGACTTCATTTATGCATTCATTCACCAACCAAGTACTGAATTAATGTTAGCTATGAAAGTTAAAGAAAATGGCCCAGGCTGAAATGGCTCAGTGGATTGAATGCTGGCCTGTGAACCAAAGGGTTGTTGGTTCGATTCCCAGTGAGGGCACAAGCCTGGGTTGTGGGCCAGGTCCCCAGTAGGGGGCGCATAGAGGCAACCACATATTGTTTCTCTCCCTCTCTATTTCCCTCCCTTTGCCTTTCTCTAAAAGTAAAATAAATAAAATCTTTTAAAAATGTCCTGCCCTAGACTTCAGAAGGTTGCAAATTAATAAGAAAGAAACAATTGCATAAAGCATGCAATAAGTATAATACATTATGGAATGCAAGCACCACCAAGATAGAGGTAAAAATAAAATCATCAGAAAAGGAAAGTATTACTTCCAGATCTTGAAGGCTGGGCTCCTTAGGAAATAGACTCTGAGACAAAGATTAGCCAGTTAGAGTTTTATTAGGGTGTTCTTTCAGAATTAGCACTTGCTGGATGAAATGAAGGCAACAAAGGTGACAGATGTTAAGTAGACTTACTGTGGTGATCATTTTGCAATATATACAAATATCAATTCATTATGTTGTACTCCTAAACTTAGTACAATGTTATATGTCAATTATACCTCAATGAAAAAAATGGAAAATTTTGGCTGTAAAAGTTGTCTTTAGAAGAAAAGTCTCAACTTACCTTACAGTGCTCTCTAAAACTAGGATGACCCTTCATAATTGTTCTGAGATTTGGGGAGTGGGATTGGCATTTATTCCCCTATAGACCAGTCTCTAGATGTAGGGGCATAATCTTTTGTGACTAGAACTCTCTTAAGATGAAAGTAATTCCTAGATTGTACTGTTAGCCAGGAGTACTTCCAGCAGTTGTAGCAAAATAGTGTGGAGCAGGGTGTGGGAGTCAGTACAGTGTTCACTAGGCAGCTGAAGAGATCAAGTATTAGAAATCTGAAGAACCTTATTACTAATTTTATCAAATTTAATTATTTTTACCTAGTAAAACATAGATTAAATTACTTGTTCAAAGTCATAGAGCTGGAGATAAACTGGAAGCTAGAACTCACTCAATTGTTCTTTCCATTACTCATTCAAATACACCCAGGGTTTACAGGAACAAGTATAAAGGACACATGGACAAAAACAAAGGGGGATGGAAACAGGAGGGAGGTGGGGAGCACTGGGGGGTGGTCTGGGATGGGAGTAAAAGACAGAAAACTGTACTTGAACAATTAAAATAAATTTAAAAAATACACCCAAAGCTTTCTTTAGGCAAAGAATCAAAACAAGCAAAATGAAACAAAATAAGAAAAGGCAACAAAAACTAAAGCTCAGACATTCAACTCATTGAAAAAAGGAGAGGAAATCCATATATGAACTTAAGTAACTATTTACTTTAGAGGTAAACCCCATGTAAATATATCTGAAGTTTAAAAAATATTTTTCATGAATATATGTAATGAAATATATTAGTAAAAAACTGGGAGTTGAAGAGTAAAAAGATAATGCATACAACCACCATTGTTCCCAATCACAGACATTTCAACTGTAGATTTCTTCTCCAGAAGTAGCCCACTATTTCTAGCTCAAGGAAGGAGAAAACCTAACAAATAGAGTGGAATAAACTCCTACTTGTGTTATTTCTCTCAATTCTCTTGATGCAACTCCCAGCAATCTCATGGTGGTGGCAACAAACACCCAATAGGAACCAATAAGAGTCAAAAATCAAAACAAATGAAAAAACAAAACAAAACCTAACCAGACTGATAGAAACAAAGAACAAACTGATGGTTTCCAGAAGTGGAAGCAGTAGAGGAATCAGTGAAAAAGGTAAACCAGAATGTAGTAAATGGTAGTGTGATAACTGCATGGTGACAAACGGTTACTAGACTTAGTGTGGCGTTCACATTGTAACACGTGTAACAGTGAATCACTGTGTTGTATACATGAAAGTAATTTGTATGCCAATGATACTCTAACAACAACAACAACAACAACAACAACAACAACAACAACAACAACACTAAGAGAGGGAAGACACTCTCTGAAAATATTCTCTTATTATTTAAAATATTTAAAAAGGTCATGTGTATGAAGAAGCCACTGGAAAGGGCTTTGCTGGGCCTTCAAGTTTGGTGGGGCATGGCCTCAGGGAATCACCAGGGTGGGGAAAACAGTGTGAGCCAAGTTGATGGAGAATCAGATATAGCACCCGCTTGCTGGCTCAGCAAAGGAACAAAGGCTGCTGTTAGCATTTCTGTCTGGGAAAATGTGTCCTTCCACCCTTGATTAATGCTTAACAATTCAGTTTCTCCCATATGTCCCTGGTGCCTTTGGAGCTGCTGCCCTAGTGCTAGAGCTCAGAACCAGTGAATCTAAATAACCATGCTGGGCCCTTTAACAGAAACACCTGGGACACCAGTCACCCTCTGTCTCACTCAGGTACAGTACTCACTGGTTTTCACAGCAGAAGTTATGGGAACTTCTCTTTCCAGTACCCAAACCCTGGCTAGGGTCCTGGTGTGGGTCTGGGACCCCTCACTCCTTATGGGGACCTCTACAGATGAGGTATCTCTCCTGATTTTTAACTGCCATACCTGGGCATGGGGCCAGACCATTCCATGTCTCCACCCCTACTACCAGTCTCTATGTGGCTGCTTATTTATATCCTTAGTTGTAGGACTTCTATTCAATAAGATTTCAGGCTGTTCTCGATGATGGTTCTTCTGTGGTTTAGTTGTAATTTTGATGTGGTTGTGGGAGGATGTGAGTACTGCATGTACCTATGCTGCCATCTTGAACCAGAAGCCTGAAGTTGACAGTTCTTAATTAACTTTTCAGCACCTCTATTAGCACTTCACATTTCTATAAAAATTTTCAGAAATTGAGGGTTATCATTATTTAAATTATTTTTTGCTTCCATTATTTTATTTTGTTCCTTTCTCTAATTCATTTCATGCCGAGCACCCAGTTGTCAAATATTCTAAGCACAAAGTACATCACATCAAAGTTCTTTGAAATGGTTAATATTTGTCTTGTTTGTGTTACCACTAATGTGTGGAAAGCAGACAGAGTATGGGGTTTTATGATGCACTTTACCCAAATTTAATAAATCCAAATATAGTACTTGAATTATTATCTAAGCTAACGTGTTAAAAAGAAATAGTTGGTGCAAATACAAGGGTGGGCAAAAGGAGGTTTACAAAATTTATTCTTGTATTATTATTTATTAATTATTATTTTCCATAAAAACAACTATAAGCCTACTTTTTCCCCATGCTGTTATTTCACCTATAGTTTATCTATTGAGCTATCTGTTTGTTATCATATATCTATATTCTAAAATACCTGAGGACTATTGAGATTAGTGTAACCTCAAATTATATTTATGGAAAGAATGTTGCTTTGGTGTAGTTGGAAACAACACTCTGACGTGGCTATGGTAGTGGCAATGGAGACTCATTTTGAGAAATCTTTAATATAGGGAGGTACTGGCTGAAGGGAATTGGAACATCAATGAAAACATAGTGCAGGTACTTTTAATGGATGAACTGTAACATGAGGAACACCTCTGAGCATATGTAGAAATAATTGAGTAATATTGTGGAGGTGAAGGAATTGGCATGAGTCTCAATAAGCACAATGGTATGGTCTAGAGCTGTGCTAATAGAAATTTCAGTGACAATGGAAATATACCAGATCTATGCTATATATTACAATCTAGTAGCCATGGACACAAGTAGCTATTGAATACTCGAAATGTGCCTACTGTGATTGAAGAATCAATTTTTAAATTTAACTTGACTTTAATTATTTAAATTTAAATAGCCATATGTGGCTATATGCTACTTATTGGACAGAGCAGTTCTAATATTAAAAATAAATGTGATGTATACTTAGAAGTAGTAAAATATGAATATTTCAATTACATATATAAAACTGAGTCATACATTAAACTGAAAATGCATCTTCATAATATAGTAATTGGTAAAAAAATTAAAAGTATGTCATTTTCTACTGCTTATGAAATAAAATTTAAAATCTTTAGCTGAATATATAAGGCTTTCCAGAACTCACTCCCAGGTCACTGTTTCAACTTGAAGTACAACAACCTTCTAATACAAAATGCACACCCCCATTGGTGAAGCCAATCTGGACTATCTGCCATTTCCAAAGAAATGAGGAAACCATGGTTTAGAGAGATTAAATTATTTATCCTCTGGTGACACAGATCATATATGTTCAAATCTAGGTGGTGTGATTCCAGAGCTCTATACCAGTTTCCTGATCTTCAAAATAAAAATAATAATAGTAACTACTTCAAAAAGTTGCTTAAGGACTACATGAAATATGTATATGAAGAACTTGACATTTACCTGGTATGGAATAAGTGCTCAGTGAAAATGAACTATTGCTGTTGATGCTACATTGGGTCATGGCTTACAATACTTATTAATTTCAGTATTATAATATAACTCAGAATAAAAGAAAATAAACTATTTTTTTCATACATTGACACAATGGAATACTACACAGTAGAAAGAAAGATGGAACTCCTACCCTTCGTGACAGCATGGATGGATCCGGAGAGCATTATGCCAAGTGAAATAAGCCAGGTGGTGAAAGACAAATACCACATGATCTCAACTATAAGTGGAACCTGATCAACAAAACAAGCAAGCAAGCAAAATAGAACCAGAGACATTGAAATAAAGAACAAACTGACAGTAACCAAAGGGGAAAGGGGTGGGGATAATGGGGAAAAGAAGGGGAAGGGTCATCAAAGAGCATGTATGAAAAACCCACGGACAAAGACAACGGGGTGGGGGAGGATTGACAGTGGGAGGTGGGGATGGGTAGGGCAGGGGAGAGTAACGGGGATAAAATGGGGACAACTGTAGTTGAACAACAATAAAAAATAAAAAATAAAAATAAAATAATGGAAAAAAGAGTAATAAACTAGTTTTTGCTCTTATGTCATCTTGTCTAGCATTATGACATTTACAAAGATCTCAAATAAAAAATGAGTTCATGAATTAGCTTTATATCACTGTGTTCTTCCACCCTCAAGCCACCTGAATTATAAAGAAATGGAATGACTTAGCCAAGTCGTGAAATACTGATGATGATGAAATAATGTTATTTCAAAAAGTACACTTGTACATAAACCAAAACAAAAAGAATAAACAAAGGATAGTCACTGAAAGATGGTGGACTATAAAAAATATTTCTCCAAAAGGATTATATTCATGCCTTTTTTTTCAGAAAAGTCATGGAAAAGATGAAATATAGAAAGGATACAATGAAATGCATTTTTAGGAAGTTACACAAGGAATGTTATTCAGCTTGTATCTCTACAGAGACACAATAGCCTAACTAGGCTTTTGAGTATGCATAATAAAGTTATTATTTGCTTTTAGAAAGTGTTTGACTCTGACCATAATAAACTGCTACATAAACAAGCTTTACTCTCAAATGTAATTTCAGAATGCAGTTATCAGTGTAATACACATCACTAAAATTTCTCCCCCAAAAAAGGGACTTAAGAAAAAAATGTAATTTTTATTGAGATTTTTATGTTCATGGTAAATATGCAGAAAGGAAAATATTTATAAAAAATGAAAATAGACAACATACACATAGATTCAAGTATTCGTTAATTATTTTTGGATGTTCCATTTGTGTTTTAGAAAATTGAGGCAATGCTTATGAGATTGTGCTATATAAGTATTGATTGTTTTAAGAATGTAATGCAGAATCTGAAAAGAAGTTGTCCAGTAGATATAATCTATAAAATAAACAAATTTATAAAATAAATAAATAAAATCTAAAACAAGGTGACTTGCATGTATGTCATGATTTATTTCCTCAGAGGTTTTGTACATTTATATCAGTTGGTATAAGGAACTTTACTTTTCCCAGATTAATAGCAAAATAGACCAAACATATTGCTAAGGCTTCAGAGCTAGACACGAAATTTAATGAACCCATTTTAATCAGTTAAACAAATGAATGAAATTGCTTAAATTAATGTTAGTTCTGTATTTTTCTTGATATGAGAAAATATTCCATTTTGTGGATCTGACTGCATTAGATTCTTGAGTAGACAATATCAGAGGAATTATTTAACCCTCACTTTATTTTGCAACCTTTTATTATATAAAGGGTTGGTTTAAATCAAGATAATAGTCAATATTAATATGCTTTCTTGAAGTTTTATTTGTAATTATTTTAGAAAAGAAACACCACCTAAAGTTTGTTTAATAGTACAGGATTACAAAGCAAAAGGGATGAAAAGAATCCTTCTTTAGGAGAATTTTGATTTTCATATATTACATAAAAGACTGAAGCTATTTTACTCTTTCCTTGTGACCTTATTTCCTTTTTTGCTTTCCCCAAGTCTTCCATAAGGCCTCTGAAGATAAATCAAAGTAGAACCTAATGTTAGTCACTCACTGCTTTTGACTTTTGGACTTCTGTAACTGCAAATATAAGAAATTTGTTACAATGATTCATTTAGATCAGGTCAAAAAGGTAACATGGTTGAATGTGTTTATTTTTCTTTGCAGTTGTGATATGGTTGAATGTTTTTTCTTTAAGCTCTCTGTTTCCATCACATATCAGTTGAGAGGATTCAGAATTGTCAGTCCAGAAGGTCATATACTTCTAAGCAATAAAAGTCTTTATTTAACTGAACAGGTAAAGGAGATCATATTTAACTTTAGTTCACTCTTTGTGATCTCAATTTAGACCCATATTTTTATGTTACATCCAAATGTATTGAATCTAAAATTGAAACAATAAACTGTTCTTCTCTGGATTAAAATAGGTTGCGCTGGACCTGATTTGTAATAGCTTTTATATTTATTTACTTAATTATTTTTGTTTTTTTGTATTTTAAAATTGAATTCACTGGGGTGCCATTGGTTAATAAAATTATATAGGTTTCAGTTGTACAATTAGACAATACATCATCTATATATTGTATTATGTACCTCATATAAACCTACCTTTTGCTAGTAGCTCAGTAAACTTCTATTTTTCTTTATCAGTACAGTTAATAAACACTACTATTATAGTTGTAATACAAGGCAACCTGTCTTTCATGGTTATCATAAAAAATGTGTAATATGAGCATGCTGTGTACACAGTCAACATTTCTATTATAGGGGATAAATGGGAAGAGAGATGATAAATTGGTTCATCTAGGTCCTTGTGGCACTAAATGACATGAACTAATGAGATATTATAATTCAGGGCACAGTAGTAGCCCAACTATTTGAAATTTTGTATTATATTAAATTTTTAGTTATCTGCTGTTGGTTTGGACACTATCTAAGATTCAGAGTTAGCATTCAGAAAGAAGTACCCAAGCATACAAATCTTAAAAAAAAAATAAAAACAGCAATAGTACAAGTTGATTTCCCAAGAATGCAAACAGAATAATTTTCTACAGACGAAGCTTACTTTTATGCACACTATAGAATATTAGGCATAGGGCTATATATTCATGAGATGTCTTGTAGCTCCTGAAGTACAAAGAGTATATTTGAACTAAAGTGTAAATCATAAGCTTGTTTTGGATTGCTTTATCTAATTCTTTATACATATATTAGTCCTATTGTAAAATAGAGATGTGATTTTCCTTTCACAAGTCTAACTAAATCTTCACATTATGCAAATTTACATCTGTTCAAAAAACAAAGCTAAAGAAACAATCCACATTTACTATAAAACAACAAAGATTTCAAGGCTATTGGAGTATAATTTTGTTTTTGCTTTATCTGTTTCAGCTGCATCAAGGTCTAATGGTGATGCATTTTACTACTGTTTCCCAAACAATAAAAAATTTCCTTTATAGTGTATTGGCCATAATATAAGCAACATACTGAAAGATAGTTATTTTAAATAAACAAACCTCAAAGCCAAACTAATTAAGTATATTTTACATATTAGTAACCTATAAAAAAGGGAAAGTTAATATAAGAAACAGAGCTTGAACATACACCTAAACATCAAGTGATTTTATTAGTGCCTAATTCAATCAACACTGGGTTCAATTGTAAGTGCTGTTCATCAGCAGGATTATTTAAAATGAGGCCCCTGGAATATTTTAATTCAAGTTTGTGTGCTCTGGCAAATACTTAAGTTTTTGTCTCAACACTCTCCCCATATTATTACAAATGTTGATTTAAAAATATTTTTTATTTTCAATTACAGTTGACATACATATTAGATTAGTTTCAGGTGTACACCTCAGGGATTAGACATTGGGTAACTTAATAAATGATCATCCTGATAAATCTCTCATCCATCTGACACCATACATAGTCATTACAATATTATTGACTCTATTCCTATGCTGTACTTTATATCCTGTGACTATTCTGTAACTGCCTATCTGTACTTCTCAACTGCTTCACCTTTCTTACCCATCCCCCAACTCCCCTCCCATCTGGCAACCATCAAAATGTTAAAGGAGTTCATTATGACCAAACTAGTATTATATGAAATGTTAGTCTTCTTTAACAAGAAGAAGATAAAAATATGAACAATAAAATGACAATACATATATATATCTACCAACAATTGAAGCTAATAAAAACAAAGAAGCAGAAAAGAAACAGAATAAAATACAGAGAATGTTTTGAAATGTTGATTTTTAATTTGGAATTTTTCCTTATCTTTGAGTAATTTTGTGACAGCCACCTTAATTAATAAAAAAATCAACATATATCTTTTGTGCCTACTATTGTAAGGCATTATATTCAAAGAAGAGAAGATCTTCTTTTATCAACGAATCCAAACAAGGAAAAGAAGGTAAACAGAGATTGAAATGCGCCTGGAAAATGAGTAGAAGGGAATTCCCTTTGAGGATATTTGTTAAGTGAAGAAATATTGGGTTTTCTTTTTGAAAGACAAACTCTATATTAAAGGAATTAATTATGTTGCTGAGATAAGTTAGTTAAGAAGGAAGTTTCATAGATCTAATTGTGTTCTCTATAATTCTTTCAACAAGTATTTATCAAAAATCACATTGTGGTAATTCTTAATTTTAGCTTTCAAATTTTAACACAATTTTTCAATGTGGTATGAAATGCTATTATTGGTATAAAAGTATTTGCAGATAAAGCTAATATAAAAACTGGATTCCCTGAAAATGTAGGGGAAATTACTGTTTTCTAAAATTTTTCAAAAAGGCCAGAAACTTCAGTACAAGCAGAATGTTTTCACAGATGCCCAAAGAACAGTTTTAATTGCCAAATTCTATTAAATATTCAGGATCCAACCTTAAGAAGAGAGAATATAAAAACTTAGGTTTTATAATATTTTAGGGATTAGTGGCACACAGTACAAAAAGTATTTAAACATCACAAAATAATGTCATGTAGAATTCGTATATCTATATGAATACATATATTGTACTATTATTCTCCCTCTTAATATTAAAACTCTAGCTCCGGCTGGTGTGACCCAGTGGATTGAGTGCTGGCCTGCGAATCAAAAGTCGCTAGTTCAATTCCCAGTCAGGGCACATGCCTGGATTGTGGGCCAATAAGTGGCACACGAGAGGCAAACACACATTGATCTTTCTCTCCTTCTCTTTCTCTCTCCCTTCCACTCTCACTAAAAATAAATAAATGAAATCTTAAGAAAAAACTGTATGGTAATCAAGACAAACCAGTATCTAAACTTAAGACTTAGATGGTACCCAGACCAACTTCCTACACTGTGCAAAAAATACCACATAAATGATCCTGACATGTTCATTTAACTTAAATACTTTTAATACAGCAGAACATGTTATATTTTATTTTATATATTTTAGAACTTTGTTCTTGCAAATCTGAAATTCAATTTTTAAAATATTTTATTTATTTAGTTTTAGAGAGAGGGGTAAGGAGGGAGAGAGGAAGAGAAAGATCAATGTGTGTTTGCCTCTTGCATGACCCCTACTGGGGATCTGGCTGCCTGTTCTGTTTTAGTTTAGTTTCAATTTCATTTCAATTTTTTTTTCATTCTAGTGAGCATCACATTACATGTGTTATATAATTTGGCAATTTTAAATAAAATAAGATATTTAGGACCTTTGAGAAACACTAAAATATTTTTGCAACGTTTTTACTCATGATATCTCCAAGGACAGCAATGCCTTCTTTCATTTGGAAAGATAACATTCTTATTTTCCACCCATGAGCATGGATGGGCACACACCTATGCCCACACCCACCAATAAATGTTTGAATAAGGACAGGGAAACAAGGACTTAGTGAGATATTAGGTTTCACGTGCTTGTGGGTAGGGTTTTTACACCTACAAGTCTGATACTTATAAGCCATGCACATAGCTTTGAGATAAAATTAATCTCTGAAAATCAAGTAATTTTCCAGTAAAAGTGACAGTACCCAGGGTTATCCACTTTCCTTATCCCCAGTTGGAACCACTAGGGGGCATGTCTGCCCATAAATCTAAAGATCAACAATTGACCTTGCAAGCAAAGTGAAACTTTAATTTCAATGGGTCAGGAATTTCTATACTGTAACTGATTTAGGAGTTTAGTCTAATTTATTCCAGATGCTTTCTGGATAGAATGTTTAGCCAGGCAGCTTTCTATGCACAGAAAAAACTTTATGATCAATGAAAAAATAATGTTCATTTAAACAGGTTTCTCTTTTGTAGTTGCTCAGAAGAGACACATTTTATCTAATATGGAAGGGCTTTTGTGGTAGAATATTGCTTTTTCTTTACTGTATCTTGACAAAATATGTGTATATTTTATAGGTACAAAAGACTAACTCTATTTGATTTCCTCTAGAGAGTTTGATTTTGGAAAAATAATGATGAATATAGGCAATTAACATTGTTTTTGGATTTCTATTTAGAAATAGAATTAGCAAGGTCAAGGTTGGTGCACATACAAAGTTCAGCAATAACGACCAACAACAAAAGAACAGCATTGAATAATAATTACACTATCCACTTGTTTGATTTTTTCAGTATTGTTTCCTAATAATTTATAATGAGTACATTTTCCTGATGATTTTCTTAGCCCAATAATTTTGATCTTATTATTTCTGTCCTTATTTTTAAAGGGTGGATATTTAAAACAACAGTGATATTAATTCTTTGTACTCTATATGCCTACAGATCTTTGGATTAAAGCTGAACAGGCCTCAAAAACAATTGCCTTGGAATGTGAAACTGAGAAGGGGTTGAATAAGAAATAGACAAAAGTGCAGAAACTCCGTGTTATTCTAATCAATATGTGTATGATATAGTACTTTCAATCTGAGATTCTTTTGTCTGTCAGTTTGCTATTAACTGTTTCTACATGATCTCAGATTCAGTCACCTTTGTACCAATAACTTGTAAAATCTTAGCAGTGAAGGATGTGATGTATTGTGGTTGGGGTGGGAGGGGGAGAAGAGCTAATGTTTGTTCAGCAGCAAATATGTTTCAAGGATTTTCAGAATATCTCATTTAGCTTTACATCAACCCACAGAATTGGGGAATAATGCTATCTCTAATTTATAGATGTGGAAACTCTAGCTGAGAGAGATTGCATCTCTTGTATAGATCGCACATTAAGAAGTCAATAATCTGGGATTGCACACCGTTCATCCTCACTCCAGATTCCATGCTCTTTCATTTTACCACAAGCTAACTGGCCAATATGGGGATAGAATTTCAAACTTTGACCTTCTTAGTACCATATTCCTAATTTATTAGACCCTCATTACTGAAAGTGTGGTCCAAGACCTGCAATTATCAATAGCACCTGGGAGCTTGTTAGACAAGCAAATTTCCAGGTCTACCCCAGACCTGATGGAATTAGAAACTTCATTTTGACAATTTCAGCAGGCTGGTGGTGTGCACATTAAAGTTTGAGAAGCTCTGCTTTATACAACTTGATGGGACAAATCAATCCCTGATTCTTGGAAGTTTGTAGATACAATACTGATGACTCCTTTTTAAGACCTTCTTTATTTGTTAATCTTTTATGTGGTATTTAAAATAGACTATGGAGGTACTATGGAGGCCATTGAAATAATTCTAACATGGTGTCTCCATGTAAAAATCAGTTTACCCACCCGAATCCCACACTTTTGGTCTCTATTATATATTTTCTTTATTATTACAGCTGCAAAGTAGAGGAAATGCATACAACTTAATAGCTTATTGGGGGTTATTTTATTTCCAGCTTCTTGTGAGTTTTACTGGTACTTTGTGGAATAATTGTATAGATTGAATAGTACAGAAGCTCAACTACTATTTGCTTTGGAGTTTATTTTCATCTCTAAGTCTACCTGTGATACTAATAGCAATATATTTCTTTTGTATGTGCCTTGAAAACAAACTAATGAACCTGTGTACTAATTAGTTAATGTCACCTACATTCACACTCATGATGTATGGGTTTTCCTCCTGAGCTTTATAATTTTGAAAAAAGTTAAAGTTTCAAAGCTTACTGTAATTACCACTGTATGTTGACTTCAATTTCTGCTTTCCCTAACATGACTTAAAACTTGCTGATCACCAGCTCTTTATTTTGTCACTTTCTTGATCTACTTTTTATTGATATTATTGTCAGTCTTTTTCTCAAGCTAGCAAACTTTCTCCGCTCTATATTTTTAACCATGAAAATATCTTCGGCATTTTCCTATTTTAAGTGTTTAGTATATCACTTTATATAATTTTCTTAGTGGTTTTTGTAAGTATTACCATTCATACACATGACATCACATTGTATTGGATTCAATGTCTATAACCCTTCAATGAAGTATAGAAACATTACCTTACATTTAGATTTTTATAAATTCCCCACTTTTAAAATATAATTGTTTTAAGTATTTCCTATTTATACATGAGTACCACATAAGATGATGCTATAATTTTTGCTTTAACCATAAAAGATTACTGAAAAAACTCACGTAAAGTATAGCCTATTATGTTTACTTTGTTTTTTACCAGGTGCATTGTTATTTCTTTGGTGAAGGATCAAATGTTAATCTATTATCATTATCTTTTTGTTTGGCGAGGTTTCTTTAGCCATTCTTTAATGGTAGATCTGATTGCAACAAATTCTTAGTGTTCTGTCATTTAAGAATGCCTTTATATTCTTTTCATTCCTTAAGGATATGTTCATATGTTATAGGTAGTTGTCCAAAATTCTTTTCTATTGGAACTTAAAAAGTGTTGTTCCACTTGCTTCTGTTCACCATGGTTCCACATGACAAACCCACAGTTATTCAAATTGATTGTTTCATACAAGTTATGCTTGTTTCTCTTTGATGGCTTTTACATTTTTTTCTTTTACTATTTTATTTAGGTGAAATTAACAAAACTTGAAATTAAGCATTTTAAAGTGAACAATTCAGTGGTATTTAGTACACTCATAATGTTGTGAAACCATCACCTCTGGTTCCAAAATATATTTGTTACCTTAAAAGGAAATTCCATGTCCAATAAGAAGTTACTATACTACCCATTCCTGCCTTGCCAAAGACCCCGACAGCGACCAATCTGCTTTCTTTCAAAAACAGATATGGGTTTATCTGTTCTTGATATTTGATATAACTGGAATCATACATGTGTGAGCTTTTTGTGTCTTGCTTTGTCTACTCAACACGATGTTTTTTCAACTTTCATCCATGTTTTAGCATGTATCAGTTCCATATACAAGGTGTGTCTGGAAAAAGTCCAGCCATTGTTAATATAAAAAGAATGGTTTGCACAACATCAATGTAACCTGGCAGCCAAGGAGAGTGGACTGGAATGTGCATGTATGAACAATGACAACTTCACTGTAATAGTCAGTGGGGACAGTAGACGCTATTGAGTGAGCATGTGTACTGTGTGGCTATCTCATTCAAAATGGCTGAGCAAGTTGAATCTGCATCAAATTTTGCATTAAGCTTGAATATTCCTCCGCAGATACTATTCAGATGCTTCAAAAGGCTGCAGCTATGGGCAACTGGTGATTGGCAGCTTTGTCACAACAATGCACCTGTTCATGTACCACATCTTGTGCAGAGGTTTTGGTGAAACATCAAATCACCTAAGGGACTCAGCCCCCCTACAGCCCAGATTTGGCACCCTGTGACTTCTGGCTTTTCCCAAAACTAAAGTCACCTTTGAAAAGGAAGGGATTTCAGACCACCAATAAGATTCAGGAAAATATGACAGGGCAGCTGATGGCAATTGGGAGAACTGTGTGAGGTCCCAAGGTGCCTACTTTGAAGGGGACTGAGGTGTCATTGTACCATGTACCTATGTACCATGTTTCTTGTATCTTCTTCAATAAATGTCTCTTTTTCATTTTACATGGATGGATACTTTCAAGACAGACCATTTCATTTATATACACATGCATACACACACATACACATATGACTTACAGATCATGTATTTGGAAATATATCAAATATGAATAAATAATAAAATATACATTATTAAATATATTTAATATATACACATATTTATATATTAAATATATAATATATATATTTGTAAAGGCTACTTTTTATTTTTCAATTACAGTTTCTATTTAATATTATTCTTTATCAGTTTAAGGTGTACAGCATAGTGGTTAAATAATCATGTACTTTACAGAGTAGTAACCACTACATTTCAAGTCTCCACCTGGTACCACACATCATTATTACAATATTATTGACTGTATTCTGTATTCTGTAATTTATATTTCTGTGACTATTCTGTAACAACCAATTTGTACTTCTTAATCCCTTCACCTTGTTCACCCAGCTCACCAATCCTCCTCCCCTTGGTGAATCATATTAATACTATTTCTTGGAGAAGTTTCAGGTTCACTGAAAAATTTAGTTTTCCCATATACTTGTGCTCCTGTATATACATAGCCTCCCACATTATTAACATTGTCCATAAACATTTCATAAACTTACATTAACACAGCATAATCACTCCATAGTTTATGTTGGGTTCACTTTTGATGTTGTGCATTCTATGGGTTTAAATAAATGTATAACACCATGTATCCTTCATTATGGTATCCTACAAATTTTCACTGCCTTAGAAGTTCTCTGTGTTATGCCTATTCATGCCTCCCCACACCATTGTCAGTTAATCACTGAACTTTTCACTGTCTCCATAGATTAACTTTTCCAGAATGTCAGATAATTGGAATCATATAGTATATAGCCTTTTCATATTGGCTTTCTTTTCATTTAGGAATATGCACTTAAGGTTCCTTCATGTCTTTTCATAGCTTAATAGCTCATTTATTTTAAGTACTAAATAATTTCATTGTCTGGATGTACCAAAGTTTGTTTATCAGTTCACCTACTAGAAGATATCTTGGTGGCTTCCAAGTTTTGGCAAATATAAATAGAGCTGCTACAACCATCCACAGCAGGTTGTTGTGTAGACATAAATTTTCAATTCTTTTGAGTAAATGCCAAGGAGAATGATTCCTGGATCATACAGTAAGTGCATGTTTAGTTTTATAAGAAACCAAGAAACTGTTTTCCAAACTGGCTGTACCATTTCACATTCCCAGTAGCAATAAATGAGGGTTCTTGTTGCTTCAAATACTTGCCTGTATTTGAGGTTGTCAGTGTTCCAGATTTTGACCATCCTAATGAGTGTGTAGTGGTATCTTGTTTTTATTTGCATTTCCCTGATGACATATTATGTGATGCATATTTTGTATGTTTATTTTCCATCAGTGTATTTTTTTGGTAAGGTATTTCTTAATATTTTTGGCTCATTTTTAAATTGGGTTATTTGTTTTCTTAGTTTTAAGAGTTTTTTTGTACATTTTGGGTAACAGTTCTTTACCAAATATGTCTTTTGAAAATATATTATTCAGTTGGTTATCTTCACATTCTCTTCACATTGTCATTTACAGAGCAGTTTTTTAATTTGATGAAGTCCACCTCATCAAGTATTTCTTATAGGAATTGTTCATTGGCATATCTAAAAATTATCCTCACACCTGAAGTCATCTAGGTCTTCTTCCACCTTATCTTATAAGTGTTCTATACTTTGCATTGTATATTTAGGTCTGAATCCATTTTGAATTAGTTTTTGCGACAAGTATATGGTCTGTGTCTATATTTTTATACATGTGGATGTCCAATTGTTTCAGTATTATCTGTTGTAAAGACTATTCATTTCATTGTATTGCCTTTGCTCCTCTGTCAATGATCAGTTGACTATATTTTTGTGGGTTTATTTCTAGGCTCTCTATGATGATCCACTGACCTATTTGCTCTTTTACTTTTTGCTAATACCACACTGTCTTGATTACTATAGCTTTATAGCAAGTCTTAAAGTCTGGTAGTTTCAGTCCTCTAATTTTATTCTTTTCTTTCAATATTGTGTTGGCTATCCTAGGTCTTTTGTCTTTTCATATAAACTTTAGAATCAGTTTGTCAAAATCCACAAGACAACTTGGGAATTTAATTTGGATTGTATTGAATAGATGGGTCAGGTTAGGAAGAAACAATGTCTTGCCAATATTGAGTCTTCCCATACATAAATATGGAATCTCTATATGTACTTCATATTTCATTTCTTTATCAATGTTTTATTATTTTCCTCATATAGGTCTCATATATATTTTGTGAGATTTATATATAAGTATTTAATTTTGGGGGCTCCTAATCTAAATGACATTGCATTTTTAATTTAATATTCCACATTTTTATTGCCGGTATATAGGAAAGTGATTGACTTTTGTATATTATCTGTGTATCCTGCAACCTTGCTATAGTCACTTATTATTTCCTGGAGTTTTTTTTTTTTTGTTGATTATTTTGGATTTTATACAGATGATTATGCCATCTATGAACAGAGATAACTTTTATTTTTTCCTTTCTAATCTGTATACATTTTATTGCTTTTTCTTGTCCTATTGCATTAACTAGAACTTCTAGTATAATGTTGAAAAGTAATGGTGAGCTCTGAGTAGTGTGGCTCAGTTAGCTGAACTTTGGCCCATAAAGTGAAAGGTCATGGCTTCAATTCCTGGTCAAGGCATATGCCTGGGTTTTGGATTCCATCCCTGGTTGGGCAATCAATTGACATTTCTCTCTCACATGGATCTTTCTCTATCTCTCTTTCTTTCATTTTCACCCTCTCTCTAAATATAAGTAAATAAAATATTTAAAAAGGAGTGGTGAGAAGGGTCATCCTTGCCTTGTATGTGATCTTAGTAAATTTTCTTTCTCAGCATTTATTATAATGTTAATTATAGATTTTATTCTTTTATCAAGTAGAAGAAGATCCTTCTATTCCTAGTTTATTGAGTTTTTAATCATAATGGATATTGAACTTTGTCAAATGCTTTTTCTATACCTATTGATATAATCAACTTGTTTTTCTTTTTTAGCCTAATTCATGTGATGGAGTTACATTATTTTCAAATGTTAAACCAGTTTTGTATACCTGGGATAAACTCCACTTAGTTTTGATATTTAACACCTTTTATACATTGTTGTATTTGATTTGTTAATATTGTATTGAGAAATTTTGCATCTGTAATTATAAGAAATATTAATCTGTACTTTTCTTGAAATATCTTTTTTCTGGTTTTGGTATCAGGGTAATGTTAGCCTCATAGAATGAGTTTATAATTATTCCCCTATTTCCATGTTATGAAAAAATATTATAAAGAATTGGTATAATTCCTTCCTTAAATATTTGGTAGAATTCACCAGTGAACCCATCTGGGCCTGGTGTTTTTTTGTTTGTTTTGGAAGGTTATTAAATTTTTTATTTCATTTCATCAATATATAGGTCTCTTCAGATTTTTAATTTTTTTACTGTGTGAGTTTTATCACACTGTGTTTCAAAGAATTGATCCATTACATCTAGTTTATCAAATTTGTACACATAGAATTGTTAATAATATTCCTTTAATATCCTTAATGTCCATGGAATCTGTTAGTGATGTATCCTCTTTTTTTCTGATATTTGCAAATTCTGTCTTCTCTCTTGTTTTTGTATTCAACCTTCCCAGGGGCTTATTAATTTTACTGAGCTTTCCAAGGAACCAACTTTTTTGGGGGAAGAGAGCTCAATGTATTATTGAGGGTAATGGGGTTATTATTGTAAAGAAATGACACAAGGTAAATTCTCAATTTGGAATAGAGGGTTTGAGTGGATATTTAACAAGGGATATTTCATTAAATTTCACTGCCTCTCTGATATAAAAAACTTTCAATGCATGAATCTTAAAAACATACTGTTATGCTTAGCGAAACTCAAATCTGATATGCATTCTCTTGGATTTTGCAAAATCTACCTAAATATATGACAGGTGGAATTAATAAAATTAGAGCCAAAGTTTAACCATTCTTTCCTGAAATAACATTTATTATTATTAAATATTTAAGTATTTAAGTATTAAATATTTATTATGCTCACAAGCCAAAAGAGTGAAGGATGGATGAAAATAGAACACATATATCCACTCATGTATGGGAATGGATTTTCTAAGATATATTTTACAAAATGCTTCTTCTAGGGTATGTAAGTACTAGGAAATTCTATTTGAAAAAAGTTGTATTATCAAATACTTTTATGAAGGGTTAAATAGGTTCTGGTAGCAATTTCAACTGGCAGGGATTCCCCACAACAGCAAACAATTCTTGGGGCACTAGCTGGGTGTCCTACAACTCAATCAATTCTGACAACATTCTACTAGTGAAAAGTTCCCTCAGCTATTTTTTAAAGTCTGGGAATGTATTAATTTCTTTCTCTTTTTTTGAAGGATTATTTTGCCAGATATAGTATTTTTGATTGACATTTCTCTTTCAGAAATTAAAAAAATAATTCTACTGCCTTCTGTCCTCTATGGAGGTTTTTTTTTGAGAAATTCAATATTAATTTTATTAAGGATCCCTTTTTCACATGTCAAGTCACTGAATAATTTCAATTCACATATCTTCAAATTTACTGAATCCTCTTCATGCTCAAATCTGCCATTGAAAATTTTTAGTGAAATTTCATTTCAGAAACTGTACTTTTTACCTCCGGAATTTTTATTTCCTTCCTTTCTGTAATTTATATTTTATTTATATTTTCCACTTGTTTGTGCATTGTTCTTCTGATTTCCTTTACTTCTTTGTGTGTGTGTGTATACACACACACACATATACATAGGCTATGTGAAAATATTTGAATAAGTAATTTAACGACTTTTCTATTAAGTTCAATGTGTTTTTTCCTCAGGAATAGTTTCTATTAAGTTTTTTTGAATGGACCATCATTTTTTCCATGCTTTGAAGTTTTCCTTGAAAACCAGATATTTTAAATGTTATAATGTAGTAACTGTGAAATAAGATTCCTTCCCTTTCTCATTCTTTGATTTTGTTCCTGTGGCTGTTTGTTTAGTGACTTTTATAATGAAGTTTTGTAATGTCTCTATTATTTATCATGTGTGGTCTGTGAAGTCTCTGTTCCTTTAGTTTGTGTTCATTTTCATTATGACAGATTTACTTGAATGCCAGTAGCCAAATAAAATGGGAAATAATCATAATAATAAAAGAAAAACATTCTTCTAGTTTTTGCAAATTGTTTCTGTATTGGAGGATTCTTTCAATGCCTAGGTAGGTTATTTACAATTCCAGCTTAAGTTTTATTTTCTGTTAGTACTAAGTGTGAAATCTTAGGATCTTCTCTGGTCTTTTTTAAAAAATTATTTTATTTTTATTTTAGTTTAATGCTTACCTGAAGATGAGTTTTCATTGATTTTAGAGAAAGGAGAGAGGAGAGAGAGGAGAGAGGAGAGAGGAGAGAGGAGAGATAGGGGGGGGAGAGGAGAAACATCAATCGGTTGCCTCTTGTACATGCCCCAACTGGATTTGAACTCACAACCTAGGTATGTGACCTGACTAGGATTCAAACCCACAAACTTTTGGTGTACAGGACACTCCAACCAACTAAGCCACTGGCCAGGGCTTAAAATTTTATTTTTTCAATTATAGTTTTCAATTAACATTATTTTGTATTGGTATCAGGTGTATAGCATTGAGGTTAGACAATCATATACTTTACAAAGTGGTCCACCTGATATTTAAATTACCTACCTGGCACCTGAAATACCACATGTAGTTATTACAATATTGTTGACCATATTACCTATTCCATATTTTATATCCCGTGGCTATTTTGTTTTGTTTGTATTTAATCTTTATTGTATTTTTTCCATTACCCTGTAGTCCCCTTGTACCTCCCTCCCCGCAGCAACCACCACACTGTTGTCTATGTCCATGTGTCCTTTTTCCTTTTCGCTCAATCCCTCCACCAAATTTTTGGATTATTTGTTCTAGTTCTGTGAGAAATGCCATTGGTATTTTGATTCAGGTCTTTTCTGAGCATGCATCTTACCCTGGGCATGCATGTATCATTCTAAAGTCCCTGGTATATTAAGTGTGGACTAGATGCTGTTCCATGACTGACCACTGCCTGACTGCTGTGGTACCCTCATGCTAGATCCAGCTAGACCCCTGCCAGAACAGAGAATGCTTCCACAAAACCACCTCAGAGACTGATCCCTCACCCTTGTGCCTCTGGCATACTTGCATTTGGAAGAGGCTCTCACTCTGCCCTGGGCAAGTATCTAAGGCATTTTCTCCTTATCTGGAGTGGACCATGACTCAGTACCTCTATCCATCCTGCCCTATTCTATATAACCCCTGGCAGCTACCATATGGTGCGGAGGTTATCCATGTCATCTTGTTGCTGCCCAAGACACAGCCTGTGTGTAAATTTCCTTTTAATAAACTTTTGATGTAATTCTGGACTTGTAACTCTCTCTCTTTGGTTTCTCAGCCCTAGTAAATTTTGAGTAACATTAGTTCTTTTTCAGTGCTCTAGTTCTCCAAAGAATCTCCATGGCCTTTGTTCCTGGCTTTTCATTTATTTATTTCACAGCCTCAGCTGTAATATTTTGCCTCAGGTGGCAGCATGTTTTTCATTTGTCTTTTACTGTCTTTGAGGGATGTCTTCTTGGTGCCACTTTCTGCCCTGAGACAGTTCTATGTTTGGCAAAATAAATCAAGTCTTTCAGACAGCCATCATTTAGGTTAGAAAAGACAAACTCAATGATTTGCAAATAAAATGTGCTTTTCTTCCTCTGAAACCAGATACCAGGATCTCATCCTGGAAATTTGGGCAGATGTCTTAGAATACTCCTGTGCTGGAGAGGAGGCTTGGTAAGATCAAGTAAAATATCACAAATCTTTCTTACCATTTTTAGTTGGCTTATTCTTTAGTAAACATTCACTTGTTTGTTGTAAACCTTTGACTGCTTTCCAGAGTTCTGACAAGGTTGATTGTGACTGTTTTGCCTGATTTCCCAATGTTTCTGTGGAGAGATGAATTCTTAGAGCTACCTATTCTGCCATGTTTGCTGACACCACTCTCAAGATTTTTCTTACTCTTTTTCAGAAGTTTGACTATGATGAGTCTCTGTGTGGCATTGTTTGGGTGTATTCTGTTTGGAGTTTGCTCAACTTTTCATATCTATAGGTTTATGTCTTTTGCTGAATTTGGGAAGTTTTCTGCCATTGTTTCTTTAAATACTCTTTCAGTACCATTCTGTTTTGCATCTCATTATGATGAAAGATTAGATCTTTTGTCATTTTCCTATCGATCATTGAAGCTTTTCATTTGTTAATATATTTTCTCTGTTGTTCAGATTGAATACATTCTATTGATCCATCTTCAAGTGTACTGATTCTGTTCTCTGTCATATCCATTCTACTGTTGAGTAGAAGTTTTTTAATTTTAGTCATTGCATTTTTTAGTTCTATAATTTCCATTTGAATTTTTTACAGTTTATTTTTTGCTGAGATTATCTATTTAGTATTGTTTTAAGAGAAATTTTAATTGATTGTTGAGGCATTTTTATAACTGCTGCTTTAAAGTGCTTTTCAGATAATTCTAACATGTGAACCATCTTGGTTTTGTCATCAGTTGATTGTTTTTTCTTATTTGAATTATGGGTTTTTTGGTTCTTGGTATAATGAGTAGTTTTTAATTATATCCTGGACTTACTGGTTATTATATTAGACTTTTGATCCTATTGAAAATTTTTGTTTAAGCAAAGACTTACCTTGTTTAGGTTTAGCATGTAGATGGTGGCCTACTTTTGTGGACTTTACATCCAATAACAATTCAGATTTCCAAATGCTTGTAATGCTACTCTGGTCTGCTTCATTCACTGAAGCTACTGGGACTACCACTCAATCCCTGATGGTGCCAAATGTCAGTGCAGAAGGGCGTTTGCTGTGCCTCAACTCTGCTATTTTATTCATTATAAGGATAAACATAAACTTAATTTTCTATCTTGACAAAATGGAGACTATTTGCACTCTCTCCTTTTTCCTTACAGACTTTGTATGAGAAACCTAGTGGTTTTGAATTCCTGTCTAAGCTAACCCTTTTCATATGCATATACATCATTTTAGGGACTTAGTAACTCTCTTGCCACATTTACAGGTTAAGAATGTTTAATGTCTAGGAGTCATCCCCTTGAAATGCAAACATTTACAAAGGTAGTACCTCTAGCTCCCTGTTGCAGTGGGAATTCAGCTGGGCACCTTGTTCTGAGCTGTAACCATCTGCTTGTCATAGAGGTAGATTTCAATATACCTTTAGAGAAGTGCAATTAACTGAATAAATGGTTACCTTTATTCCCAAGTAAACTTAGGATGGTCTTTATGAAATAATTGGTAGCAAATGACAGTGTTAAATCCAGTTACAAATGCTATAATAACATATGTAATAATGGTGGTTACTGCTTGCTTGTATAAATAGGGTGAAGTTTCTTTGACTTACTTATGAAGCATTGTAATGTGGGTATGCTTATTCAATACATCTTTTTGTCTTTTCTTTCTGCAGTTTCAAGAGAAGCTTCTCTGGGTTGGCAGGATTGTTATTTTTCAAAAACCGTACACCCATGACCTGGCTATGGTTCTTTGAATATTGAAATATGACACATTTGCCAGAATTCAGCCAGGGAAAGTGCACTTCATCTCCAGGTGTTTAATTAGTTGGCATTCCAAACCTATTGAATCCTCCTGAGTTGTCTCCCCGCTAAACTACACTGTTCCAAATTCTATCTACTGTGTTATCCTGGAGTTCTGCCAGTGTGAAATAAAAATACCCTATAATAGCAAAATAACAACCCAATGAATAAATGCACATCTGAAAGGAGGAATTGTAAATAAAAAATGCTGTTGGATACAGCAAATATATTTTTGTATTCTTACACAAGATCAAATTAACAAAATCTGCTGTACTTTTCTAGTTATATTTCATTTGTTCTATATTAAACTTATTTTATTGTACTCTAAATAGTACTTTGAACTTTTGACTCCTCAGTCATAATTAAATGCAGGAAACAATTGGGAACATGTGACCTCCTGTAAGAACAGAAGTTTAGGTAAATTTTTGCATAGGTTTTGTTTTATGCAAGTGGGTGCTTGTGCCCTATTTCTATATCAGAATAGTCACTTGGAATTTTTATGTGGAAATTACTGTAAAATAAATTTTTCCATAAAATTAAAAATTTTCAATATTACAAAATGTACAAATTGCTCTAACAATTTTACAAAGAAATATCCTTCTTTGGTTTTAGCTATGATTAAAGATAAAATATGCTCACTCTTTTTTCTTTATTAATAAACTGTAATGTTAAAAATAAAACATTTAAAATTAATTAAAGATTTTATTAACATCATTCAAATATTCTTTGCCTGTCACTTTCTCAATATTAAATTTGAATTTTAATTAAAGTAGTATTAGAGAAAGTTGCATTTTATGAAAAAATTAAACAAATGGATTTTTTACAAGACTGAGACAAATGTTCAGTACAGAAGTTGCAATGCACCCTAATGGAAAATGCCAATTTCCAGGGTCTCTCAGGTAACTATAAAATCAGTATTCATTCAAGTTAAACTACATGTAACTCCCACATGCATATTATAATCAGAATTTCGGATTACAGTTAGTACTATGAGGCACTACAAGACTCTAAAGTGCCTTGTGAATCACAGAGAGGTTGATATATATTTAGTATAGTTACAGAGTTAAATATATTTAAATACTTTCTGATTTTATTGACTGTAGTATACTTTTCTGGAAAGGTGGTAGAATATGTATAGGTGTCAAGAAGCTCCAGCCTGAGTTCCCTGTAAAATTGATGTGAAAAAATTTCTATGTATGCCATTGGGTTGAAAAAATTAGAAATTTTCTTCTGATCTTGGCAGTAATTGGTACAATTTTTCCTGATAGGCTAAGATTTTTTTTTCTGGAACCTACATAGTCGCTTCTCCTAGTTCCTAAAGTAACTCAGGTTGCTACCCTGGGATACTCCATAGTTGATGCTAATATTTATTACGTCAGTGGTCCTCAAGGGCTATACCCTGAAGCCTGCTTTGCCTCAGAAATTTTCAGGCAATGTTGTTGAAACATAACTAACATTTTCTTTTTTAAAAAGGTGTAAGATGAGATTCATATGAAGGATACTTCCACTGGATCATACCCAAATGTGCCTTTGATTTGCTTGGTCTCATACCTCATTTTATGACTAGGAAAAAGATGAAGAAAAATGAACAGAGCCTATGAGATGCTGGCATGTGCATAATGACAGTCCCAAAGGAAAGAAGAGAAAGGGGCAGAAAGAATATATGAAACACTTCTTATATTTGAAAAGAGACATGACTCTACAAATCTCTAAAACTGAATGTAGTTGTACAAAACATTTGATTTCTTATACTGTATGTTCATACTGAAACATTTCAATAAACATTGTAATATGAGAAATGAAATGGAAAAGAGGAAAAAAAGAAGAAAGAAGTGGGAGCTTAATTATGAAGGTTTTCAACCATCTATTACCCTATAAAACAAGAGAGGAGGCTGGAGGAGGAAAGGAATAGCAAACTTACTGAATTTCTCATTTTCCATAGAAGGAAAACAAAAGTTTTTACTTATCTTTTGAAATTATATATGTAAGGTTTTAACAGCGTTTTTAAAAACTTTAAGTTTAGCCCTTATAGAATATTCACCAAGCTGTCTACCTTGAAAATCACAGAGTAAGATAGAAGCAAATAAAATGTAGCCTATATAAAAAAGACATCAAAGTAAAGAGACAGCCAGGACACACAAAAAGCAGAAATCTAACAAGCAAATCATCCAAAAATAAAGATGACAGAAATCCAAACTACAATGTTGGATTCGGATTTAAAGCTTGAATTTACATTCTTAACTTTTCTTAGCACAAACTTTTGTACCAATGCTTGTTAAGGACAAATAAGAATGGGGAAAGAAGACTGGGCTTCTTTAAAAGGGTGGTTGTTGTGTCTCCCTCTGCTTCTGCACCATAGTCTAATTAGTAAAGAAACTATAAAAGAGACATGGCAGAGGAATGGATTCGCCCACCTAACAACCTCTCCCTTTGTTCTAGGCTGGCTTAGTATTGACAGAGGGAAAGCATTCAGCAGAACTGCTTCAGAGAAGTTTCTGGGAAGATTCAATTACCATGGAGTTTTTTTTTTTCTTAAGTTTAGAGAATTTCAAAGTAGGGGTCTTTGTGAACCTGCTTCTTCTTCAGGCAATTGCCATTCAGTTGTTGTTAATATCTTCTAAAAATATAATATTTGAAATTGATAATAAAGTATAGTACCCTATTTTGTTATTATGCTCAATTTTATAAAAAATGCATGTGAACTCACCTCCCAACCTCAAAAATAGATATCATGAATTACTTTTATCAATTTGTCTCCTACACCAAGGTTTCTTTTTCCACACATAACCAGGGTAATCACATTTTCAATTTTCAGTTTGCCTTTCAATTACTTTTCCTAAAAAATAAATTTATTGCAAATGACAGACTGACCTAAAATATATATTACTTATTTTTCTTGCTTCAGAGCTTCATAAAAATGACATTGTACTCTAGGTATATAACAGCATCTAATTAGTTTGAATGTTCATAAACCAATGGCCCATGAATTCCACTATTATTTATTTACTTTTTTTTGTAAAATGTTAGAAAAATATTTTTCTAATTTATTTTTTCCATTCTTTTCATTTTTTATTGTTGTCGAAGTACAGTTGTCTACATTCCCCCCACCACCACTTGTCCACACCCAACCTACCCCTACCTCCCACCCTCAATCCTTCCTCCTTTGGCTTTGTCCATGGGTCCTTCATACATGTTCCTTGATGACCCTTCCCCTTCTTTCCCCCATTATCCCTCCCCCCACTCACCTACCTTCTGGTTCCTAGCAGTTTGTTCTTTATTTCAATGTCTCTGGTTATATTTTGCTTGCTTCTTTGTTTTGTAGGTCCCACATATAAGTGAGATCATATGATATTTGTCTTTCACCACCTGGCTTATTTCACTTAGCATAATGCTCTCCAGTTCCATCCATGCTGTTGCAAAGGGTAGCAGTTCCTTTAGTCTTTCTGCTGCATAGAATTCCATTGTGTAAATATACCATAGTTTTTGGTCCACTCAATTACTGATGGGCACCTAGGTTTCTTCCAGCATTTGGCTATTATAAATTGTGCTGCTATGAACATTGGGGTGCATAGGTTCTTTTGACTTGATGTTTCAAGATTCTTAGCATATTGTCCCAGCAGTGGGACTGTCTGGTCAAAAGGCAGTTCCATTTTTAGTTTTCTGAAGGAATTCCATACTGTTTTCCACAGTGGCTGTACCAGTCTGTATTCCTACCAACAGTGTACTAGGGTTCCCTTTTCTCCACATCCTTGCCAGCACTTATTATTTGTTGATTTTTAAAAATATTTTATTTATGTATTTTTAGCAAGAGGTGAAGAGAAGGAGAAAGAGAGGGAGAGAAACATCAATGTGTGGTTGCCTTTCACACGCCCCCTACTAGGGACCTGGCCTGCAACCCAGGCATGTGCCCTGACTGGGAATCAAACTGGTGACCCTTTGGTTTGCAGGCCAGCACTCAATCCACTGACCCATACCAGCCAGGGCTGTTTGTTGGTTTATTAATGATGGCCATTCTGACCAGTGTGAAGTGGTATCTCATTGTGGTTTTAATTTGCATCTGTTTTATGGCTAGTGATGCTGAGCATCCTTTCATATGTCTCTGGGCCCTCTTTATGTCCTCCTTGGAGAAATGTCTGTCCAAGTCCTTTGCCCATTTTTTAATTGGACTGTTTGTCCTCCTGGAATGGAGTCGTATGAGTTCTTTATATATCTTGGAGATCAAACCCTTGTCTGAGGTGTCATTGGCAAATATATTTTCCCATGGGGTTGGTTCCCCTTTAATTTTGCTGATGTTTTCTTTAGCCATGCAGAAGCTTTTAAATTTGATTAAATCCCATTTATTTATTCTTTCCTTTATGTACCTTGCTGAGGGGACATATCAGCAAAAATATTGCTGCATGGAATATCTGAAATTTTCCCGCATATGTTCTCCTCTAGGACTTCTATGGTATTGCAACTTATATTTATGTATTTTATACATCTTGAGTTTATTTTTGTGTATGGTGTAAGTTTATGATTGAGTTTCATTTTTTTTTTTTTGCATGTAGTTGTCCAGATCTCCCAAAACCCTTTGTTGAAGAAGCTATTTTTATTCCATTGTATGCTCTTGCTGCCTTTGTCAGATATTAGTTGACCATAGAGACATGGGCTTATTTCTGGGCTCTCCATTCTGTTCAACTGATCTATGTGTCTGTTCTTATGCCATTACCAGACTGTTTTGATTACAGTGGCCTTGTAATAGAGTTTGATGTCAAGTATTGTGATCCCTTCTGCTTTGTTGCTCCTCAAAATTGCTGCTATTATTCACAGTTGTTTATGGTTTTGTATAAATTTTTGAAATGTTTGTTCTTTATCTGTGAAATATGCCATTGGTATTTTAATAGGGATTATGTTCTATCTATAAATTGCTTTTGGTAGTGTGGACATTTTGATGATGTTAATTCTTCTAATCCATGAACACAGTATATGCTTCCATTTATTTGTGTCTTCTTTAATTTCTTTGTTAAGTGTTGTGTCATTTTCTGAGTACAGGTCTTTTACCTCCTTGGTTTGCTTTATTCCTAGGTACTTTGTTATTCTTGTTGTTATAGCAAATGGGACTTTTCTCCTGATTTCTGATCTGATATTACATCGTTGGTGTACAAAAATGACTTCAGTTTATAAATATTGACCTTGTATCCTGCTACTTTGCCAAATTCACTTATTAGATCAAATAGTTTTTGGTGGAGCCTTTAAGGTTTTCTATGGGCACTCTCAAGTCATCTGCAAACAATGGCAGATTTACTTCCTACTTTCCAATGGGATGCCTCTTATTTCTTTTTGTTTTCTGATCTTTGTGGCTAGGACTTCCAATACTATATTGACTAGAAGAGGAGAAAATGGACATCCTTTTCTTGTTCCTGATCTTAGTGGGAAAGCTTTTAGTTTTTGCCCTTTGAGTGTGATGTTGACTGTAGGTTTCTCGTATATGGCCTTTATTTATTATTTTATTTTAATTATTGTTTAAGTACAGTTTTCTGCCTTTTACCCCCATCCCAGCCCACTTCCCCAGCCCTCCCCACCTCTCTCCCATTTCCACCTCCTTCTTTTTTTTGTCCATGTGTCCTTTATACTTGTTCCTGCAAACCCTTCCCCTTTTCCCCTGAAATTCCCTCCCCTCTCCCCTCTGGTCACTATCAGCCTGTTCCCAATTTCAGTGTCTTTGGTTATATTTTGCTTGTTTGTTTGTTTTGTTGATTAGGTTTCTGTTAAAGGTGAGATCATATGGTATTTGTCTTTCACTGCCTGGCTTTTTTTGCTTAGCATAATGCTTTCCAGTTCCATCCATGCTGTTGCATAGTGTAGGAGCTCTTTCTTTCTTTCTGCTGCATAGAATTCCATTGTGTAAATGTACCATAGTTTTTTTTGATCCATTCATTTACTGATGGGCACTTAGATTGCTTTCAGTGCTTGGCTATTGTAAATTGTGCTGCTATGAACATTGGGGTGCATAGGTTCTTTTGGATTGGTGTTTATGACCTTTATTATGTTTAGGTATGCTCCTTCTACTCCCACTTTGCTGAGTGTTAGGGTGCTGTACCTTATCAAATGCTTTTTCTGCATCTACTGATATGATTATGTGATTTTTGTGTTTCCTTTCATTTATGTGATGCACTACATTTATTGATTTGCAAATATTGTACCATCCTTGCATCCCTGGAATGAATCCCACTTGGTCATGGTGTATGATCTTTTTAATGTATTGCTAGATGCAGTTTGCCAATATTTTGTTGAGTATCTTAGAGACTGTGTTCATCAGTGATATTGGCCTGTAGTTTTCTTTCTTTGTTGTATCTTTATCTGGTTTTGGGATTAGGATGATGCAGGCCACATAAAAAGAGTTTGGGAGTCCTCCCTCCTCTTGGATTTTTTTTGAATAGTCTGAGAAGGATAGGTGTTAGTTCTTATTTAAATGTTTTGTAAAATTCTCCTGTGAAACCATCTGGTCTGGGGCTTTTGTGTGCTGGGAGTTTTTTGATTACTGCTTCAATTTCACCAGCTGTTATAGGTCTGCTTAGGCTTTCTGCTTCTTCTTGATTCGGTTTTGGGACGTTTTATGTTTCTAGAAACTTGTCCTTTTTGCTCAGGTTTTCAAATTTCTTGGCACATAGTTGTTTGTAGTAATTTCTTACAATCCTTTATATTTCTGTGGTATCAGTTGTAATTTCTCCTCTTTCATTTGTGATTGTATTTATTTGGGTCCTTTTCCTTTTTTAAAAATTATGAGTCTGGTTAAAGGCTTGTTGGTTTTGTTTATCTTTTCAAAGTACCAGCTCCTGGATTTATTGACCCTTTGAATTGTTCTTTTAGTCTCAGTGCCAATTAATTCTGCTCTGACCTTGATTATTACCTTCCTTCTACTGGCTATGGGCTTTTTGTTGTTGTTGTTCTTCCAGTTCTCGTAGATGTAGGGTTAGATGGTTTATTTGAAATGTTTCTATTTTTTTTAGGTACACCAGTATTGCTACGAACTTCCCTTTCAGACTGCCTTTGCCGTGTCCCATAAATTTGGGGTTGTCATGAGTTCATTTTCATTTGTTTCCAGAAACTTTTTGAGTTTTTTCCTTGATTTTATTATTAACCCATTCATTGTTCCATAGCATGTTATTCAATCTCCATGAGTTTGAATGTTTTTGAATTTGTTCCTTGTGTTGGTTTGTGGTTTCATGCCCCTGTGATCTAAGAAAATGCTTCATATGATTTCAATGAATTTGTTGAGGCTTATTTTATGTCATATTATGTGGTCTATCTTTGAAAATGTTCTATGTACATTTGAAAAGAATGTGTATTTTGCTTCTTAAGGATGAGAGGTTCTATATATATCAGTTAAGTTTATTTTGTCTAATGAGTCATTCAGTTCTACAATATCCTTGTTGATATTTTGTTTGGAAGATCTATCCATTGTTGGCAATGGGGTGTCAAAATCCCTTAAGATAATTATTTTGCTGTCTCTATCTTTCTTGAAGTCCTCCAAGATATTCCTTATATATTTGGGTGCTCCTATGTTGGGTGCATATATGATTACAATATTTATGTCTTCTTGATTGATTCTTCCCTTGAATGTCCTTCTGCATTTCTGCATCTGTTTTGAAATCAATTTTGTCTGATATAAGCATTGCTACACTGGCTTTTTTTTCCGTCTCTGTGCTTGGAATATTTTTCCGAACCCTTCACTTTCAGTCTGTGTAGGTCTTTTGTTCTGAGGTGGGTCTCTTGTAGGCAGCATATGTACAGGTCATGTTTTCTTATCTATTCAGCTACCCTATGTCTGTTCTTTGGAGCATTTACACTTACATTTAAGGTTGTTATTGTTAGGTACTTATTCATTGACATTTTACCCCCTTTGTACCTGTGTTCCTCTGTCTCTTTCACTCTTTTCTTTCATCTTCTTAAAGCAGACCCTTTGGAATATCTTGCAGTGCCGGTTTGGTGGAAGTGTATTCTTTTAGCCTTGTTTTGTCCAAGAAATTCTATATTTCCCCCTCCATTTTAATTGGTATCCTTGCTGGATAGAGTAGTCTTGGTTGCAGGCCTTTGCTTTTTCTAATTTGGAATATTCCTTGCCATTCCCTTCTGGCTTGTAGTGTTTCCATTGAGAAGTCAGCTGTTAACCTTATTGGGGTTCCCTAGTATGTTGCTTCCTGTTTCTCCCTTGCTGCCTTTAAGATTCTCTCCATTTGTCTTTGAATTTTGCCATTTTAATTATGATGTATCTTGCAGTGGGCCTCTTTGGATTGCTCTTGATTGTGACTTTCTGTGCTTCCTGAACATGTGTGACTTTTTCTGTCATCAAATCAGGGAAGTTTTCCATCATTACTTTTTCAAACAGGTTTTCTATGCCCTACTCCTCTTCTTCTCCTTGTATCCCCATGATACTGATATTATTGCATTTCATGTTGTCCTGCAGTTCCCTTAACCCCTCTTCATTCTTTTTCAGTTTTTTTTCCTTTAATTGTTCTTTCTGGGAGTTTTTTCCTACCTTGTCCTTCAGCTTGGTGATTTGATCCTCTGTTTCATGGAGCCTACTTTTGATTCCTTCTACTGTGATCTTCAGTTCAGAAATTGTATTCTTCATTTCCTCTTGGCTCTTGTTGATAGCTTCTATGTCCTTTTTCATGCTGATATAATTCACAGTAAGTTCCTTGTAGTTTCCCTGTAGTTTTTGGTAATTCTCACTGAACTCATTGAGCTTCCTTATAACCATTGTTTTGAACTAAGTAGCTGATAGTTTACTTGCCTCTATTTCTTTTAGCATTCTTTCTGAGGATTCCTCCTTTTCTTTTGATTGGGGGTTGTTTCTTTGTCTTCCCATTGTTTGTGAGACTCTTCTTGTTATCTTATGCTTCTTAAATTGATTTGTTTTGACTCCCTGACTTTATGGTGTGAACTTCTACAGTAGGAGACCTGTGAGGTTCAGTGGTGTAATCTCCTAGATCTCCTGAGCTTGATGCTCTAGGGTTGCCCTTTATACTGTTTATGTTGGCTTTCTGGGTGTAACTGGGTTTTGATTGTTGTTGGGTCATTCTTTGGTGGATCCTTCCCTCCAGCTGGTTGGCTGAGGGTCACTCTGCCCACCACATCTTGTATGCTGTTATGTAGGTCCAGTCAGTTTGTGCTGCAGCTGATTCTTCTGTCAGAGGTTATAAGGCTTCTTTCTCACTATTGTTCAGTTGTTTTTTCCAGGCAATATCTCCACAACTTATTTGAAATTCCATATTGGTCCTGGGAGGAGGTTAGTGTGACTTCCATTAACTCCTCAGCCATCTTGCCCTGTTCTCCACTGTTATTTAAATTTTAGAAATCTTTATAGGGAAATTAAGGTTTGTAGGAGCATTGTTTCTTTTTAGCATGAAACTTCATGCAAACCAAATGATTATCAGCAGTGAAATAGATAAAAATATGTTGTTATATAGTAATGCAATGTAATGCTATATAGTAGTAAAAAATGAACTATAGTTACTCAAATATAAATGAATTTTAGATATACAATAGAATAAGCTATAAAAGCAAGTTTCCTGACAGGCAAGTTAATAGTTAGGATCTCAAATAATCAGCTTCTGATATGGGATCTCCTCAGGTAGGGGTCTTGTCTTTTCTTTCTGTTGCAGACACTATTGATTACTACTCAATATCTGCATTCACACTTTTTTCTTGCTTGAAGGGTCTGATTTGTTTGATGTTCACTATCATCCACAAGGCTATGCATTTTCACTAAGCCAAGTATTGGTAATCCCATTCTCTTTATCAGAGATTCTTCTAGGATTTAAATATGCCGCACAATTCTGGCCCAGTAATATGAAAAGAGAAGTATAATGAGTATATTTTTGAGTGTGAGAACTCCTGGGAAATTTATTTAACATTAAGAAAACCCAAGGGATAAGATAGTTTCTGTGCTTCAGCCTTGTATTTTATTCATTCATTCATTCATTCATTCATTTAATTTATTTTTCAAGATTTTATTTATTTCTAGAGAGAGCAGAAGGGGGTAGGGAGAAACATTAATGAGTTGCCTCTTGCAAGCCCTCACTGGGGACCTGGCCCACAACCAGTCATGTGCCCTGACAGGGAATCAAAACTGTGACCCTTTGGTTTGCACAACCCACTGAGCTATACCAGCCAGGGCCAGCCTTGTGTTTTAGTAACATCCTGAAAATAAGAGAAAAGCTAGCTGATGCACAAAAGCTGATGCACTGAAGATAGTGTAAAAAATGGAAAGAACTTGGTACTTAATCCCATAATGGAATTGAGTCAACCTTTCTATATCTACTCTACTTTGGAACTTTGTGATATGTAAGGAAATATGTTTTCTTTTTTTCTTTAAGTTGTCATGAGTTTTTATCTTTTGTAACATTCTGTTGAACAAATCCTTATTGATAAATCATTTGTCTGTGGATTAGGGACACAGACCATGATCTCTGTACTCTAGACCTCCTGATCTGATAGTTTTAAATTAATTTTAGACATGTTTTTCTACTGTGAAACTATCTAAACTCCAAAGTCGCCCTTAACATTATTATTTATGTCACTATTAATTGAAAGAATTATATGGTATCATTTTTAACTTTCAGAATATAAACAATTTCAAAAATGAACAAATTAGGGATTCAACTTTATATTTGAGGATAGTTGCAATGAGAAGAGTAAATCGTTTGTAGTGAGTTAAATAAAAATATGAATCACACTAAGAAGACTTGAAAAAATACACATACCATGTTTTTGGATGGGAAGACCATTGTAGAGAAAAGATTTCCTGAATTGACATGTAATTGTAATGCACTTCCATAAAGATCATACTAGAAACTTTAGGGGGAAGTGGCTTGGCACAATTATTGTAACTTAATCTAGAAGAATAAACAAGTTAACACTTTAAATTTAGGGAAAAACCACATAACATAAAATTAACCATTAGTCATGTTAAAATGTAAAATTCAGTGGCATTTAGTACATTTGAAATGTGAAAGTATTATCTCTCTCTAGTTCCAAAACATTTTCATCACCCCAAAGAGAAACTGAATTCATTAAACACTCACTCAAAATTTTCCTCTCCACGCAGACCCTGGCAATGACTATTTCTGTGTTTATGGATTTAGTATTCTGGGTAATTCATGAAAATGGAATCATAGCCTGTAACCTTTTCAGTCTGACTTCTTTCACTTACCATAATGTTTTTAAGGTTCATCCATGTGGTCTCATTTATCAGTACTTCATTACTTTTAAGGATTAATAGTATTCCATTTTATGTATATATCACAATTTGTCCATTTGTCCTTTAATGAATATATGCCTTGATTCCACCCTTTGGGTATTGTGAACAGTGCTGCTATAAACAGGCATGTAAATGCATTTGCTTTGAGCCCATGTTTTCAATTCTTTTGAGTGTATACTCAGGAGTGGAATTTCTGGGTCATAAGGTAATTCTTTAACTTTTTGAGGAACTACCAAAATGTTTTCCACAGTGGCTGCACTATTTTATATTCCCACCAGTAATTTAGGATGGTCTCAATTTCTTTACACCTGCTACAACATTTGTGTATTTCCCACATGGTCTGGTGTGGACTCTTTTTAATATGTCACTGAATTAGATTCACTAGTATATTGCAAAGGATTTTTGTAACTGCACTCATAAGAGACATGAGTCTGTAGTTTTCTTTTAAAATCTTTGAACATTGGTATCAGGGCAACAATGGCTTCACAGAATGAGTTAGGAGATGTTTTCTTCTCTGTATTTCTTGGCAGAGATTGATGTCAATTCTTCAAATGTTTGGTACAATTTGCCAGTGAAGCCATCTTTTTCTGGGTTTTTCTTTTTTTGGAGGTTTTTGATTACTGATTTAGTTTTTAATAACTTGTGCAGATTTTCCATTCTTTCTTGAGTTAGTATTGGTAGTTTAGGTGTTGTCAAAATTTGTTCATTTTATCTAGGTTAAAAAATTGGCTAGAATATGATTGTACATAGTATTCTCTCATAATCCTTTTTTTAAAAAAAGATTTTATTTATTTATCTTTTTAGAGGGGGAAGGGAAGGAGAGAGGGAGAGAAATATCAATGTATGGTTGCCTCTTGTGCATTCCCTGCTGCTAACTGGCCTGCAACCCAGGCATGTGCCCTGACTGGGAATCAAACCATGATCCTTTGGTTCATAGGCCCATGCTCAATCTACTGAGCTATACCAGCCAAGGTCTCATAATCCTTTTTATTTCTGTAAAATTGATAGCATTGTATCTACTTTCATTTCTTTTAAAAATAGTTGAATTCATTCAAATTTATTTATTTTATTTTATTTTTAAAATGTTTTATTTATTTTATTTTTAAACAGAGGGGAAGGGAAGAAGAAAGAGAGGGAAATATCACTGTGCAGTTGCCTCTTGGATGCCCCCAACCAGGGACCTGGACCACTACCCAGACACATGCCCTTGGCTAGGAATCAAACCAGCAACCCTTTGGTTCACAGGACCATGCTCAATCCACTGAGCTACACCAGCCAGGGCTAAATTTATTAAATAGATCCAATGATTAATTACCACAAAGTTGACAAAACTTACCTGCTATGCAAATATAACTTATAAATTTAAGTGAACAAACAATTTTTTTCTGCCACAAATATTTTAAAAAAAGTATTTTCCCATAACAAATATTCAACCTTGGCCTACAAATTAGTCCTTGAGTTATTACAACAGAACTTTGAACTCTATAGGAAATTTTGGAAAATTTTTGGAAAAGACATAAACTCAATAAAATAAATGTTGAATTAACATTTGTATTATGATAAATACTGTGAAAATATTCACTTTTTGTGGTCAATGTAAACAACATGCATTGTTTAATTGTGGCCTTTAAGTTCTTGAAACTCTAGGGTTCTGAGTTCCCTCAAGATTTCTATTATTGTAGATAGTAACCTCTGATCTCAACTTTATTTTAATTAAATATTGAACTGATACGAAGGAATAATTATAAAATATCTGTAAGACATAAAGAATAACAATAGAAGAAGCTGCCTATATGCATGAACTCATCATGCAGATTTAGAACTAGAACACTTCCAGTTAACCTCTGAAGTTCTATAATACATAGCATCAAACATGTCATCCATTCTGAAAATAAAATACCATATATAAAATAATTTAGTGATGATAGTCCTTCTGAAAGTTGTATTGCATAATATTTATTCATTTAAAGAAATATAAAATGATTGAGTCATTTGAAAAACTGTGGAAGAAGGGGTATAAGAGTGGATAGATTAAGAGATCAGTTATGACTCTCTATGAAAGCCAATATGAACTAATGATGAGAACAGTAAATCAAAATAAAATTCATAAAACAAAAATGACAAATGCAAATAGTCAACAGCTGGTCATTTTGGAAGCGTATGAGCTTGAACTCTGAGCTCTAAAATGTGAAATATCTAGATCAAGAATTCAAAACATAAAATAACACAACAAATGCTGTTTTGGTGAAAGTGATTTACTTCACCAGTTGTCTGAGATACTGACTCTTTTATGAGAGGTGCTTACCAGAGGTATACCTCAAGAAAAAAACCACATGGGAGTATGTGCAGGATAACAACCAAATCAAGGGCTATACATCAGACAGGTCATTCACTGCCTGTATTAGACACAAATAACTATTTGCTGTTTTCTCATCAGAATTTTATATTCTAAATAAAGAAAATGTTTTCATGTTTTATTTAGCATTAAGAACTTATAGAGTAAATTCATGTTAACATTGTGTGCGTAGAATTAAAACATACATGCTAAATAAAAATAAATATAATTGAATGTTAAAGGACTGGAAAGGCAATATCTCAAATGCAGTAGAATAAATTGTTATGAAAATAACTGATAAATTAGACTATTCTTAGGGTCTGTTTTATGTCCTTAAAAATCTAATATAAAAATAAAACAACATATATAACTTGTCACAAATATGAAATTACTTTGACATGTTCACTTAATGTAATTAATATATGTCTCCAATATAAAAGCGACATAAAACAAATAAATTACAAAGTTGGAAATATGACCAAAAAGGCATATGAAAAAATATTCAACATCACTAATAATCAAATAACTTTGAACAAAGTAACTTACTTCCCCTTGACATAGTCACTTCAATGTCTAATAGGAATATTTAATTAAATACTATATTTTAAAAGTATAGTTTATTGATTGTGCTATTACAGTTTCCCAGTTTTTTTCTCCCCTTTATACCCGCACCCTGCACCCCTTCACCATCCATTATTTCCCCCCTCCTTAGTACATGTCCATTGGTTGTACATATAAGAACATATAAGTTCTTTGGCTTTTCTATTTCCTATACTATTCTTAACTACCCCATCTATTTTATGCCTACCAATTATGATTCTTATTCCCTGTACCTTTCCCCCACATTCTCCCCCTCCCTCACCCCATTAATATAACCCTCCATACGATCTTCATTTCTGTGATTCTGTTCCTCTTCTAGTTGTTTGCTTAGTTTTTGTTTTTTTAAGTTCAGTTGTTGATAGTTAAGACTTTATTGTTACTTTATTGTTCATAGTTTTTGATCTTCTTCTATTTCTTAGATAAGTCCCATTAACATTTCATATAATAATGGCGTGGTGATGATGAACTCCTTTAACTTGACCTTATCTGGGAAGCACTTTATCTGCCCTTCCATTCTAAATGATAGCTTTGCTGGATAGAGTCATTTTAGATGTAGGTCCTTGCCCTTTATGACTTTCAATATTTCTTTTGAACACCTTCTTGCCTGCAAGGTCTCTTTTAAAAAATCAGCTGATAGTCTTATGGGCACTCCTTTGTAGATAACTGCCTCTTTTTCTTTTGCTGCTTTTAAGATTCTCTCCTTATCTTTAATCTTGGGTAACTTAATGATGTGCTTTGGTGTGTTCCTTCTTGGGTTCAATTTCTTTGGGACTCTCTGGACTTCCTGGAAATCTATTTTGTTCACCAGATTGGGGAAGTTTTCCTTCATTATCAGTTCAAATAAGTTTTCAATATCTTGCTTTTCCTCTTCTCCTTCTGGCACCCCTATGATTCAGATGTTATAGCATTTAAAGTTGTCCTAGAGGTTCCTAAGCCTCTCCTCATTTTTTAAAATTATTGTTTTGTCATTCTGTCCTGGTTGGATATTTTTTTCTTCATTTTGTTCCAAATCTCTGATTTGAGTTCTAGTTTCCTTCCCTTCACTGTTGGTTCCCTGTCTATTTTGCTTTATTTCACTTTGTGTAGCCTTCATTTTATGAATGAGCTCAATCAATTCTGTTTACCAATCAATCAATTCTGATTACCAATGTTTTGAACTCTGCATCAGATATGTTGTCTGTCTCCTCATCGCTTAACTCTTTTTCTGCAGTTTTGATCTGTTCTTTTATTTGGACCATATTTTTTTGTCTCAGTGTACCTATTAAGTTGTAGGGGGTGAAGCCTTAGGGGGAGAATACTCCAGGGTGGGGCAACCTTCTTGGTTGAGTTGTGGCACTGTCCATGGGGGAAGGGTCAGAGAGGGAACAATGGGGCTTACTCATTCACTCTAGCCCCACTTTCCAGTGAACTCTCTTGTGAGACTGGGAGTTTCTCATGCTTTTGCAAGTCCCCAGGATTTTACCACTAGAGGCTTTGAGTCTTACTTTCCAGCCCTTCCTTCCTCACCTGTGTGGTCTGCCATCTTGCTGGCAGTCCTCTCTGACCAGCCAACTGCCCATCTCTGCCCTCTCCTAGTGGTCTGAATGAATGTTCTCTAACTCCTTGGTTGTCAGATTTCTATGAAGTTTGCTATTCAGGCAATTCTGGTTATTTATCATTTTTAAATTGGTTGTTATCCTTCTTTTGGTTGTGTGAGGAAGCGAAGCATTTCTAACTATGCCTCCATTTTGGCCAGAACTCTCTAAATTAAACAACATATTTAAAACAAACCATTTGATTTCCCTGCCCTATAAATCGCCCTCACCTTAGACTTTCCAGTTTCTGTATATGTGTCCATCAGTCATCACTTCTGCATGACAAAAGTCCAGTGATTCCTCTCTCTATTGTAACTTCATTTGATCCATAAGCAAGTCCTGTAAGATTTAGCTTCAAAATATTTATTCAAACTGACCACTTCTTACTACTGCTACTCAACTATTCTACTACTGCTAAATCAAGTTGTAATCATCTCTTACCTGTAGTCTATTCTCAACAGAGTAGGAAGCATGAACCTTTGAAAATATAAGTTTTCATGTTACTCCAGTGGTCAAAATCATGTAATAGCTTCATTATACAATTGAAATGAAATAAAAATTTCTTACTTTCATCTACAAGGCCTATCCACCTTCCAATTTATCTTATACTATTCCTTCTATATTACCAACTGCCAAACACATTGGCCTTTGTTCCTTGAACATTTAGCTGTCTTCCACTTTAGTATATTTGCATTTGTATGTCCTTCTGCCTGGAACATTCTTTCTCCATTGGACCATATTACTCATTCACTCAGCTCTCTGCTCAAATATTACTTCCTTGGATAATCTTCTTTGGTTAACCTACTGAAAATAGTTCCTTGTATCCCCACCTATTAATTTTATATAGCATTTTCCAGCTTTGGATTCTCCACAGAATTTAAATATTATGATATTATAATATTGCATTGTTTTATATTGTATATTGGTCTACTACCTCCCTCACTAGAATGTAAGCACTATTAAAATAGAATCTTAGCTTGTGGCCCATCACAGAAGAGCCCCTGAGACACAACTGATGCTCAATAAATATTTGTTTAATGAATGAATATTAATGTTGCCATTTGTTGTGTATATATTTTTAAATTATACTATATGTTTGGTGACTTTGGAAATTTGTTCTATTCTCATAAAGCAGTTAGTAATTGTGTATTATTTGGAGATGGCAGTAAATATTTAACAATCACTGAACACTGTGTTAGATATTGCTAGGCGTATTGCCCATATTTCTCATTAGTTCACTCATTAAGTCACATATATTTCAATACAGTAATCCTACTGGAATCTATTAAAATATTAATAAAATATATAAGTACAAAGGCCTTTATTTTATCATTATTTATAATGGTGAATATTGAATATGAACTAACTAACCAAGAATAATAGACTAGTTATATAGCTTTGGGGGCATATATTTAATGAGATAACATGCCATTAAAGGTGATGATTATAGGTGCCCTGCCATGTTTAATCTAGGCAGGGCACATGCCTAGGTTAAACATGGAAAAAATTTTAGGTTATTGTGCTAAGTAAATAAGCATGATATAACATTATATATGTAATATTATGTATATATAAACATTTATATATATATATATAGACACTATATATATATATTCCTCACTGAGGACACGCTTATTGATTTTAGAGAGATAGAAAAGAAGGGAGAAAAACATTGATGTGAATGATAAACATTGATTGGTTGCTTCTTGTACATGCCCTGGCCAGGAACTGAACTGGCCACCTGGGCATGTGCCCTGTCTGGTAATTGAACCAGTGACCTTTCAGTTTACAGGATGATGCCCAACCAGCTGATCCACACCATCCAGGGCTGCGTGCATATTTTTAGTATAACAAAAGGAAATATTTAGAAGAAAACAGTGAGAAGCACATCTATCAAAACAGTAGTGACTGGTTGTATTAGGATTGTAGAATTTTATGATGGTTTTCTGTATCAAATTGTGTATGGGATTTTGTTATTTTAACTAATTTTTGCTTTTACAAAATATTACATTCAGGTAGTTTAAAAAGACAAATAACATAAGTGGAACCTAATCAACAAAACAAACAAGTAAGCAAAATACCAACAGAGACATTGAAATAACGAACAAACTGACAGTAACCAGAGGGGAGGTGGGAAGAATAATGGGAGATAAAAGGGGAAGGGCCATCAAGAAACATGTATAAAGGACCCATGGACACAGCCAAAGGGGGTAGGTTTGAGGGTGGGAGGCAGGGATGGGTAGGGTAGTGGGGTGTGGTGGGGTGAAAATGGAGAAAACTGTACTTGAACAACAATAAAAAAAGACAAATAGTACAGTAAGGTTTATAAGAAAACCTGGAACTAGTACTTGCACCTCTGTTATGCCTTCTTCACTTTCTTATGGGATTAACTTTTATACTTATAAGTGATACGTTTTTACCTGTCTAAATTTTTCAACTATAGAAATTTTATGTCTATTTAAAATGATGAAAGTTTAGCCATCTTGACTTATTTCACCACCCTCTTTCCCCAAGCCCCTCCCCCACTTCTCTTCTACCCATCCTTCCAATACATCACCACTTTTTGTTGTCATTGTTGAATATTTACATTGTTATTTAAATATGATTCACTGCTGAGCCAAATAGTTTATGATGATTTTTTTTTTCCAGGTTGGGAAATGCATGAGAGGTAACAGATCACTATTTCTCTCTCACATCAATGTTTTTGTCCCTCTCTTTCTGTCTCCCTTCCCCTCTCTCTAAAAATTAAAAAATAAAATCTTTAAAAGATATATGTATCTTTGAAGATAAACATTGTCTCATTTTTTCCATTGGCCAAATTGTCCATATACTTATCAGTTTTATCAAAAGGCTTCAACAGAAATGTAAAGTCCTTGCCATTTATAAAGAGTGATCAATCTCATCAGTTAATTGATCAATTCCATTTTTTTCCCGAACACCTGCCTCCTGGAGTCTTCTGTCCTCCTGTTCTGGTCTGGACTATCGGTTCTGTAGAACTCCTGCATATTTCTTGTCCAGGGACTTCTGATCACTGTTGATCTGAGAGTCATCTTTATTGCCTAGAAAAGCTATACAATTTGTGGCTGCCCAATATCTTTTGGAAAACCCCTTCCCATTTTTGTAGTTTCCTAACATTGCCTTTCATGGGGTATAATTTTACGCAAATTCCATTATCCCCTTTTTAAAGATTTTATTTATTTATTATTATTTTTAGAGGGGAAGGGAAGGAGAAAGGGAGTGAGAGAAACATCAATATGTGGTTGCCTCTCACACTCCTCCTACTGGGAGCCAGATCTGGCCTACCACCCAGGCCTGTGCCCTGACTGGGAATTGAACCAGTGACCCTTTGGTTTGCAGGCCAGCACTCAATCCACTGAGCCACACCAGCCAGGGCCATTATCACCGTTTTACCAGGGTGTAGTCATATGACTAGCTTCTACTACACAAATGTGCCTGAGTAGCATATGGAGTGCAGAAGTAAAGATCTGATGTTGTGTGCCTCTCTCAACAAGCCAGAACATGAGCATATTACTTGAGTTTGGCAACATGAGTCAGCCTAGCAGAGATACATTTTAAGAAACTGTCATTTCCATTCATTATCCACCACGGTCTTTCCCCTGGTAAATAATTTATTCTTTTAGGTATACCTTATTTCTATTTTATGATGCTCCAACTGTGTCCTTTCACACTCATATTTATATATTTACTCTCATTCAAACTAGATAAGCCACTTCTATTCCCTTGTTTCCTGTTTTAAATATATATATCTTTTTTCCAAGTATTTCCAGGTCTCCAAAGGGGGAAAACATTCAGAAGTACCACCCTTAATTAAATGGAAAATTCAAAGTCCCACAACTTCAATAGGCTGTTTTTATTTCATATGTTATACATTCTGCTTAATGCATGACTTACTTCAGAAATGCTATTTTCATTTACAGAGTTACCCTTCAACTATTCATACACTGTATTCTCCATGCTTCACATTGCCTTTCTCACGAAATACTCAATTTCTTTGTATCAGTTATCCCCAAAGAATTTTTGTCCAACTCAGAAATTTAGGAAAGCTAGTAGTGTTAAACTGCTGTGGACTTTTTGTAGTCATTATTTATTGATTTTGTAAACTATTTATGACATGAGAAGGAAGAAAAAGAATAATCTGTAACAAGTCATTCTGAATAAAATCATTCAAAGAGAAGAAGGTCAGGGATAGTTTGTTTCAGAAAGGTACTCAATTCTACCCACTCCATTTCTCAACCATACATTATCTCTCGGTTTGCTAGACCTTAGTTAAAACTAAAACTTATTCCTATTAAAGGCAAGGGTATTATTATCATTAGAGAAATCTTTTGCAGTTATAATTATGAGGGTCTCTGACCCTTCACATTGGAATATACTTTGTATATAAAGTGACAGCCTAATTTGGCTAGAGCAAGTCTCTGTGTAAGCTAATTACATGTGGTAATTTTGCCTGAAAGGAGGCTGACTTGAAAGTGAATCCAATTTAACGGTGAGGAGATTGTTATAAGAAACATTTCATTGTGGGCTCAGAAGTCCCTTAAAGTGCTAATTTTTCACTTGAATAACCATATTACCATAGTGAGGATTTTTCAAGTTACTTAATATTTGAGATATTATTTGAACTAAGAAAAATAAAGACAAATAGTGAGGATTTAAAAAAAATTAGGGGAACGATTTAGGATTTTATCTATTTTCCACACATATTAAAATTAGCTTCTATTCCCATTTTCCCAGTTGTTCTTAAGATATGGTGGACCACCTTGCTCCATTAAGGGACAGAACTAATTTCTTCATTACCTATTTCACTTAGAAGGAATGTAGTTTGTCAGTTTATCAATCTTTCCTAATTTTGCTGTTTAAAAATATAATCTCCTCTCTCAGACATTTTAATAATCATTTCTCAGAAAATCATTACATGCAGCTAGCAGCTATTGTATGGTGAGTTGAAATATAGCAACTGCAAGCAGAAAGAGCAGAAGGAATGCTTTAAGAGGACCTGGAGCATGGCTTTAAGCAGTTATCTGGCTGTGGATGACTAGGCAAAGGAGCTCTTTGGAGCACAGTAATCAAAAACAGGGTCTTTTTTCCCAGCAAAGGCTTTTGTAAAACTCCATGGCAAATCCAATACAAACTCTGCATATGGCAGCCACAAGTTTGTATTATACATTACACAATATTGGGGTGTGTACAATGTAGAAAGCTGCCAGGGAGACTAGCCAGCTTCAAACCTGAACAGGATACTCTGACCTACTTGAGAACCACCAAGTATACCACCTGTTCTAAAACTCCCTTTCCTGTTACATTAACCCAATTCTTAGAATCATCATCATAAAGTATTCCATTGTGTTTAAGCCTAAAGCTTCCAGAAAGCCCCTACAATTTCTCTAGGAAATAGTAATGCATGCTGTGATGACCTGCCCAAGTCTCCCCTTCAGGAAGAGGCAGTAATGACCCCAGCTATTTGGAGTGGATTGTGACTAATGGCTCTCATCCGAGTCTCTGTCTATGCATTACCCTCAGCAAAAGCTGTTTCACTGAAGACCTTATGTCCTCTAGAGAGTCAACTCACATCCAGTAACTTTTAAATAATGGAGCATACAGACCCAGACCTGGCCTTCTTGTCTCAAGGCAGAAGAACACTAAAGGGTTGTTCCAGCTCCAGACTTCCCTAGAAGGATCAGTTGAAGCCCTTGTCACAACTTCCTCACAGTTCTACTTCACCTTTGCCTATTACTGCTTTCCTCCCATTACATAAGCATTGTTACCTAATATACCTCCTGCAAGCAACTCTGAGAGTCTCAGAGTCTGTTTCCTGAGGAACCTAACATTAAAAAGTTGGTATTGGGAAGTTTCCTAGGAACAAAATTTAAAATGTGATGGATAACTGGTAGTACATGAATAACTGACAGACCCTGGCACATGGTTGTTGTATACCATAAACTTTTCACTAGTGATGAACTGGGATGAAATACTGAGGGAAGAGAAGGCCCTGTAAGGTAGGATATCTCAAGTATTTGAGAGTTTTTGATGAGGAAATGATGAAGGAGAATCATTATAAAAACTTTTCAACTAGATACCTGTGCTAGGGGCCATCTATGCACTGGAGAAAGACAATGAAAGGATGAGGATGATTAGTAAGCAGTATAAGATGAAATATGAAAGCCAGAGAATTTACTTGGAAGCATGTGAAGAGATTCCCATCTCCTGAAACTGGAGAGTAGAAAACAGTGAGAATCAGGCCCAGTACTGAATTATGAGAATATCAGCACTTCAGTGAAGACTTAATTTTCATCCCAGGCAGGTCCAATATACTGAAGTTAGGGTCCTGAATGGGAAAGTTTGTGTTCTGAAGAACTGGAATGGGGGCATCTGTGTTGGTGCATTTGAAAATCTTATAACTCATTATCACCTTGAGTCTATAAAAGTAGCTACATTTCCATATTGAAGGCATCTCACCACCTTGCTTAAAGACAACCAAGAGAACTGTGTCCTCAAAGGCAGCACCTGCCTCTTCAGAATCTATTCCATGCCCACAGGCTAATGGGCCAATAATTAGAGTCAAGTTACAATATAAACCAGTCAAGGAAGTGCTGGGCCTTCTAATGAAGAAAAGGGCCCTGGCTCAGGTGGTTAGGGCATTGTCCCAATATGCCAAGATTGTGGGTTTGATCCCCAGTCAGGGCACATATAAGAGTCAACCAACAAATGCATAAATAACTGGAACAATAAATTGATCTCTCTCTCTTCTCCTCTCTATAAAGTCAGTAAATAAAAATTAAAAAATAAAATGAAGAAGAAAAGGGGTTTTATGCTGAAATCACTGTCAGATCTAACCAACGTATACCAGAATGAACTAAGAATATTTTATTATTTGATAAGAAATATTTATTATTATTATTAATTATTATCATTATTAGTATTATATATTTCAAATAAAACAAAATATAAAGTTGGAAAAGGAAGAGTACATCAGGATAAGGTCACTCTCTTGTAATACAGGATTTAATATCTTTTTTTTAGGATTTAATATCTTGATAAGGACAATAGGAAACAATGCTAATATACTGCTAGGTGACCTTTTGTGGGCTTGGGAAAAGTGATAGCTCTCACAAAGTGAAGTAGAAATGCCAGGACTTACTCAGAAAATAGTGAAAGAAAGAATCAAAGGCTCAGAGAAGTGGGCATGGTGATGTAGATATACTATTCAAGTTTAGAAAATCTTTCCAGGTGGCTATATTTTGTAAGGAATCCCAGGACACACTCCATTGACAAAAGTGGTAAAGAATGCACTGGCGTTGGGCCATAAGTCTTGTTAAGAAGCTCAGACATGGCTGTCCTTGAAGTCCTGGGAGATATTATTACAGAACTGACCTTGATATCAATGCATATGATAGAATCCCAAAATAATAGATGCTAAGTAGTGGTGTGGAACCATCAGAAGCAAGGTGGGCATGATACTGTAATAAGAGGCAAGACTGAAATGGTAGCCCGACCTGCAGAGCTCTATACAGATCGCTACTAGAACACAGTATTCTTAAGGGCAATATGGGCAGTTAAATAGGGTGGGGCCCAATCTATACATCCCAAAATAATCAAGAATGGACAATTATGAGGCTGAAGCCGCTGGTTCAATATAAAGTCATGATACTAGTTTTGAAAAGTGAGACAGTTCACAGGCAAGACCCATTATTGACAGGGATTCTGGGTTTCCATGAGGTAGAACTCTGACACAGAAAAAGTGTATGGGGGTATTGACTCTGCAGTTCTTCTCTGAATGGACCTCTGACCATTTGCCTATGTAGTTGTATATTGGGAAATAGGGGATATTCAATATTTCAAGGAATGTTGTACCCAGGATATGAGTTGACAGTGATACCCTAAAATCCAAAGTGTTATCATAGATCTCTGTGTAGAGTGGGGGGCATATAGAGGGTAGGTAATAAATAAATCTCCCTTTTACATCTGAATCATTGTCTACTGGGTCTAAAGACCTGCCTGGTCATCCTTTTTTTCCATCACTATTTATCCCTTCTATACTTTCTTTTGCCCCCACACACCACCCTGACTCCCCCGCAATTACCACACTGCTATCTATGTCCATGTGTTTTCTCTTTTATTATTTGTTTTCTGTTTTTTTTTGTTTTTTTGCTCAATCCCTCCATGTCCTAAACAACCCCCTCGAGCTGTCAGCCAGCTCCGTATCTATGCTTATATCTCCATTTTGCAGGTTCAGTTTGTTCATTAGATTCCTCATTTGAGTTAAATCATATGGTGCTTATCTTTTCTTAATCCACAAATTTACAATTACAATTGTCATACTTTGGAGATGGCAGAATTCTCACATAGGTTCCTTGGTCTGTGGGGTATAAGTTAACATAGTTCTGATACTCTATGCTTCTACTGCACTTAAGTTTCAGAAACATGCTGAAAACTGAAGAATATAGGCAATGTACAATAGAAATGGAAATGGTCAGCATAAAGGCCTAATATTGTGTGTTAGAACAAATATTTATCCTTCATATATTTGACTCCTAAGCTGAGAGATGCGTCCAATATATCCCTGGCTTTTTATGAGACTGATGCCCTACCTACTGCACTAACGAGGCACCTGATCCCTGGCTTTTTAAACAAATCCAAAACCTACAATGTATTGGTCAGCCAAGAACACATTTATTCATTCTTTCCTTCACTGAAGCAAATATTTGTTGAGAACTCTCAGATAGTATGCTAGACACTAGGCTAAGTTGGGAGCAAAAACACATAAACCTTTTGTGAATGGTTATAATTTCAAATGCTCCTCATACATTTCTGTAAACAACTACTTCAAGCTTCAAAAAAGGAATTGTGCATTTTGTACTTAGGGCTTTATTGAGTTAAACGAAACTTATTATATGCAAAGATCATTTAGATTTTTTTCTTTCTGTAAATGGTATGGAAAAACATTTATTTTTATGTTGTAGCAGTAATAGTTACACTTAGTATATATAAAGTATGCTGCTTTGTCTCTGACTATTCTGGAAATAGTGATCTGATGAGGCTGATGAATGGTTAAAAGAGGGAAACAGAAACATCTACTTTTGCCTTTTAGGTGAAAATAATTTCAGAAAATGACGAGTTACAAATGAAAAACATTTGCAGAATAAAAACAGAGATGGCTCATTAGGACCAGTAACAGTGTGTGCATTTATTTCTGTGTAATCCCTCTTCTGTCATATTCACAGTTAGCAGAATATATGATTTGACTTTTATTATCCAATTTACATGAATTTCTTTTACTAAAGACCTTCCCACATAACAGAATTTGAAAAATTGCAATTAGCAGGGATTACAGTTTTACAATTTGGTAATTTAACATGAAAAATATTTAAGTAACTAATGCTTAGATTACTATAAATTTTAATACCCTTTGGTATATAGAATGATTTATTTATATACATAATACATGCTACATATTAAATTATACATGTATTGATTGATATATGAGATCTTTACCATTCTTAGATTAATTTCTTCTCTGTTGAAGTAATAAAACTGAGTCATTTCAAGTAATTTCAATTTAATTGAATGAATATTTCCCTATGTGTATTCAGCATTTAATTTCTAACTATGTTTTCCTTGTCTTAGAACCTGAAATGTAAAGGAACATATTTTTCTTTGCTCTCAAATAAGCCCAACCTATGCTAGTGTACTTAAAGTGACAATGTCACTTTTTTATGAAATATTGACATAGGAGTGACAGAAGCACTTTTGCTCATACACTTCCAAGCAGAGCCTGCCACTTCTGCTTCATTGCTACCAAATGGTGGACACTCTATAGGCATACTCTTCATGTCCCATCATAGTTTCTGTTTGTTGCTTTCTCTCCCACAGGAATATTAACCTCTCAAGACAAAAACCTCATTTAATTTATCTTTGGTTCATTGATATCCAAGTAGGAAAAATGAAAAATGAATACATATTTCTCCTTCTTATTTTGTCTTTAGTATTCCTTTTCTGAATAACCTTCAGTTTAGATTTGAAATCTTTCTAAATGCCAACTAAAACTTCTTACTAGTTTCTTAGTATAACCTACTACTCCTAGAAAAGAACATGCTCAATAAAAATTACTACTACAATTATATCAAATATAATTTACTCTGTAGTTAAAATAAATTACTCTGTAGGGAAAATACTCTGTAGGGAAAAAGAAATAGTTTCTTAACAGACAGGAATTGAAAGCCTATTATGTTATTATATATGAAGTTTTGTGCTAACTTGTGAATACAAAGCAGGCTTCAATTCAGTCTTTGTCCTTAAGTAACTCATGGTCTAGGGTGAAAAGAGAGAATTAAGAAGATAATAATCTCCCATTATCTTACTTATAAGAAAAATCTAATGAACAAAATAATAAGCAAAACAGAACCAGAGACATAGAAACAGGGAACAGACTGACAGCTGCCGGAGGAAAGTGGGGAGGGGATAATGGTGGAAAGAAGGTGAAAGGACTAGTCAAAGAGCACATATGAATGACCCGTGGACATCGACATGGTGTGGAGATGGACTGTGGGAGTGGGGTGGGACAGAGGAGGGCAAAGAGGGAAAAACTGGAAGAATCGTAATAAACAAGAATAAAAAAGAAGAGAATGAAAGCTATAATAAAAGTATGTTTTGTATCCTATGGTACTACAAACATATCTGTGACTTAACTAGAATTTATGTTATACTTAAAGTAGGTTTCTTGTCAGGTGGCTGTATGGCCAACTATGTGTTAGGTTTCATGAAGGCAAGTATTGCAACATATGCTGGTAGTACCCTAACTGTACTAGTGAAGTTCATTATACAAATCAACTAAGTTGAGGCATCTTTGGTTTAATATAGAAATGTAGTGGACTCACAACATAAGACCTTAGTTCAGTGTAGCTTGACTCTTTAACTGGTTGCATATTACTTTGAGAATATTATAAGCATAATATTTTAACATGATAAAAAACATGTTTCCTTCCAGATCTCTGTAGGGGTTAAATAAAAATAAATTTGTGAAAGTATGTAATATGCGGTTAAATCTTATTTTTTTGGATATGTACTCATTCAGTGCACTTAGGCTAAGAACTTAGAGATTTACAAAAGAACTAGAATTATTTAAAACCTGGTTGGCCCTGATTATGAGTGTCAGCAGGTAAGGTTCTGTCTCAGAGCCATCTACATTAAACATAAGTACACTATTTTATCTTTCCCCATTGGTTACCCTCTGTTTATTGTTTCCTGATTGCTGGGTAAATGTTATGATTAGCAGAATTCTGAGAAATTCCAAATGACCCTAAAGATTCCTGCCTCCAGAATATATGCCATGTATAATCCCATCCCCTTGAGTTGGGAAGAATTGGAAATAAGATGGATTTTACTCTTGTGATTAGGTCATATTATGTAACAACAGTGAAAGGGTTTTGTAATTGCTGATATAACTCACGTCCCATATCAGCTGAACTTGAGTTCATCACAAAGAAGGTTATTCTTGGTGTGCTCAACTCAATCAGGTGAGTCCAAGAAAGAGACCCTGCCTTTCTGGAAACGAGAGATTTGAAGCAAGTGAGTGATTTTCCTGCTGGCTTTGAAAGAAAAAGGAGCTGCCCTGTTGTAGAGAACTTCAGGAGGGCAGGCATAGCTGGGCATTTGAAGGAGATGAGATGACCCCCAGCTGAGAGCGAGCAAGAAAATGGAGACTTTAATTCTACAACTCAAGAACTGAAATCTGCCAAAAAATGTAAGCTTAGAAGAGGACCTCAAGCTTCAGATGAGATTGCAGCCCCTTGTCAACACTTTGATTTCAGCCTGCTGAGACCTTGAACATAGTTAACTCAATTAACCAAGGAGCCTGACTTATGAGAACTATAAGATAATAAATTTGTGTTGTTTTAATTCATTTTGTGATACTGTGTTATGTGGTAATAGAAAATGAATACATTTATCTAGTCTAAAGTGATGCTTTGATTTAGAATGTTGATTGCTGATAAAAGTTCTGTGTTACTTCTCCCAAGTTATATCTGCAGCTGAGGAAAGCTGTGTGGTAGGAATTACAGTTGGTAAAACAGGGCAGGAAAGAGCAAAGGAGGCAACCTCTCAGTACTTCTCATTATTTGGGAAATTAAAGTGATAGATATTAAAAGTCAATTTTTGAAACTAAAATACTTTTGTTTATTTGTTTTGCTCAGAAGAGGGATAAAAGGTAGGAAAGAGATTTGACAGTTTACAAAGATGTAGGAAAATGGGAAGAGCGCATGACTTACTGGGCCAAAGAACCAGGAGATGCAGATTGGAGCCGTGATTCCACCTTTAAAGCTGTTAACCTAAAAAGTTCTATGAGATTCAGCCTCCTTATTGGTAAACTCAAGAGATGAAACTATATGATTTCTGTATTTCTTTTTTGATAGAAAATGCCATGGCTCTTATAAATCTACTGAGATTTGATTGAATAACAAGGAAAGTTTTTGCAGACTACAGGAGCTTGGGAGAGTTTGAGAGGTGTTACATATTTATAAATTTTAGTGATAGAGTAATATATGTGAGATATATAATGTATTCATATATGAATATACTTATGTAATATATTATTGATGTATGGATAATATAACATAATACTAGTTATAATATGATAAAAAAGATATTATACATCACAGAATTTTAGGGCAATTATTACTTGGGACCATCTTCTTGGGTCCCATGTATGTGGGGCTTTAATTATCTCAAATATATATACCCTGACATTCTATGATATATGTCTTCTTTGACTGCAATTCAAGTTTGTCTGATTTGGCAGGAGAAATGTCAGAGAAGTGAAAGTCCTATATCTTTTTCAAAATATGCTGTAACCTGCCCCCGCCCAAATGAGATGATAGTGTTTCTCCAAGCAGCTGCAATTTTCTAGTCTTCTGTTATGTAAAGGATTGCATTAAATGTCTAGGGACAGTGTGTTCATGGACATAATCTAATCCTCATTAGAACAAAATGAGAAGAAAATGATGCTTTTCACCAAAACTAGGAAAATACAATGAGACCTGAAACTAGGAACAACATTTAGTTTTTCTGAATAACATCTCATTACCTAGTCTTAATGACTCTGAATTATAAATAAACTTGATATAATCATATATCAAATTTTTTCCACTCTGCTATAATTTTAACAGCCAGTTGGTTATCTTAATTATAATTAACATACTAAAAGTACACTTAAAAGGACATTATAGTAGTAACAAATCAGTGAAAGCAAAGGAATTTAAAAAGTGAAGCTAACATTTTAGTCTTTAACTCTATTAGTTGAAGCTTAGCTTATGAAAGCATTAGAATTGAAAGTCTCCAATTAGGTCAGAAAGTCTTTTTCCCTAAACAGAAAAAGAACTAAATAGTGGAATGCCATCTGCTATCTTCAGATATAAAAGAAAAGAACTCTTCAATGTTACTTTAAAGTGTGGTATTTTAGTGCATATTCTGGGTTTCATTTATGGTCCTGCACACTGAAGAATCATGCACAATTCAAAACAGATAATGGCTTGAAAATATTGCCAGTTGTACCCCATGTCTAAAGTCTGGTCCTAGGAAAAATTATGAAATAAACCAAATTGTCCATTTTGCTTCTGTTTGCTTCCTTCTCTCTTCCTTCCATCCTCCAGTATTTTATCTGAATGCATCATGGTTTTTTTGAACAGCAACTTCAAATATTCATAAATTATTTAATGCAATAGTTGTCAGTTTTATGAATTTGGGGAACAAAGTATAAATATTTGTGTGTGTGTGTAGAAATAACCTTGCACATCAATTTGGTGGATGGCACTCTTGATTTAACCAGTGTGAATGAATCGGCGTGAAGAACATGCAAATATAGGAAACTGGGTAATTTAGAAAGCCTCATTGTTTCCACAGACTATCTGCAAGGACAGTATGAGGCAGGGACTAACAATCTGTTTCTGGCTAATTAAAACTGACAGTACTTATTTGCATCCTCAGAGCTTGAAGTATGTTAATTATAACTTAAATGAATTCAGTTTGTGCACAAAGTATTTGTATATTCAGTAAAATTTTGAAAAGAGACAAATATATTCAATATAACATTTCCAAATTTCCAAATTTTAGAAGTATGTTCATAAGAATCATATACTGATTTTCATATAATCATTTCACAGTTTACTTTTTTGAACCAAAAATGAAGATAAGATTAAATGCACTTGGGTCTGGAAATGAAAAATTTGTACAAAAAATGGGCATTTATTACTGGGTAGAAGGAAAATTGCTTATATGTGCACAGAATATTGTTTAAGACAACAAAATATTTCACTGAATGGAGTTTTTACATGAAATATATTTTATTTTTAATTTTTATTTAATTTATTGGAGTGATGGTTAATAAAATTATATAGGTTTCAGATGTACAATTCTATAATATATCACCTGTGTATTCTACATTTATTCCCCCTTTAACCCTTTAATCTCTTCTACTTACCCCTACCCCCCTTCCCTCTTGTAATCATACTATTGCCTGTGTCTGTGAAGTTTTGTTTTGTTTTGTTTTTTTTTTTTGCTTAATTCCTTCCATTTTTTTACCCAGCCCCCAAACCCCTCCCTTCTAACAATTGTCAGTCTGTGAGTCTATTTTATCTATGAGTCTGTTTCTATTTTTTTGTTGATTTTGTTTATTACATTCAACACATAAGTGAAATTCTATAGTATTTGTTTTTCTCTGACTCACTTATTTCACTTAGCATAAACTCTCCAGGTCAATTCCTGTTGTTGCAAAAGGTAACATTTACTTCTTTTTTCCACTGAGTAGTATTCCACTGTTGCATAAATGTCGCATAGTTGTTTTATGCACTCATCTACTACAGGCACTTGGGCTGCTTCCAGATCTTAGCAATTGTAAATAATGCTGCAAAGAACATAGAAGTGCAAATATTCTTTCAATCAGTTTTGGGTCTCTTCAAAAAATTCCCAGAGATGGAATTGCTGCATCGTGGGGCAGTTCCATTTGTAAACTTTTAAGGAAACTCTATACTGTTTTCCACAGTGACTGCACCAGTCTGCATTCCCACCAACAGTGCACGAGGGTTCCCTTTGTTCCACATTCTTACCAACACTTGTTATTTTGGGATTTACATATTGATGATAGCCATTCTGACAGGTGTGAGATGATATTTTAATTTTTGTTTGTCTGATGATTAGTGATGTTGAACATCTTTTCAAATGTTTATTGGTTATCTGTATGTCCTCTTTGGAGAAGTGTCCATTCAAGTCCTTTGCACATTTTTAAATTGGGTTGTTTATTTTCTTGGAGTTGAGTTGTTTAAATTCTATACATTTTGGATATTAACCCCTTATCAGATGTATCATTGGTGAATATTCTCTCCCATTAAGTGGGTTGTCTTTTCATTTTGTTGATGGTTTCCTTTGCTGTGCAAAAACTTTTTTGTTTGATGTAGTACCATCTGTTAATTTTTCCTTTATTTTCCTTACTCAAGGAGATATACCAGAAATAAATATTGCTACGAGAAATGTCCCACATTTTACTATGTTTCTTCCCAGGATTTTTAAGGTTTCATGTCTTACATTTAACTCATTAACCCATTTTGATTTTATGTTTGTGTATGGTGTAAGAAGATGTTCTGATTTCATTTTTTTTTCATGTATCTGTCCAGTTTTACCAACATCATTTATTGAATAGACTATCTTTAGACCATTGTGCGTTTTTGCCTCCTCTGTCAAATATTAATTGACCATGAAAGCATGGGTTTATTTCTGGGTTCATTATTCTGTTCCATTTATCTATATGTCTGTTTTTATGCCTGTACCATACTGTTTTGATTATCATGGCCTTGTAATATAGTTTGATATCATGTAGCATAATTTCTCCAACTTTGTTCTTCTTTCTCAAGATTGCTGTGATTATTTAGGGTCTTTTGCTGTTCCAGATACATTTTTGGAATATTGTTCTAGCTCTGTGAAATATGTTATTGGTATCTTGATAGGAATTGCATTGGATCTATAGATCGCTTCGGGTAATATGGGCATTTTAATGATGTTAATTCATCCTATCCTTGTACATGGTGCATGTATCCACTTATTTGGATATTTTTCAGTTTCTTATTTCAGTGCCT
>PVKM010000014.1:187871-199388 GCA_004027735.1 Carollia perspicillata
GTTTTCTTAGCTTCCCTTACTAAGAGTCCATTATTTGTGTATAAGAACACAAGTGATTTCTGAATATTTATTTTGTATTATGCTACTTTACTGAGTTCATTTATCAGTTCTAGTTGTTTTTTTTTTTTTGGTGAAATCTCTAGGGTCTGCAATATAAAATACCATGTCATCTTTAAATAATTACCAATTTCCTCCTGTTGGGAGGGACTCTGGTTGAAGTCCAGTGTTAGACACTGTATGTAAATGGCCTTGGGCAACCTGTTTGTAGATAGAAAGAGATCCACATTTTGTGTCTGAATTGGCTGGGCCTGGCTGTGTGTATGAAGGACCACACTACACACCAAGGCTGGCTTTTACTATCACTGGGCCCAGGGGCATGTCAGCAAAGTCTCACGGCACCTCAAGATCCACTTTGGCCCTTCTCTGCCTATTGGCTTCCTGTTAGACTCAGTCACTGAAGGGGCCTCTGTTGGTACTTGAATTACAAGGGTAGGATATTAGTGAGTCACCAAGTAGAGCAGAGTAATGTTCACCAGGTTGATACAGGCTTAAATTCAGTGTCAGTGCTGGTTGAGGCCACTCAGAAAATGTCCCAGGGTAAACCAAGAAAGAGTCTAGCTGCCACCTGCCAGTTGCCATAAACTATTCTGGTGGGTCAGGGTCTCAGGGAGTCATCAGGGTGAGGGCAGCAGAGTTTACTAAGCACAAACAGACCAAGATTTGGTCATGCGAAGGGAGGCCTCTGCACCAGTCTTAGAGCCACACAACTAAGTCTTTCCAAAATTTTGCCAGGAGTCCATATTCAGCAGGGTGAGGCTTCCAGAAATTGGGAGGGTTGGGTTACTGGATCTTCTGTGACAGGGAGGTGCCATTCAGGCTTGAGGGTAGGTGGGAGGAATGATTCCAGCCCCAGAACCATTGAACGGAACCTGTCATGGGTTCTGCCTAGACCTGGGCAGGGTGGGGCCACCAGGATTCAGGAGGATGGGTCCACAGGGAGCCTGGAGATTAGGGCTAGTGGATGTCTTATAGGTGGAGGCATCAGTGAGGTTCATGGGAAAGTGGGTGCAGCTTTCCCATGAACCATTGTTCCTGCCCCAAAGCCACACCACTTAGTCACTGACACTTCCTGAGTCTGTTCAGATATCTGCAGCCCAGCCCAGGCAGCTGACTCCTAGCCTGACACAAGAGCTCCACATGGTGATGTGATAGGGAGTCTATAGAGTACGGTGCTATTGCATTCCCCCAGGCTGATGCCATAAGAAGGGGAGTATTCCATCCAAGAAAAATGGCATCTGTAGTGTGGGAGAAGAACTCAGGACAGAGATCCTGGTTGCTGTTTCTTCAGCTCTTTTAACAGAGCCACAAACCCCAGTCTTTCCTCATACAACTCTAGTTTGCTCTGCCCTCCCTCTGCCAGAGCCCAGGGTGAGCGTCTGGGAATGAGATTTTGTGTGTTGGCCCTTTAAGAGGGTCCTGTGTTTCTAGTAGACTCTCGTCTCCCCCTGGTGGACAGAATCCTGGCTGATTTTTACAGCCAAATGTGTGAGCACCTCTTCCTGGCTCTGGTGCTCTGGGTTGGAGGGGCGGGAATGGGGTTGAGACCCTAGATCCTCAGGGGAAACATTTTATCTGAAGTATTCCCCCGGAATCTCAGTTGCCACCTACCTATGGAAGTGAGGCCAGCCCTTTTTGTGGCTCCGCCTTTCCTAATAGTCTTGATGTGGCTTTCTATGTAAAACCTTGTTTATAACACTTCTGTTCAGCTGGTCTTCGCTTGATTATTTAGGTTACTTTCTCTGTATTTTTGTTGTAATTCCAGTTTGGTCCTGGGAGGAGGTGAGTTTAACTTCTACATACTCTGCCACCATCTTGGATCTCAAAGAAATACATTTTTAAAATGTAATATCATACAAATCTGTATAAGGTTAGGACACTGTACTAGTTACTATTAAATTTTCAAAGTGTTAGTATTTTTTGAAAAAATGGAGCTAAAAATTGAATGCCATTATAAATAGACAGTAACTACAAAATGGAAAGGGAACTAGTTGCTAAATAATGTATCAGTAACAGAGGTTTTCAATGCACTGTTCACAGCCCATAAAGTGCAGAATAACTATAAATAAATAAACTCCTTGGTGCAACTGTTCCCTATACTTAGTGGCATGAATAGCAATCTCACCCTGACTCACCCTGCTGGCAGAGACTGAAGGCAGTGATGCATACCTTATATTATCAGAAGAAGTTCTCATGGTAAGTACAAATATTTCGGATGAAGGAGTGTTTTCATTATATTTTAGCATGTTTGGCAAGGAGTATTTTTAGAAAAATGTTAATTGGAAACATGAGTATAATCACATATCTCAATAGAAAATACAAAATATATGTTGTCTTTCCCAAATTTTATTTATAGTTTGGTGCAGTTTGACATTATAAATTTTAATCATTTAGGTAAGTTTTTTTACCTCACATATACAGCATCCCTACCTTACTACTATTAAGATGGTTGCATAAGCGTATTTGCAGTTACATGCTCTCTAGAGCATGACCACTACTCTGCAGTTCAAATGAGAGAATTTCCTTCAAGGTTCCAAATGATTACAATCAATATGATAGATAGTGATGGCCTCTAAATTTATTTGGGGGGTTTTATTGGTAGCTTTCAGTTTTTATTATTTCATGATCCATATATCTATATTGAGAGATCATGTGACAGTGGTCTGAAATATGAGTTCCTGGAAAGCAAGAAGAAATTGAAATATTAGGTTATTAAGGATTTGGAGGGGGTTTTATTTTAAAGTATTTCATTGCATAGTGTAAAATGCTCATTTGAAAGATCAATTTTTCTTTATTTGAAGAAAATCTTAGAAGTGTTTGAATATTTCCAACCTAAAACTTTTACTTGGTCCTGGGTTGTCATGAAAGAAGTTATAAAGCAAGTTAGCCCCCATCTGTTGGTTTGGTAAGACTTCAGACACCCTGTTCTTCTATGATCTTGGGTCTGTGACTACAATTTTTACTCACAACCAGCAGAAGATGATCTGCTTTCCAAACAGCCTTGCTCTGTAAAAGTAAGCTTTAAGTGCCCTGCAGATATTCAAAGCTGCAAACTAAGTTCAGAAAAATACTAAGACATAAGATACAGGAAAGGTAAAGCTATTTTCTGGTTTAGGTACAAGTTGGAAGGAATGTCTGGGGAAAATTAATCCCAGAACTATTTTTATTATTGCTCTGTTCAGGAAAAGAAAAATCTGTAAGAGTACATGAGCAAGAGAGCATGAAGCTCAATAACCCATTAAGCCAAACATATAGAAGCTGGGAAATAGGATTAAGGTCTGAAGACAGAGGCATGGTAACCGGTGGCTGAACTGAAGAGTCTGTCATTGTGTTCTAAACCCTATTTAGGTCTTCTGGTGGAAGAATAGTTCTGATATGTGGGTCAAATAAGGGACAGTTCTCTAGAAAATGACATTAAACTGAGATGAGTAGTAACTTTTTCTTTAATGAATCACCTAACCACTGACATAGGGACACACTCTGCTTTTAAAAGTCTTCTAGGTCAGCTGTACCAAATGAAATATAATGATATCTGAAATGTACCTTATGGTGACTTTCTTTGTCATACCTCAGTGAATAACCATACTCTAAACACCCAATATAGCCATTGAATTCTCTCGCTATGTACCTTGATTAAAAAATTGCCTAGTTATCAAAAGACTGCCTCACAAAGAAAAACCCTATCTTTGTGTGAAGAACAATTAGAATATTTTACTATTTACCTTATTTTAAAAGATCCACTACTTCCAAACAAGATAAGGCAGGATGACATTAGCATATTTAACTTACAGCCTTACCTTCCCCATCCTCCCCCACTGCCATACAAACATAATACTTAAATTTTGATTAAATAGTGTATAGAATTTATTTAAGATGAAAAAATATTGCCCACAGTTTATGCTTTAAGATAAATATAATGGCTTCGGACATGGCTTTTGGCAGTTTTTTTCTTTTAACACTTTTTTATTTTTATTTTTTTATTATTGTTCATGTACAGTTGTCTCCATTTTCCCTCCACCACTTCCCCCCTCACCCCCACCTCCCACCTTCAATCCTACCCCACTTTGCCTTTGTCCATGAGTTCTTTATAATAATGGCAATTTTTAATTTAAGAAAAAACTTCTCATTTCTAGGTAAGATGCATATAGAGTATGACTTCAAATGTTTTAACATTATATTATATATTTGGAAGAAATAATCCACAATATTGCCAGTAGTAAAGCTATCAATAATGTTTATATTTCATGTACTTTCCAAATTTATGTAACAAACATGCATTACATCTTTACTGGAAAAAGTTAAATTTTATTTTTGAAGTACATTTTAAAAACATTTTGTCATGTTTCAAAATGTCATGTTATAAGGAAAAAAGATGAGATGAGAATAGAGGAAAAGGTCAAAAGAAATAAGAAAAAAAGGCAGAACAGTAAGAAAGGGTAGATACTAGGGAGGAAGAGAAAATGAAAGGAAAAACTAATGTAAAGAGTGGGAATTACATATGATAGCAAGTGCTGCCAGGTGTAAAATTAAAGTGGTGTTATATGAATAAGAGTGATTCTTCCTCTTAAGGGTTTCCTATTTAGTTGTTAATATACAATTTAGATTAGTGAATAGTGATTAAATATTTATCAAACCTCTATAATTTTTAGTCCAAAAAAAATAAAGTGTAGAGGATACAGATTAAGAGGATACACAGGAAGGATGTAAGGAAGGATAAAACTAGAGGACTCAAGTACTGGGGCAGATTTTTAAGGGAAGAAGACAGATTGGTAGAGATGAAGAGTGAAAGCAATCCGAGTGGGGAATGGAACATACAGAAGCATAAAGATTAACACTAAATAAAATGTGCTGGGGGGATAGTAAAATAGCAGTACAGGATGGAGGAACATTCCTACTTTTATATCTGATATTTGAAGTTGCTGTGAGTGCTAGGGGTGAAAAAATAGGTCTTATGATTTGAATGGTACTGATTTCAAGCAAAGATATTTACATTTATTTATGCCTTAATTCATTTAAAGTTTTCATTTTTAGCAACCACTATATGCCTACACTTTTGTAGGCATTGGGGTTGTAGGAATGAACAAGACAGAAATGAAGTCCCTGCTCTAATATGTTTATGTCCTAATAAATATATAATTAAAATATATTAAATAAATAATTAAAATACATTAAATATACAATAATATTTTTATATTTTTAGTACATATAGTACATCATTATCATAGGTAACAAGCACATAATCATCCCATGGGATTTCATATACTACATTGGCCCTTGTTGGTAGATAACATCAATGGGAAGTGATTTTAATACAGGATGCCACATCTGGGCCTTTCCTTAGAATATTGGGACTTAATACTTTGTATTGTGTGTAAAACAAGAAACATTCTGTTACCAACATTATTGGCTGCTAATTGGGGTAATGAGCACTACAGATATGATCTACTTCTTCCTGTCAAAACAAAGAAAACAGCCGGATGTCAGAGGTGTCAAAACAGCCAGACATTATTTATTCTTATTCTCTTCACATCTTTGGCTTGTTGAAATTGAGTTTTTTAAATTGTGCAAGTGAGCTTCTGCATGGCTAAAGGAAACATCAGCAAAATGAAAAGGGAACCAACTGTATGGGAAAATATATTTGCAAATGATACCTCGGACAAGAGTTTGATCTCCAAAATATATAAAGAACTCACATGACTCCACTGCAGGAAGACAAACAATACAATTAAAAAATGAGCGAAGGACCTGAACAGACACTTCTCCAAGGATGAGATACAGAGGGCCCAGAGACATATGAAAAGATATTCGGCCATCAGAGAGATGTAAATTAAAAACCACAATGAGCCCTGGTAATGGAGAAAAGCGACAAGGGTTGTTAAGGAACATATGTAAAAGACACATGGACAAAGGCAAAGGATCATAGGATTGAGGGTGGGAGGTGGGGATGGCCAAGCTGGGTGGGAGTGGTGGGGGGAAAATGGAGACATCGTACTTGAAAAACAATATGAATCAATAAATATATAAATCAAAATAAAAAGAGAAAAGCTAATTACATGTAATAGAATGATAACATTTCTTTTCTTATATCTGAGTGTATACTCAGTGTACAAGAGAGAACTTGGATACTTCTGTGACACAGAACATAATAAATAGGCTGCAGTTATATATGTATCACCATCTTCTTGGCCATGAAGATTAAAAAATGCAGCCTACATATAGATGTGTGCACACATGTGCACACACAAACACAATTCAAATATCTGCTTGTGCATCCTCCAACAAAAATCTTTCATGCTGGCCTCTTTCTACAGCTATCAGACTATTATAATCACATTGCCTCTCTCTGACACTCCTCTCCATTATTTGAATGGTTCATCCATTTTTATAACTCTATTTTATTCTCTCCACTTAAAATAACTTTCATGTCACTTCAAATCTCATTTTAAACTAGCAAATGTATTTTTTATCCTCACACAATGACATTTTTACATTGCTTTTAGAGAGAGAGAAGAAGGGAGAGGCAGAGAGAGAGAGAGAATATGAATGTGAGAGAGAAACATCAGTTGGTTGCAATCTCATATGCTCCCAACCAGAGATAAAAACCTATAACCTGGGTATGTACCCTGAAACCTGACCAGGAAGAAAACCCATGACATTTTGGTCTATGGGATGATGTTCCAACCAACTGAGCCACACTGGCCAGAGTGTTCATTTTTTTGTTTTTGTTTTTTTTTTTAACTTTTTTATTGATTATGCCATTACAGTTCTCCCATTGCCCCCTTCATTCCCCTCCACCCTGCCAACCCCCTCCCATTTTTAATGCACAGTTTATATTTGTCCTCTGAATAACCTCCTCAACTCCCATCCACCTTTTTTGAGTTTTTTAATTGTATTTTTTTTCCATGAACATTTAGTCCCCTTACACCCCTCTCTCTTTCAGCAATCACCACACTATTGTCCATGTCCATGAGCCCTTTTTCCTTTTGCTCAATCCCTCCGTCCCGTAACCTCCCCTCATTAGCTGTCATCCTGCTCTCTATCTATGAGTTGTCTCTGTTTTGCTTATTAGTCAACTCTCATCCACATTAACAGAATTAATCCACCATATATCATGACTTATTTTGTTGGACAGAGGGGAAGAATAGTGCATCTCTATTTTTATCAGTTATCATATTGTTTTTATTTATTTTTTTCTGTCACCACAATTAGAACATGAGCATCATGATTGTAGAGATGATTTTGTTCATTTTATATACTCAGTACTTATTAAAGACCCTGGCACAGAATAGTTTCCTAATAAAAGTTCAGTAAATTAATATATGGGAAATTGAATGCTACTTTGCTCCAGTGAGTAAAATTAATAGTCTCTTAAGAAAATCATGGTTTAGAAGGAAAAAATTAATGAAGAAATAAAGCCATGTCTACTTCGAAGGCATATATAAGTAACCTTGTCATTTCCTCTACTTTTTGTTATTTTGTTTCCTTGTGATTATTAATGCAGTATACAGTATAAAAAGCAGAGAAAGGTTTCCTGGTAACTGTGCTTAGAAATAGCTAGTACATGAGTAGGTAGTTATTTTGAATAATTTGGATTTAGCAATAATATTGTTCACTTATTTTTGTCAAGTACAACTTTCTTTAAACAGGTATATTTCCATGCACATGGTGCATCACTCAGTACTACTTTAATGTATGTTGAAATACACTGGCAAAATTTTTCATTAAGTCATTTGAAATCAGGTTATGACTTACACCGTAGATGCTGAAGATATATAGAATGTACCCTACACTAAAACACTGAAAGAGGTTAAAAAATAGGACTTGTTAAAAACGTAGCAATGAGCAGCAATAAGCAGGATCCTAAAAGAGAAGGGTCTTCTTCAAAATTGGGTGGGGGGATGTGCATAACAGAAGATTTCTAAAGGAAAACGTGTTGTCTGATGAGCTCATGAGTAACAAAAGACTGACTGTGTTGTTCAGCAGGTTCTTGCGCAGCAGCCTAAGGAAGTCACCAAGTGATTCCAAAACATAGGAAAGTCCTCTGCTTTGGGCACAGTGGATATCTCTCTATTTCTGAAAGCATGAACAGAAAAAAATGGCACGGATGGCTGATGTTTAAGGAAATAATGCTTGATTCTAATCTAGAACATGGGAAGAATTCTTCAAAATCAATTTATTCTTTTTAAGGATTAATCCCCAGGTGCTACCACCATCAGGATTGAGCTTGAATAATCAGCCTCAGGGTTGCTGCAGTGTTTTCACCCACCTTTTTTGAAAAAAGAAAAAAAATAGTAAGGCATTTTTGTCTGAGTGCTTCTCTTTACAGTCATGTTACTGATGTTTTTTCCTTCTTGTTCTTTTATAGAAATAAATACATAAGTAAAAGATCTTTCCATGTAGCAACTTCTCACTCCTTACACATTAAGTCTCCTTGCACATTAAGTCTCCTGTTAATGAAAGTTGATTTTTGTGTAGGTTACATAGGAGAATCATGTACTTCCTATGTATAGAGTAAGTCATTTCTGATTATAGCCTCAAAGAGAGGTTCATCTCTAGATGTCTGCAAAGAGTTACATGGATTTGGGAAGATGGCGATGGAGTAGGAGGGAGCGGATTTCATTTCCCCCTACACACTGGAGGAAAAACTGGCTAATCCATGGAGGAACAGAGCAGACAGACAACAGTACCACAGTGTATTTGAAAATAAGAGTCCACAAAACTGTAGCGGACACTGAAAAACCAGAAACCAGATGATAAGAAGGATATTTCAGGACAGTAAGGTCCTGGGGACCATTGCGGGGACCAGGGTGCATCTGTAGCCCCAGGCCTGGTGCCCAGAGTGGGCGCTCGGTCTACCACAGACTGCTTGAAAGCGGAGGGCCTGCCATAGTCCTTGGGAGAGAGCTGGGCCACCTGCTCCCTCCCTCCCCGACAGACCAGGGTTGGAGCAACACCAGCAGAGTTCTGGTTGCAGAGAGGGGATAAGGATGAAGAGGCAAGGCACAGGGCTGGGATTACCCTCGGAGTCTGTGGTCACCAGCTCCGGAGACCTGAGAGACAGGCAGTAATGCACTGACCCCGATAGTCACTGGGCTGGCTGGAGAATTGGGCTACACGGGGCACCAGGCTTGAGTAGGAGGAATTTATCAAACAGAAGGGCTAGGGAATCTGCTGTGACAGCCCCAAAGCTGACTTCCAACCCAGCTGGGCAGAGATCCCAGGGTTAAAGAGAAAGCACTGCGACTCCCTTCCGGTAGCACTGGTATGGGTTTGGGCCCAAACTCACTGGATGGAGGCAGCCCAGCCTAGCCAAGTGGGTGCCCCTACACCCCAGCGTCTAGTGATAACCACTGGGGAAAAGTGCTCTGAAGAAAACCAGGACTCCCACATCGAAGATATTGGGGAAAGGAGTCAGACTAGCTGTTGGGACAGTCCTTGCAAGAAAGGCTGAGTAAACATCAGGAAGGGAGAAAAGCCATACCAATCACTCCCCAGTCTTCTGCAGCCAGCAAGACCAGAAAAACCGGTTTGGCCAGTTTGAAACTAACAAAAGGTGTGATTTTTTTGGTTTTTTTTTTTAAATGCTGTTATTTTTTAAGTAATCTTTTTGTTATTATTATCTTAAAAATTTTCACTACTGTTTTACTCTCCAATTGCTTTTTCCCCTTTTCCCTTCTTTCTTGATTTAGTACTGCACACTGTCTTTCAAATTTTATCTCTCCTTTCAAACTTCTCCTGCCATTTTTTTTAATACCCACAAGTAAGAAAAAAACTTGGAACTGTGAAAGGACCTGAGGTGGACTCAAACAGGGGGCAACCCAACAGCTGAGACTGTGAGACAAATTTTACTCGACTATTGCAGGGAAACTGCAAGTTGCTGCATATTTGGATTATGATTATTTTCTCCTTTTTTCATTATTCCTACATCTTTCATCTCAATAGTATTTTTGTATTCCCCTTCTTTCTGTATAGTCTTCTTTGCTTGGCAGGGTATATTGTACCATTTGACAGGCTTCCCCTGTTCTCTCTTCTACATTGTATTGCTAATTTAGTGTCCTTCATGTGAACTGTGTTCCATCAGCACACTACTCAAAATCCTATACCCCCTGTTCAGGTTATTCAGATCACATACATTCTGGCATATGAATGTTGCTCTAATATTATTGTAAATAACTGCTGTTTCATACAATTGTAAATACTTCACAGCACCCTCCCCGGATACTAGCCCACATTGCAGTCTACTGAACTCTATTATTGGGAAGGTTAACACTATTCTCTCACATGCTACACCTATGTACTACCCTTTACTCTCACCTTACCCCAGAATCTGACCTCCCACAACTTCACTGCTTTCTAGATCCAACTCACAATCCTTCCTTTCCCAAAAAGAGTCTTATCTTCTTACCATCCTTTCTTAAAAGTGTCCACTTGGGTTGAGGAATACGGTTAACGCTACACATAGGCAAAAGATCTCCTATCTCTTATACTGGATGCTACTGTAAATATCATAGAATACTCCCCTGCTGTCTTAAACCATTTTGCCTCCCCCTCCAACTGAGTACAAAAAAGAGTAGGTGGAAGTGGTGAACACTAGGATACCTGAAGGAGACTGCACCACTGAATCTCACAGGCATTCTACCACAGCAGTTCACATCACAAACCCTGGGAACCAGAACAAATCCATTTAAGAAACTGAGGCTAACAAGAAGAGTCTCACAAACAATGAGAAGACAAAGAAACAATCCCCAGATGAAAGGAAAGGAGGAAGCCTCAGGAGCAATGCTAAATGAAATGGAAGCAAGTCAGCTATCAGATATTGAATTCAAAGAACTGGTTATCAGGAAGTTCCTTGAGATGACAACAAACTACCAGAAACTACAGGAGAACTACAATGAGCTCACCGCAAACTATATAAACATGAAAAAGGAAATAGAAAACATAAACAAGGGCCAAGAGGAAATGAAGAATACAATGGCTGAACTGAGGAACATGGTGGAAGGAATCAAAAGCAGAATGGATGAAGCAGAAGATGGGATCACCGAGTTAAAGGACAAAGTAGAAAAAAACACCCAGAAGGAGCATGTAAATGAAAAAAGGCTGAGAAAGAATGAAGAGGGATTAAGAGAAATGCAAGACAATATGAAATGTAATAATATCCGTATAATAAGAATACCAGTAGGAGAAGAAGAAGAGCAAGGGATAGAAAATCTATTTGAAAAAGTAATGATGGAAAACTTCCCTAATTTGACGAGAGAAAAAGTCAAACAAATCCAGGAAACACAGAGTCTCAATCAAGAGGAACCCAAAGAGGCCCACTTCAAGACACATCATAATGAAAATGGCAAAGTTCCAAGACAAAGAGAGAATCTTAAAGGCAGCCAGGGAGAAGAAGGAAGTAACTTACAAGGGAGCCCCAATAAGGTTAGCTGCTGACTTCTCAATGGAAATGCTCCAAGCCAG
>PVKM010000015.1:0-197725 GCA_004027735.1 Carollia perspicillata
CCCCACCGTTCCTCTCTCCCCACCCCTCCCGGCCTCCCACTTGCTTTGTCCATGTGTCAAGGCAAATCCTGTTTGCACAGACTTGAAAAATCTCATGCTGTCCCTTTTCTTTTCACCACATTATGAACTGTATATTGGTCTTGCTGACATTTTCTACTTATATTCTTTAAGTCCAGGCTTGAGTTTAAACATAGATAGTGTAAGCTGTTCTCACAGGAGAAGTGATGCAGGCTAGCAAAGGGCATGGATCTTAGAGTCAGATAGCCCTGTGTTCAAGTCCTTATTCTGCTGCTTAAACTGTGAGTGTTCATGGGCACAAGGCCTTTACATTTTTTAAGGCTTTTGTGAAAATTAATTCTGATAACAGCAGCGAAGCACCTCTGTATGGCACAAGTAAAGAACATACGGCGCTCTTGTTGTTATGCAATTTGAAGGAATACAAGAAAGTGTTCACACATTTTACTTTTCAAGACTTTTCTAATTATGCTGAGATTCCTGTATTAACCATTTATCCACATGTACCAAGCACTGCCTTCTTTGAACTTATTGCAGTGATTACAGTATGAATGACTCCTAAGAAGGGTTACTTATTCTTATTTCCTAATCCTGTACAATGAATTTGTTCATTGGATAGCTGTTCTCAGTGACTGAAGAAATAAAGAAACCTGATATTAACAAGCACTTAGGGGTGTGAGGCTATAAAAGGGAAGCGGGTCCGAAAATAAGTCTACCAGGATTGGTCTGCCACTTCTATGTCACTTCTGGAGGTACAAGTCATAGCTACAGGCCTTGAATGCCTGTGTCAGGTACCATGAAGTTAAACACCAGAAATATACCTAGAAATAAACTCTCAAAGTAGAACTGTATGGCAACAGAAAAAGAAGGTGTAATTTAGTGTTTGTCTATTTTTGTCTAGTGTTTAATAGGATCTGAATAAGAAAATTATTAAATCATTACAATCATTTAACATACATATTCTCAGATTAAAAGCTGAAGAGTAGTAAAAGCATAGCTGAGCTATGGTAACATGCAAATTGTGTTTTCATTCAGTGTGGCACCTACTGGTGCCAGCCACTCTGTGAGGCATCGGGGATGAGAGAGTAAGTATGGTAGACACAGCCCCTGTCCCTAGTGGGTAGGAAATATGAATAACTGCCTAAGAGCTATGATGAGGAAGGTACAAGGAACTGTGGCATCGGTTCCAAGCAGAAAGGCATCCTAAACCCAGGCTTCCCTGGAGTGACCTGAAGATCAAGAGTTAAGGGTTTTCGGAAGAGGGAGCAACCTCTGAGGAGGCCTTTTAGCTGTCAACGCTGACCTTTCCAGAAACAGCCCCAGGAAAATCCATAATTTAGTGATGAATGCCTAAAACATTTAGTTTGTTACCCAAACTCAGCCCCATATAAATCAAGTGAGGGATGACAGCGTTAATACCCCATTTCAAAGAGAGTTTTCCAAAGATAATCTTGGTAAGGATTAAAAGATGACAGCAGGTCAGGCTTGTTGATGCATTTTATTGTGAGATGGGGAGTCTGGTAAAAAACTAGAAAATGATCACGGTGTAACAAGGAACTTAAAAATGAAGAGTCAGATTTGTAACTTACATACATGAATACAGGAACAAATTGGCACAAAATGTTAAACATTGTTCCCAACACTGTTTATATAAGGTTATCCTAATTTGGCTTACTAAGGAAATGAGAATTTTATGGTTAGGCTAATCTCTTAATAAAACCGCAGAGCATCATGCTATTAGTCACACAGTGAATTTCAAAATTTAAGAGTTTTATATTAAAAACTGGGTAAAGGTAAAATGACTTGATTGTAGTTGTAAAACTAATACATTCCCATTTAAATTCTGTTCTACAGTCCCAAGGCAAGTATAAATGTTAACATAACACTGTTAAATCAAATCTCAATGCAAGAGAACCAATTGCATCTCTACTTTAAATCTTATCAACTTTCCAAATTTTCATACTAAAATATATTATTGTATTAATACAAACTACAGTATTATACACTACACTGTGTAATAAATAAAGAAATATAAAAATAAGACACATAAATATAAAAGTTTTCTAAAACTAAAAGTACATATGTCAGTAAGAAGGGTATTAATACTGCCAGATTTGAAGACATACAGTACAAAAATGTTGCACAGATCTATAAACTAAAAGAAATAAAATAATACTGATAGGTAAAAATCAGCTAATGTTGTTAATAAACTGGGTCCATAATAACTAACATTTGGAAACAGTTATGAGCCAAATAACAATGGCATGTCCATGTCAGAAATGCAAGTACATGGATAAAGCAGATTAGAAAATTTCCCTTTCATTTCTGTAGAGAAATTCTGAAAGTCAATTAACACAAAATGAATACTGAGGAATTAAAAGATGAAATGTCCCAGTGTTTCAGTTTCTCTGACAGAGTCAGTGGTTTTAAGTTTTATTTTGGAATTTTGATAAAACAGACAAATCAACAAATGCTAGTTATTGTAGGCCACACACTGAATGATGGCGGGTTAGAGCCTTGAAAATACTGATAAATGGCACTTACAGCACACAGGTCTTGCTTAAGGCCAAAGGAGATACAAAGCTTCATATCATATCCTTCATATTTGTTACTACATACTCAAACACGATTACAAACACTGATTCCGACAACTCTGCTGTCCTTACAGTATTAACACTGTTAGTCCCTGCAGTCAGAACGCAAAGACAGTCTTTTGAACTCCGTTTTAAACCACATGAGTAAGGAACTTCAGTTCTTCTATCGGCTGCTTCCTTAAGGCTAACAATACACTTTAAATGAGAATACACTCTACTCTGAAATCTAAATATTAGAAATTACTACCTTCTAAATTGAATTTATAAAAGGTAGTTAGCACGATTTGGAACTGCAATATACTTCTCTGTGAAGGGAATTTTGTAGTGCAGAAGTTCTCACATTGTAAAAAAACATAGTAAAATACTGAAGCGGATTTAGCATATGTTTACCAATAAAAAATTATAAAATGTCTCCCAATTGTACAGCTTAAAAATAAACCAACATAAGAGTGATAATTAATACTGATAAATTGAAACAATGCCAGATGTTTAATCAGTTTTCTTTAACCTGTTAAATCTTTGCTTTCGGAGTCATTAAAGTTTTCTAATCTGCTTCACGTTACAAACTTGTTCCTAACTTTGAAAAATGCACGAAAAATTACTAGGTCTGAGGTTCAGGCACACCTGGATTTTTTTGTGTTTTTTTCCTTTTTTTTGTATTTTGCATTTTTTAAAATTTTTACTTTACACAGTAGTGAACAGAAATCACAGTATACAGATTACTGTGTTTCCATGAAAAGCATGTATAATATAGAACAAACTTCATTACCAATTAGAATTTATTTTCCTTCTAGAAAAACTATTAGGCTTCATTTGTTTTTTGTTCAGACACTTGCTCACTATTCTGGCTTCCTTTTTGTTCTAAGCTGCTCACTTGATTTACAGCTCCATCATCCTTCATGGCACCTTCAGTTTTTGTTCCTTCTCCCTCATTCTCTGCCTCCTCTCCCTCCTCCTCTTCCTCTTCTTCCTCCTCCTCCTCCTCCTCCTCCATCTCTACTTCTTCCTCTTCCTCCTCCTCATCCACTTGTGGTTTTTCACATTCTTTCTCTTCCTGTAGTTCTTCCATCTCTTTATCCTCTTCCTCCTCCTCCTCTTCTTTTTCGCTGTCTTCATCCTCTTCCCTTGTCAAACTCTCTCTCTCATCTGAGTCGACCTGTGAGGGAGACGCCCTCACACCAACATGCTCACTGGTTAGGACCTCAGGTCCTGCCTCTTCCTGCTCCAAGCTATCACGTTCCTCTGCTTCTCTCTTGCAGTAGGAGTAGCGATGATTCATGTGTTGAGAATAAGACCCAGAGTGCGAGAAACGCTTTCCGCATTTGTCACATTGATAGGGCTTTTCTCCAGAATGTAATCGCATGTGTTCAATCAAATGATGTTTGTGTTTAAATGCCTTTTTACAGATTCCACACTCATGAGGCCTTTTTCCTAAAAAAAAAAAAAAGAAGAAGACGACACTATGAAATAAAAAAGTGGTTTTAAGGAAATAAAACTTATGAGGGCACTTCAGGTTGCAGAAAGGACTACAGAGTCAATTTTCAAAAACTGTCAGGGCCACCACCATACCTGTGTGTTCATATTTATGTCTCAGTAATGAGCTACTCTTTTGGAATATCTTATCGCACAAATCACAAGCATACATTCCACTCTCTGTCTTCCTCATTTTCTTTTTGGGTGGTGTGGAATCAGAGTCATTCTGATCCTCTACATTTGATACGCCTTCTGAGCTAGTGTCCTGTCTTTCATCCTGCAGGAAACAAAGAAGAAAATGTAATTGAAATGTAAAAGATAAACAAGAAACACAAATAAAAGTGTAGGTTACAGAACCACTTTGATTTGTACTTTCAACAACTTGCCCAGAGCAGGCTTACTGCTTATCACTGCGTACGGTTCTGATGGCGGGGCTACAAGAGAAGCAGAGGCTGCTGTAGGCCACAGCGAGGCTGGGGGCAGAACAGTCACAACTGTAACAAAAACGCATGGCCGACTGGTACTGAAAGGAAAAGGCACCAAAAAAAAAAAGTAGAATGTGTGATAACAAATGTACTTAGTTCCTTATGAATCATTACTTCATGAAAAACTTATGAGTTTGTTTAATAATCACTAGCTTTTAACTGCATCCTCTACCTTCGTTTTTTCATTCTGGCTTTCACTGGGCAAAAATTGAGATTCTATTTTTAAAAGATGGGCTTCAAACTGTGCTTTCCAGAGTGTCAGAGTCCTATGAACTAACCTCTTTGGTCTCCTTGAAAAGAGAATGGTTTACTCCATCATTTTTCCAAGGAGCAAGATGGAAATACAATGCAGGAGGGTCTACATTTTTAAACAAGAATTTTCGTTAGTTAAAATGAAGCTTTAGACTTTCAGTGGAATAAAAACATTTCAGGCCATCTCGGGGAGATCATTTCTGGTAGGAGGCCCTCAAGTAGGTGAGCTAATCCTTCAGGGAATATGTGGTGTGTAGTGGAACTGAGTCCCCTAAGATCCTTGCATCTTTTCTAAAGTCTTTCATTCTGTTGCCTCTAAACCTACATATTTTCTCAAGTTTATTGTGAGCTGTCAGTGGGTGCTAAGTAAGCTGACTTCACTTTCACTGCTATTTGATCTAGTCATAATTAAGTGAAATGTTAGTGGCTCCCCCTTTATTATTCAAAGGCATGCATGTTGCTCTATACACAACAAATTTAGATGGATTCACTGGTTATGTGAAATTTCTTTTCAAGAGGCATTGCCATTACAGAAAACCCAACTGGTAAAAATATTTAAGGGGGAAGAACATAAAACACAATTGAACAAGGTATTGTAATTATTTTAGCTGTACCTACTTATAGCCAATATTTGGGTAAAAAATCAAATCATTTGATTCAATCAAAATTGATGGGGAAAAAAGTAGAGAGATATCAAAGTTAGTGACAGAAAAAGCGTGGACAATGAGACACACAACAACTGCACAAACAGTTTCTATCCAGAGCTATCATGAATTCTGGAAAAACTCATTTACTTATTCACAACTACATTTCCTCATATATATTAACTATTACTGAACATTGTTAAGTTTACAGCTCATAAAATGATCAGTAAATTCACGTTTTGTACTTAATTCTTGTTTAATTAAAGCCTTTTCTAAACAAAGGTATTAATTAACAAATAAAAAGTGATAGCTAAATTTGCCTGGTATGAAATGTCTGTGAATGGGAACATATTTTCATTTATTAATGATCATAATCAAAGCAGAGGTTATTATAAAAACAGAAATCCAATTAGTGAGTATCCAAATTTTTCTTTTCTGTCTCTAGCTTCAAAAAGTCAACTCTTGCCCTGGCTGGTGTGGTTCAGTTGGTTGGAGCATCATCCTATAAATCCAAAGGTCCCAGGTTCAATTTCTGGTCAGAGCACATACCTAGGTAGTGGGTTAGGTCCCCAGTGGGGCACCTGTGACAGGCAACTGATTGATGCCTCTCTCACACTGATGTTTGATGTTTCTCTCCCCGTCTCTCTCTCTCCTCCCCTTGCTCTAAAAACCAGTGAGCATGTCCTTAGGGGAGGATGAGGGGAAAAAAGTGAAGTCTTTAGCTGAGACTTGTCAATCATTTTTTCACACTAGAATAACACTTTAAACTTTAGTTGATAACAATACCTTGGATTAGGGAACAACTGAAGACACGATGCTACAAAAGTTAAAGCCAACATTCATCTATTTACTTTCAAAAAGAGCAGTTTGTTTGCTTACGTTCCTGTTAAAGGTGAGACTAAGCAACTAAACAAACAAGCAAGCAAAATATAACCAAAGACATTGAAATAGAAAATGGGATGACAGTATCCAGAGGGGAGAGGGGAGGGAATTTCAGGGGTAAAGGGAGGGGATTATAGGAACAAGTATAGAGGACACATGGACAAAACTAAGTGGGGGTGGAAATCGGAGGGAGGTGGGGAGCACTGAGGGAGTGGACTGGGACAGGAGTAAAAGACAGAAAACTGTACTTGAATAACAATTTTTAAAAAAAGCAGTTTGTAAAAACCTGCTTGGCTCTACAGAAAAATTCATTGAAATAAGTCAAACTAGATTTTACTAAACAGGTTCAGGATGGCAGGAGCCTTTTTTTGTTTGTTTTTTACCTGATTTCCATTTGGCTGGATCACTTTCAAGGGTGGTTCCTGGACTGCAGGGCTGACTGTAGTTGAGTATGTGTAAGCCACCTGGGGAATCAAAATAGTCTGCTTATTGGCAGCTAGTGCTCGCAAGCATGGAACACTGTTCTGGTCAGCAATGGCCACAATTGTGGGTAACTGGGCAGTGACTGTAGGTATAGCAATGTTTATGGGGTTGGCACTTGGTGGGATTACATTTACAACTGGTTCTGAGTCTGTAACACAACTGTCCTTTTGTGGCTCCTTTTTTGCGCAAGACAAGTTCAAGGGTTCTTCCTGGACAGAATAAACACTGTTCTGGTAAACACTAGTGATAGTTGACCTTTCCAATAATTCTCCCTGTTGCTTTGGTAGTGAAAGATCAAGAGGTTCTACTTGTGGCTCTTCTTGTGCACCTTCTGCTGTGTACAAGTAACCCTGTGTATTTCTGGATGAAGAAAGGTTTAGAGGTGATGGGGAGGATGTCATACTTCTGGAACCATTGATGGTTGATCCTACTGGTAAAACTGGGGAGTTAGTTATCTTCAGAGGACTTTGTAGATTTATTGTGCTGTCCTGGGAATCATTTGCATTTGCAGATTGAGACTGATCGTCGTTCTTTGCAGAGAGATTTACTTTGCCTGGTTCAGGAGAAGATGGTTCAGAAGACTGCACTGAAATCTGTCCAGCTTGCATCTTTTCAAACCACTTTTTTACTACATCCAGTGGTAGGTTTACGGAGTCAGCAATTTTTGAGAGCTCTTCTGCACTGGGTTGTGCATTCAAAGCATAATATGCTTTCAGAAGAGACAAGAGGTTCTTTAATGGTGGCTGACTGGGAGATAAATTGCCATCTCCAGAACCTGAAGAAGCAGAGGACTCGGGCTTCTCAGCCTCTGGTGCAGGGAGTGGAGGAGGCTGAGCAGGCTGCTTTAGGTTATAGTGCTTTAATTCTGGAAGTGCATTAATATCTCCTGGACAATCGTCACACAGAAGGCAAGTGCTATCATTCACTCCTCCTTCGAAGCTTTTGTCCTTCTCAGATTTAACAGTAAGATCTTCTGGTAACTTTTCACTTTTGCAACTGTTTGCTGGGATTGGATTTTCTTTTTTTAAATTTTGAGGAACAACTTGAAGTTGGCTAGGTTGTTCAAGACTGTAGTTAATGATGATTTTGGTTGTTCCATCTTGATCAACCAAAGGAAGACTGATGGCTGAAATAACAGAATGGCCACCTTGCTGTATGGATGAAGCACTGATTGTTTCTTGTTCTTTGGATGCAAGATTGGCTTGATTATTCTCCAAAACTTGCCTTATTACATTACCATCTACTGCCACTTTAAGTACATTCTGAATATCACTTAAATTGATACTGATGGGAGACACCAAACCGACTGTTGGCAGCACAACAGCTTGCACCACACCCTGAGGAGAACTGGTTGCCTGTAATGGGCCACCACCACTAAAAACCCCATTTTGTAAAGGGGTTGAACAGTTGATTCCTGAAGCAACCACTATGGGTTTGAATTCATAATCCACAGGTTCAGTTTTAATTTGGTTTACAGAAAGTTGTTCTTGAAGGGGTTTATTCTCTATCTTTTGCCGTATTTGTGGTCGTGTGGGACTGCCTGGCGATGCTGAAAGAGACGGTGAGGAACACTGAGACGTCTTGAGTCCTGTTCTTGGTCGCCCGTTCACAGGCATCAAGCTGATGCACTTCTTACTGCTTATGTGTGAGCTATAGGAACCAGAATGGGAAAAACGCTTCTTGCAGTTTGGGCATTCATATGGCTTCTCTCCTAAACAACAACAAAATATATATATAGTTATAAATGTGTATGTATCCACATTGTCCTAAAACAACAAAGAGGTTACCATGTATGTTTGTGATACAATTTTATTTAGAATCACCATTTTAAGTTTGAAAGCTACATAAATGTTATAAACACTAGTAAAACATTGAACTAATAAGGGAATCTCTGCATGTGTGTGTAATGTGTAATATTTCTGCTAGCCTGTAAAACTTCAAATCATTCTCACATACCCAAAATATGTTAAATTCTACTCATTTAGATGTTTTTTCTTATCCTGTTTCGCCAATGTATGTAATTTTCTGTATTTCAATTTACTTAACCACCTACAGGAGAAATTAATATTAGGGGAAAGAAAAGTAAGTGAAATATCCATGAGACTTAACAAGTGTAAATATCTCTGATTGCATGAATCACACAGAAATCTCTTTCCCATACATATAAGGTTTCCTTGAAAAGATATTTGTCGATGGGAATAAACTTTCAATACAAAATGCTTCTGTGAGCCTTGGTTAAACCAGACGTGTGTGCTCTGGAAGACACAGGCAATGTCCTAGTGGGCATGCAAAGCACCTTGGGTTTCAATTTTACTTACAGTAGTTACGGTAACTTAAAATTATTTTTATGTAAAACATATACTATTCTGCACAAATGCAACATTTGTGTGAATTGTTAGGACAAAACCACAATGTCAAAGAAGCTTCTTGTTTGTTGAGGTCTCCTTTCAAGTTGCTTCCCTAGACCTCCCAGGGGGTACAAGCCATTTATTATTCTTGGATGTTAGGGATACTTTGGTAGAAAATTTTCAGAAGTTCTGAGCTAAATGGAATACTCATACAACCCTAATTTTTCACATTTAATTTATAGTTATAGTTCATTAATTTATAAGTTAAAGGTTACAGACCATCAGTTTCAGAAATAAGAAACTTCTAATGTTTGTGTGCCCTTTATCCCTTGCATTTATTACAGTGTTTACAGGTCACAAAGACACACATTAAACCTGTTTTCACACTAATGAATGGCTAACTACAGAATTATAAAATGTGTATTGATGCTGATTTATCTAATCAATATTAAAATAAAGCTCTTTCCCTCCCTCTTTCTTTTTAAGAATTTCAGGGGGAAAGGGGAAGGGATCACAGGAACAAGTATGAAGGACACATGGACAAAAACTAAGGTGGGTGGAAATGGGAGGGAGGTGGCGAGCACTGGGGGGTTGGCTGGGATGGGAGCAAAAGACAGAAAATTGTACTTGAACAACAATTAAAATAAATTAAAAAAATAAAATATTTTAAAAAAGAATTAAAATAAAAGCAGTGAGAAAGGCAATATAAATTCTCCTAGTTTTATGACTTCAATGTTGTAAAGTTTTAAAAGGTGAGCTATGCTTTTCAGAAAATTGATTACTTAAAGAATCAGGTAACAGAACTGAAAGAGACCTAAGAAGTCCCCTAGTACAGCCTCCTTCTCAATGAAGAATTCATTTTATATCATCCTTGACAGTGACTATTTTCTGCTGAAACTCCTTTATTAAGAGGGGGTTACTGTTGCTGGGCAACTCTGAAGATGGTCTAGTTTGGTCCTGCTGAGGACCATGGATTTGGGTTCAGATCTTAGGTCTGTCACATACTATTTTCTTAACCTTTCTGAGCCTCAGTGTTTTGGGGTATAAATAAATGTAGATATACCCTCACTGACTTGTTATAGCAGTTACATGATATAACCCAGTGAAACTCAGTGTACTCTCAGCAAATACTAGTGATTCTTTAAAAAAGCATTTCTACTGAGATACAGGTTCAGTTGGCTTGGTATAATGCTTGCTTACTTCCCTGTGCTAGTTCGCCCTTCTGATGCTGCATAGAACGAGCCTGACTTCTTTTCCACAAGCCAGACTTTCAAACAATGAAGCGCTGCCATGTGCAGCCTTGAACTACCCTTGTGTGGGTTAAACCTACCAGGGGCCTTCAAACACTCATGGGACATGGCGTTTAGAACTCGCACCCACTTGCTAACTCACCTCCAGAAATTCTCCAATTTATCAATATCTTTCCAATATGATGCCTGAAATGTGATTCAATACTCAAATGCATCAGATAAAAATTTCTGGGAGTGATGAAACAAGGGGTATGGTCTCACATATCTCTATCTTAACATTTTTAATTATCTGATAACATTTTTAGGTGAGCTATACGTTTGTTCTCTCTTGACCCTCTTGCTCACTAGGAAAATAGGCATGTATAATACAGATCATTCTTAGCTTTACAAATAGGGAAGTAGAGAAGCACAATGTGTAAGGGAAAGGCTTTGGAGTAAGAATGCCTGCGTTAGAGAACAGCTTTGCCACACATTAGTTGAATGGCTATGAACAGTTAATTAAGCTCTCTGAGACTCCACTTTTCTCATCGGCAAAAAAGGAGGAGATAGCAGCATCTACCTTATAGAGTTAGTGTGAGGATCTATGAGTTATGCATACAAACAACTAGAATGTGGCTGTACCTAGTGGTGTTCAATACATGCTAGTTACCATCATTGTTATTGTTGAGAATTACTGCCAAAGTCAATAGGTTTGTTGGAAAACCCCTGCTTTTTAACTTCATAGCTTTATGGTGTATACCTAAAGAACATCACTTAATTTATCTATTTAGGTTAGTGTCTGCAACTACTAAATCCTGGAGGTGACCATCAGAAAGTTGGGCTGCTCAAAGTTAAATGTACTATGGATACTGAGTTATTTTTTTCAGTGGCTGAGGTGGGTGTTTGGTTGCATCTGATGCAAATATTTGCCAGACTAAAATTACTAAAGGCCATGGAGCAAACCTATGTTATTTTCTGGGGAGCATCCTAGCCTATATGAGGTGCTATTTTGTCTCACCTCTGAGTGGAGGAGTGGTGGCCTCCTCCTCTTAGCTCCAGGTCCCACATGCAGAGTTCAAATGATGGCTGACACATGACTCTGCAGAGGGCTCATTTTATGGGTGTCAAAGATAGCAACAATCAGTATAATTTTAGCGAGTATAATTGAGGACCTTGATCCTGAATACCTTTTAAAAACTCAACTGAGGAAAAAAACTACAGAGGTTTACTGAAGGACATGCAGTCATCCATTTGCTTTTAACCCTGCCTGTGGTGAAGAACCACTTTTTATTTTCATTTTTTTAAGTTTCCAAACTACTGTGGATGAATATTGTGTAAAACAGAATTAAACTGTTACAGTATTGTCTGGATGTATAACAGTTTCTAAATGCTTCCTCTCAATTTCTGTATTAAAAGAACTGGTACCAACTAGCTTGAAGACTGCTAGCACTCCTGGGACAGCACTGAGCACCCCGCTCGACATCGTGCCGTGGAATAAAACAGGCCACCAGGGCGCTGTGGACTTGCATTGTTCAAGTAGTCACCCTGGGAAACACTTTTTCCCAACTGCTTTTGGTGAAATATCCCTGGACTCTGCTGAAGAATCTTATTTTAAAAAAGAAAACCCTATCAAGTTCTCCACTGTACTAAGTATATTTCTGAGGATGATATAAATTGTACTTTGCTCTTTCATTTTTATGATGCTTCAAAGAACAAGTTTCTCTATAGACTTAGTATTAGGAAAGGTGTACTTTTCTAGCAACAGATTTCTTTTACTCACTCACACTCTGATTATAATTGCAGTTTTCTTACTTCCTAAACCTTAGAGTCTAATTTGTGGTCCATTTCCAGGATGTGCAAAGGATTTTATAATATTCTTTTTTTTTTCACATTTAATTCAGACCTGTTTTACCTTCTTAACTTTATTTTCCTTATATATTTTAAGTTAAAGTTTCTTGCTGTATTAAAGGTATACAAGCCTCATATTAAATGATTTTAAGAACAAGACAGATGTAAACATGTAATGAATAGACAGCACAGAACTCTGTGTTCCATGACATGGCCAAAATTCGCATTAGCTTTAAAAGCAGCAGCAGCATACTGTTAGCTTAGATGAAGCTCGTGACCACCCAAACTCCTAAAACTTTTCTGTAAATATTACTGACGGCAGCTCCCTGCTCCCTGCTTGACTGAGACTGACTGCTGACTATCAGTGCAGGATGCTGTGGTTACATTCCAACTCGTTCCTCGATCTGTATTCTAATCTTCGGTATAACCCGTCTCACAACTTGTATCATCTAAGATCTGATAAATTCCACTACACAACTGCGATAGAGCTGTATGACATTCACTTTGTACATGAAACTTACTCCAAGCTTTATTTTCCTTCCTCTACTCTATTTTAACATTTTAAAAAGCTCTCCCAAATTAGCTGTAACTCTATCAAAAACTTCAAGTCATCTCTGGTAGGTAGGAGGTGAGCTTATGAAAAATGTATTATGGATGAAAACAGGAGCTAAGAAATGGGATCCTGTGGCAAAAGACTACCACTGCTTCCCAGAAACATTAATGTGTGGAAATAAATAAATGTTTTTGTAAAAATCCTGGTTTGAGACTTAAGTGATAACTTTAACATTATTTAACCCTCAATGAGCAATACAGTAAAACTTCCAGAACCTATGAAGTTACAAAATAAAATACAGGTATCACAAACCACCCCTCACAAAGTTACCCAACTAAACTCTTTTAGTAGGATAATGTTTATATAAGTGTTAATACAGTAATTTCCACAAAATATGCAATGTGCAGATACCATCATTTCCCATTTGTTAGCTAATATTTTTTATTGAAATTATTTAAATCTAAGATAGCTTATCAAAATTAATCAGGCAATGAACATATTTCACAGAGCAATGTGGGGTGCTAAGTTTTCTTGATAGCTTTTGTTCAAGTAGAGCCTCTGAAGAAATGTAAATATAGCTGTCTTTGTTTCTATGTTTCTAAAAAAGATCTGGTATTTTTGCCATATAATAATATTCACTTTGTAAATAAGGATTGAGAAAAGGATGGGGAATAGAAAGGTGAAATGATGGGAGACCCATTTTTCTTTCAATTCTCATTAATGCTGCAGGTCCCTCTCTCCTCAGGCTCCCCCCACGCTGACTCCCCATCACCCTTCGGCATTTCCTATCTGGAGCCCCATTTATACTTCTCCCTTGTAATGAATGTCTTCATCCCACTTCCTTGCACAAACTGTGCCTCTATACTCTGTTGTTATGTTATTAACTGTGCAAGAGAAATTAACAAGAAATTAACATTCATCAGAAAATGAACGTGTTTTTAGGTTGTACTCATTAAGACATGTTATATTCTGATAAGGAAATTTTGTGAGTGTCATATTACATCAGCTTGATATACTTTAGTCAAAGATTAAAATTCCAATAAAATATCACTTAGAAACAGAAAATTTCTCTAGATTCATCAGTATCCTAAAAGAAAAATGAGGCATTTCTAATTATGTATGTAGATCACATTATAATATTTATTTCCATGTATGCTATAGTATTAAAGGTACAGAAAGATAGCAAATATTTACCACTGTGGATTCTTAAGTGCTCTTTTAGATGGTGTTTGTATTTGAAAGCTTTTCCACATTCAGTGCACTTGAATTTACGATTACCCCCAGACTGCGTCACATGTCTCTGTAAAAAAGAATTGGTATTTTATTTATAACATGGAAAAAAAAAGCTTTAGACATAAAGAACACCCAGTCTGCTAAAAAGTAATGCTTTGGTGATTATTTTGTTTCTTAAAGTCCTCAAATTATGATAGTCACAAAAATCTAACACTTGCAATATTACCAAAAAGGAGGGTGATAGTGGAAACAAAATTTTGACATAGAGAAAAATCTCCACTTTCTAAGAATTTAAAGTATCAGAATAATACTTTATTAAGCAACACACACACACACACACACACACACACACACACACACACACACACGGAACTGGAGATTATCTCATTTGCACTCCAGTTTATAGATAAAGAAATTGAGGTCAAGAACACTCAGTAATCTGTCTAAAGCAGTTACTCAACAGAAAACCAAGGTCTCTGGAACAGGAGAAAAGGCCAGGCTTTTCCCAGTATTTTATCCTGTCTCTTATATGTTTGATATTTCTAAAATGTACTTTAATCTGATGATCAAAAAAAATATGTCCATCTTTTCCAGACAAATATGGATCATTATAATAGCTTTCTGTCTCATTTATCAAATCTCCACTTTTATATATTTCAAATATATTCTATACCCTTGATCTTAGAAAAACGCTGCTTGAATTGAATCAAATCCTACTCATAAACCTCCAAGGGATTCCATCAACTCATGAATACAAATTCTGAGTCTACACACATTCCGAGTTCACAGACCCTGAATTTGCAGGCTTATTCCTCACTAGCTCTCCATAAGTCCCTGTCTCAGTCACTTAGTGAGTCTGTGTTTTCTTTGTTTGTTTTTTTGTGCATACTTTGCTCTTCTTTCTCCTTGCTTTGGTTTATACTATTCCTTGTTCCTTGGCTATGTTTCCCTTTAATTATGACATTTAAGACTCGCCCTGTCTTCCAAGGGCTTCACTCAAGTACTACTTGCCTCTTGCTCACCCTAACAGGAATCTCCCTCTTTTGTCTTTCATGTGAAAGAAAAGAGAATCTGTACTTCCTATGTACCAGGCATGATTTCATCTAAACCCATGGCTTTGAATATTAAATATATGGTGACAATTCCCAAATTTATATCTTTAGTCCTCTTCCCTCAATTACAGACTCTTATCAACAATTGCTTCCTTGATGCTGGAAGGTGGTAAGCATCTGCTGACATGACTAACACTAAACTCTCAACTCTCCTACAAATCAGCTCCTCCTCTAGTGTTTCCTGCCTTTGTGAATAACATCCTCATTTATTTGATTATTGCTTAGGCCCTGAACTTTAGAGTAGTCCTTGAACCCTCTCTTTTTCTTATATCCTTACCTATTCTATCAGCAAGCCATCAAAATATATTCTGAGCCCAACATTCCTCATTAAATAATGTCTGTCACCACCATCAAGTTTAAAGCCACCAACCACCCTGGACCTACAACAATCACCTCTAAGTGGTCTCCTTGCTTCTATTTTTGTCTCTTGACCTATTCTCAACAGCCAGTGTTCCCTTAAAAAAAGTTAAAATTCAATATCCTTCAAAGGCACCCCTATTGCATTTTGTAATGCAATCAATCGCACGTCTTTATCCTGGCCTGTACAAAGAGCCACATCAGCTGCCCCCATACCTCCCTGGCCTCGCCCTCTTTTTCCTCTTTATTCACCACACTGGCCTCCTGGCTATTCTTTGGTGATGTTGGGCAGGTTTCTGCCTCAAGGTCTTTTTGTGCTTCAGTCTGTTCCCTTTGGTAGCATGTGCTTCTCCTGGTCATGAAGCCAGCATGACTGGCTTCTTCATTTCATTCAGGTCTTCATTCAGAAAGGTCTCCCTATCCTCAAAACAAATAGCAACTTTCATCACTTTCTATCCTCTTCCTCTATTTTCTTCAGTATGTCTGTTTTTATATTTTATAGCTGTTTTATATTACTTATTAAAAAGGGTGATACAAAAGTAGGTTTATAGTTGTCCATGTGGAAAATACAATAATTAATAAATAATAATAATGCAAGAATAAACTGTATGTTTTGCACATTCCTGACTGTCAACCCACTATTTTCCTACCCTGTCTATGCCCTGTACTGCCAGGGACTTTGCTCATCTTTTTCACAGTTTTGCCTTTCACACCTAGAACAGGGCCAGACACATAATAGAAACTCAAATATGTGTTGAATGAATAAATGAGTAAGACATGGAAGTTCTTACCTTTAAGATATGGAATGATTTTCAAAGGCCAGCAAGCTAGACATTCTACCCTTTAGTTTGCTGCCTCATAATCTAAATTTTTTCCAAGACCTCCCACTTATATTTCCTCACCTTATTGGTCCCTACATTTACCACAGATCTTTTCTGACTTTATTCTGACAACACATTTCATATGTGAAACGTACTACCTTTTATCTATCAAAAAAATCACTGAAAAGAAGGTTTCATGATCGTTAGAGGTCTTTTGACTTGTTTTTATAATGGCATCTCCTTGTTTTACCATCAGCTCTACCTATCCTTTGGGGATCCTTTTCTTTGACGAGGGCCGTGGTACAGAGAGAATATGGGGCAGCAGTTGCAGGATGGATCTGCTCTCCACATCACGTGAACAGGCTCTTTTCCCAAGGCCTGTCTATACTGTGGCTACATCAGGGCTCTCAGATGAAAAGAGCACTCGACTATGCTGCTAGCCTTATTGGTGGAACCTAATCAACACAACAAACAAGCAAGCAAAATATAACCAGACATTGAAATAAAGAACAAACTGGCAGTAACCAGAGGGGAGGGGGAAGGGAGATAAAGGAGGAAAGAAGGGGAAGAGTCATCAAGGAACATGTATAAAGGACCCGTGGATAAACCAAAGCGGGAAGGATGGGAGGGTGGGGGGTTGGGAGGTGGGGAGCTGTGGCTGGGGAAAGTGGTGGTGGGAAAATGGAGACAACTGTATTTGAACAACAATAAAAAATGATTAAAAAAAGCACTTATCTATATTGTCACTAGTAAGACTAATAGGGGCAGATGGTAGAAAGACAGTGTTTGACTTCAGTAGTCCCTCTCTGCATCAGTTTTCACCTTCTCTTGGTACTTTCTCTCATTTCAAGTGCTCCTTCACAGACTTAACCATTAACCCATATAAGGCAATCTTGGTCTTACAGTTCCTGATTTGCCAGTCCCCAGCCCCAAATCTTATTTGTGAGTGTTCTTACTGACGTCCTGAGAAGGTAGGCTGACCATGCTTATTCTTTTTCTAAAATTTTTGTTGGCCTTTTGGTTTAGCCATCATCTTAGCCAAAGGTCTAACTTACTCCCTATGGGATATATGACTTATATTAGGTATACTCCTAGGGCAAAGTTCATAGAAATGAATACATATATTCACAACCCTTTGATAGAAGAAAATGGACAGGTGCCTCAACCACAACATACAGCCTTGACACTCCACACAGCTGAATATTTATTTGATTTTTAAAATCAGAATTAAGGAGATATTCAGTTGATTGTTTATAGTTGATAGTTATCAAGATCTTATAAAAGGAGAACTGGCAAGATTCTTTCATTTTAATTCTTAAGTACACAATCAACAGTTTACATGTAATTTATACTTATAGAATAGTCTTAGTTTATACTTTTAGAAATTAGGGCAAAGTGACATAGCAATAGAATAAACCATATGAAAATTGAGTCTTCAGAATAAAAATGCCTTAGAATCTAAACTTTAGATTCTTATAGGAGGCAACTTCCCTTACTATATGGAAAAAAACACTGTAGGTTATACCGACAACAAATAGTTACTGGTTCACGCAGAAAATAAAACTTTATTATTATTTGGATTTTTATTTAAATTTCATCAATAGTAGGTCATATGTTTTATGTAACCAATATTTATTTTCCTACATTGAACATTTTAGTACAATGTATTATGAAATCCAGGTACAAACTTGAGAAATACTTTTGTAGTATATTTAAAATAATTAAATTGAGATGAAAGGGATCTTCTCTGAAAAAGAGAAAAACTTCGTTACCTTTGAAATCATGTTCACAATGTGACTGTTAACTCAGAAATGACCAGATAACTTAAATAAAATAATTGCTTTCATTTTTAGAAGGCTGGAGATGAGACACTGGCTAGCGCATCTTTTTAACTACTAAGCATATTAAAAACCCTTGCCTTCTATGGAGGGATACATTCTCAAAATTTGGAGAGCTCATTTCACTTACTTGATCTCTTCCTGATTTATGTGATGTCATGTGACGTTCAAGTTGGGTTCTGTATGCAAAGGTGTAACTGCACAGGGAGCAACTAAAGTTATCTTCATTCTTTTCATGGCGATATTTAATGTGTTCTTTCAGAGAGGTAAAGCGTTTATAGCCTCTATCACAATATGGGCAAGTAAGTAACTGGGAAAATGCATCTGGTGTTCCTGTAAAAGAAAGATCATATATTTTAAATTTAAAAAATTCAAAAATATATGTAAATTATATAATTGTCTAACACTATGATGTACACCTGAAACTCATATAAAATATTGAACATTAGTGGTAATTGAAAAATAAAATGGAAAAAATAAAAAATATTACCAAAGCTACCTGAGTCCCTCTCTAAACTGTGTGCCAGATATTATGCTACCAAGTTTCTATTTGATCCTCAATGCAATAATACTCATCTCTATTTTATAAAGCAGAAACATGAGGCTAAGAAAGATTAAATAACTTAAAAGTCACACAGCCAGTAAATTTGATTTTTAACTGACAAAGTGGTATTACACTTTAGGATTATCAGGTTATATGGTTCCAAAATTGATAAAGTCAGGATTCAAATGTGTGCTGTCTGACTTTAAGGTCCCATATGTTTTTCGCTAAATCACAGTTTTCTTCTTTTATATGGCCAATTAGACAGAGGAAACAAAAGTAAAATTAGAATGTAGATTACATTTGTAAATACACGATCTGTCCAGAAAGTATATAGCCATGCACTATAAAAAATAGAGACATTTATTGAAGATATAGGAAACATTGTACATAGGGCAATGATGCCCTACTCCCTTTCAAAATTATGACATTCTTGAGGAAAACTGGTTCATTGGTTGGAGTTTGAACCACATCATTAGCAACTGCAGCATGATGTTCCTTCTGCTCGGGCAGCAGAAGCCATGGAATGAATTTTGCCATGATACATTTCATGCCAAGTTCTTCATCAAAATCTCGGACGCAGTAGTTTTTGGAACCTCCAGATCAGCCTTTAGTTCTTGCACTGTCACCAGTCATTGTTGACTAAGCCCATTCAACATTTTTAGGTGATCTGTTTGTTGTAGGCCTTCTAGAACGTGAATCACTTTCAACAGATTCTTGACTATCTTTGAAGAGTTTGTGCTGCACTTTTACTTGCGCTGCACTCATTGAATCATTCCTGAAAGCCTTCTGAATCATCTGAATAGTTTCTGTGGAGGAATGTTCAAGTTTAACACAAAATTTGATGCAGATTCATTGCTCTACTCACTCAGTCATTTTGAATGAGATGGCCACAGTGCACATGCTCACTCAGCAGCATCTACTGCCCCCACTGACTAGTACAGTGAAGTCATCATTGTTTACATGTGCGCATTCCAGTCCACTCTCCTTGGCTGCCAGCTTACATTGATGTTGCTCAAACCATTCTTGTTATATTAACAATGGCTGTACTTTTTCTGGACAGACTATATATCTGTATCTATACACAAATGAACTTTTATACCATAACAGAATCTTTCTATAAGTAACAATGTCATCATTATTTAATGTTAATTCTTTCATATTTGAAAATGACACTTAGTTACTGTCATCAGAGAGTATGTAGTACATAACTAGACTGACCAAGTTCAGACCAAAAGAATGCATATATAATGGGCGGGGGGAAGAAGCAATAATGGAGCCAGATAAAGGTCGACCTCATAAAGACCTCTTGGGCCTGATTATTCATGTTTTTTCCCCTACTGAAATAAACTGACAAATTTTCTGTATAATGTTATATAAATGAATAAATATGAAGTAGCTTTCAAATAATAAAGGTATTATGAATAAATTGGGGTTCACTGAATGAACTATATGTAATTAGTAATCATCTAACCATACAATCCTAAAATGTAATACTGCTTTGTCAATATTATTTAACTAAGAGTAGTTTTTTCCATAGCTGATCTATTTCTTCAAAAAATAGGTTTCTAAGTGACATCTTATTGTAAATGTCATCTCTACCTTCATTTTTATTTTCTTACAGAAAAACAGACCATGAAGGAAGATTTTTTAACAATCTTTAAATGCTTCATAAACATATATTACCTTTATTACAATTCAAGATTATATAAACTAAATGTTTTCCTCAAGGATCAGCCTGAAAATAACAGACTGAGCACCTAACCCTACACAGCTAGGTAAATATGCTAAATGTATCAAAATATGAATATGAATATTTTATTCAAAATATTAAAAATCAACTCCCAAAGTTTAGGATGGCATCTTTTATTAGCAAGGCTACTGGATCCAAAGAGTTTTGGTTGATGATTCTAACATGACTTGCTTCTTCAGGGACTTGATTTGCCACATAAGGCAATTCTTCCATAATCATGTTATGTTTTTTGTCTACATTTTGTATTTGTACAGGCAAGTGGGAAGTTAACAAAGGACTGATACTGCCCAACTTCAAGACTTACTATAAAGCTACAGTAATGAAGAGAGTGTGATACAGACAAATGGATCAATGAAGCAGAACAGGGAGCCCAGAAACAGATCTCCATAAATATAGTCAAACTGACCGTTGACTAAGGAGCGAAGGACAGTCTTTTCATCATATGGTAATAGAAGAACTAAACGTACTCATGAAAAAAAAAAAAAGAATCTAGACAGAGACCTTTAGACCATTCACAAGATTGAACTCAAAATGGATCACAGACGGACCTAACTGTGAAATGCGAAACTATAAGACTCCTAGAAGATAACACAAGAAAACCTGTATGACCTTGGGTATGGTTGATGACTTTTTAGATGCAATACCAAAGACACAATTTATGAAAGAAGTAACTGGTAAGCTACATTTGATTAAAATTAAATAATTCTGCTTAAAAAGACACTATCAAGAGAATTAGAAGATGAATCACACAGATTGGGAAAAATATTTGCAAAAGGCCCATCTGATAAAGGACTGTTATCCAAAATATACAAATAACTCTTAAAACTCAACAACAAAAAAATCAAGTAACTCAATTAAAAATGGGCCAAAAACCTTAATAGACAGCTTACCAAAGAAGATATACAGATTGCAGATAAGTTTGAAAAGATGCTCCACATCATATGTCATCAGGGAAATGCAAAACAACAAGAAACCACTACATACTTATTAGGACAGCCAAAATCTGGAACACTGACAATGCCAAATACTGGCAGGGATATGAAACACCAGGAATTTTCATTCATTGAAGGCTGGAATGCAAACTGGTACAGCCACTTTGGAAGATAATATGGTAGTTTCTTATAAAACTAAACATATTATTACCACACAAATCTAGCAGTGGTGCTCCTTGACATTTACCAAGAAGAACTGAAAACATGTCCACACAAAAATTTGTACACAGATGACATTTATCCATAGTTGCCAAAACTTGGAAGATGTCCTTTAGTAGGTGAATGGATTAGTAAACTGCAGTCCATCCAGAAAAGGAATATTTCAACACAAAAGAAATGAGCCATCAAGCTATGAAAAGACATGGGAGAACCTTAAATGCAGATTTCTAAGTGAAAAAAGTCGATCTCAAAAGGGATATATGCTATATGATTCTACCTATATGACATTCTGGAAAGGACAAGGTTATGGGGTCATGAAGATCAGTGGTTGCTAGAAGGAGTAGAGGAGGGGGGAATATGAGGAGGCAGAGCACAGAGAATTTTTTAGGGCAGTGAAAATACTCTGTATGATATTGTATCATATATACATATCATTATACAACTGTCCAAACCCACAGAATATACAACACTAAAAGCAAACCTTAATGTAAATTATGAACTTGGAATAATTATAATGTATCAATGTAGGTTCATTCTTGGAAGAAAGGAAAGAAAGGAAAGAAACAAAGAAAAGTACCATTCTGGTGAGTTATGTTGATAGCAGAAAAGGCCTATGCCTATGTGGGGAGAAGGAATATATGGGAAATCTGTATCTCTGTCTCAATTTTGTTGTAAACATATAACTGCTCTAAAAAAAGACATAAAAAAGTCAATGATTTGAGTATTAAGCTGAATATATCCATTAGACTGGGACCCTGGAAAAATCAAGTCAGATTTAGGATCTTAAAACTTGAAGTATCCTTAAACATTTCAATTAACTTCTTAGTATTTGGTACAGGTCTTGCAAAAAACTTCTTAGAGAAATATCTGCAAGGTATTTTTGTCTGTTTCTAGTGCATGGAAGGGCAGAATGACAGCTCATTTCTTTTTAGGAGATTATGAAACTCAATTATTGCATTTGTTACTCTTTATACTGTGGCTGTTCTTATCAGAGTAGACTAAACCAGATAGAGAAAAACTGTCTTCAAATTAGTATATTTTGAACTAGACAACCATGTTTGCTTGCTGGAAGAATGGTGGGAAAGAATCCGTGAGCAGTCAGTGTCATCCTACTTTTCATTTCTACTACTTGCTGCCAGGTTAATGAATGGAAATCAATGTACAGACACTGATCTAAGCATTTCACATGCAGTGGCATTACCACTGTGTATAAATATTATACTGTTATCATGGACATCGGACAATGTTCTGTTAGTTGAAGAAATTAGTCTCTACAGCCAACTGCAATCAATTTTGGTTTTCAAAAATGTTCCCTATATAGTAGAGTAGTAGGTTCCTATGGTAGAGTAATAGCAATAATCCTTTAAAGATGAAAACAAAATCAACTGTGAAGCTCAATTTACCATTTTCATCATGACCACTGGCTTCTGGCGTGCCCTGCCTCTGGTCATCTTCGGGTGCCTCAGGGTAAATGACAGCAGTGTCCTGTTGTTGCAGGAACTCTTCAACATTAGGATCATGGTTTTGTTCATTTTCTGCCTCTGAGTCGCATTCATCATCTTTTACTAGAAGAAATACATACTTTATAAATAGCAATTTTGCCACCAAGTTGTTACGAATTCTTTTATGAAAAATAAATTGTTTATCTTGAGATTATTCTTAAATTTTTAGGAAATATTTGATGAATATTAAGACAAAATTCACTCCATTCTGTTATTATTAAGAAGTCATTTGAAATAAATTTAGTGTTATAATAGTTTAAAATAAACTTAAAGTGTTATAATAGTCTTGAAATCTTCACAATATTCTCTGTAAGCCTCAAAAATGTACTTCTATTATATGTTACTGATAAACAAGATAGAGATAAGGTTAATATAGTTGGCTGAATTTCTAGTTTCTCAATGTTAAAGCAAGGGGAAAAAAGCAAAGAGAAAAACCTTAGTTCTCAAACCTTAGTTTTTTTCTAGCAACATGCTGAGTCATTTAGAGTTGTGTTTTAAATGGAATCATTCTCAATATAAACTGCTCTGAAATACAGTTCAGTGATGTGATTTCTTAGAAAATGGCTTTAATAGTTATTTATAGTTAGAAAAGTTCTGTTAAGCATCAAAGTACCAAATCAATAAAATTGCTTCTTATCTCCTCTAGTATTCACATACAAGTAGGGCTGTTCTTGCTCTATTTCTGCCTCAATAGATGTTTAACTGTGGCATTAAGGCAGTGGCTTTTCCCTCCTTGGGTTAGAAAGGGTTAAGAGCCAGCAGAATGTTTCCATTCTTGCTGCTGAGTCTCCAAAGCAGCCCCGCTGCACTGGAGTTTTCCTTCGTCTCCCCCACTGGCTCCAGAGAAGAGCTGCCATTCCACAATGGTGTGAACTGGAATGGGTTAGGATGGCTCCCCAGTGTCTCTTGGCTGACTTCTTTACTCAATTCTGACTGAACTGTTGGCTCTAAATTTGTAAAACAGCACTTCCCAGAAGACGGAAATTGGGCCAAATTAGAATGGCCACATATGGTCATCTTTTTTGTTTAGCCAAAAAACAATCTTACTAAAACTCCTGTATAGTATTAATAACTGATCCTTAGGGTGGCTGCTGTTTAAAACCTTAGAGCCAACGACATAGTAATAATGGTGACCCATCACTTTCCCCCTCCTTTTTAATACAGTCAATAACTATTAATTATTTAGCATCTTCCAGTAGTTACCAAACTGGGGTTATTGGATCCAGGGGTAAGTGAAAACTCTTTAAGAGGTAAGCTGGTACTGTTCGTTTTAAGGGAATCTATGTCCAGATCCTCAACTTTCACGTACGTTCTTTCTTAGCATCCTGAAGGGTCATTTTTCTCTCTAACCTCCCCTTTTCACACACAAAAAAACCATATCCTTCCATCGATCCAGTACATAACATAATGCATTGTCTTGGAGTATAAAAAAACTGCAGGTCACCAAAGAAAAAATCAAAATACCGATTAGGGAAAACCTTCTTTACTGCTTAGTCAAGACAACATAAAAGCATGACAAGCCTTCCTGTCTTTCCTGTTTACATGGACACCTACCAGAGTAAAGCATGGCAACTGAAATGAGTTTACTGTGGTCCCAGTTAGGAAGCTCTGAAATCAGGTATGTAATATGGCAGGGGGAAGTGAGAGTAATTTTCTTTTAATGACCTTACCCACTGCATTCCCTATTATTAAAAAATTCATTGCTTTTCAGGAACCTGGTGAGAGCAAAGCAAAGAGTATTCTCAAAACTCATTCTTTGCATCTGTCATTAGCTGACACAATAAGCATTCTTGAACAGCTAAAGCAGTGAAATCAGTGTTATCAAATCTTTTCAATATAACTTTAAATTTTCAAGTTAAACTAGATAGAATTCATAATGAAATATGCATTTTATGTAATTTCTTAAAGGTTCATGTAGATTTAACAAGAGACTTAAAATATTTTTATCAAATTATATTATATTATAAAATATTTCCTTCAATTAAGTAGTCTCCACTTAAAAAATGTTTATATATTCTATATCCTAGTAACTACATATATATACACATACATACATAGGTACACTAACACACACACATGCAAATGATAGAATCATAGTTTTTAAGTAGTATACACTTTTTAGAATCATACAGTCTATTTTAAACATGAACCTTGCATCTTTAATAACTTGTAAGTTTATCTATGCACACACTGGCTCTAAATATACTCATTTAAAGACAAATATTTTTATAATTTATAAAAATTAGATTAGATCAGAATAGTCCTAATCACCCTATTTGAATAATCTATATTTAAAAGATACACTTATTGCACTTATTGCTCTGGCCAGGTAGCTCAGATGGTTGGAGCATCATCCTATACGCCAAAAGGTTGAGGGTTTGATTCCTGGTCAGGGCACATACCTAGGTTGTGGGTTCTATCCCTAGTCAGGGTGTAAGCGGGAGGCAACCAATTGATGTTTTCTCTCTCACAATGATGTTTCTCTCTCTCTAAAATCAATAAACATATCCTCAGGTGAGGATTAAAAAAAGGCATATTTATTTATACTTTTTAAATTATTTGTAATTTATATATTCCTCATAAAAGAAATTTTAAAACAATTTTATTGAAATTGTTGGGATGGCATTTAGTTAATAAAATTAAGTTGGTTTCAGGTGTACAATTCTATAACACATCATCTGTATACTGTATTGTGTGTCCATCACCCCAAGTCACCCCAAGTCAGGTCTCCTTCTGTCACCATGTGTCCTCTCTTTACCTTCTTCTATCTCCCTCCACCTCCCTCTCCCTCTGGTAGTCGCCATACTGTTGTATCTATGAGGTATTTTTTTTTCATCAATTACTTTACTGTTGTTCAATTACAGTTGTCTGGATTTTCTCCCCACCACTCCCCCCAACCCCAGCCAAACCCACCTCCCTCCCCTGCTTCCACCCTCCCCCTTGGTTTTGTCCATGTGTCCTTCATAGTGGTTCCTGAAGATCCTTCTCCCCACTCCCCTCTGGCTATTGTTAGATTGTTCTTAATTTCAATGTCTCCAGTTCTATTTTGTTTGCTTTTTTCTTTTGATGATTATGTTCCTGTTAAAGGTGAGATCATACGGTATTTGTCCCTCACCACCTGGCTTATTTCACTCAGCATGAGGTTTTTGTTTTCCTCAGTCCCTTCACCTGTTTCACCCAGCCCCTCAACCCCTCAACACTGCTCCCCTCTGACAGCTGTGTGTCTGTTCTCTGGATCTATGAGTCTGTTTCTATATTGTTAGTTTGTTTATTTTACTAATTAGATTCCACATGTAAGTGAAATCATATGGTATTTATCTTTCTCTGATTGGCTTCACTTAGCTTAATACTCTCAGGTACCTCCTCAAAATGTATATTGACACATTTATTTGAATCAGAAAAATGAAGAAGCACTTTTTTTTTCTGGATAGAGTTCCAGAAATTGAATTTATAATATACAAACTAAGTCTGTAGTTCTAAGGTTTTGATCAAAATATAATTAATCCATGTGGAAAGATAAAAAGATTTATAAAAATATATTGGAAAAAGGTACTAAAGTTAATATTTCACTTTCCCCACCCATTTATGAATATATTAAACAAGGTCCCTCTGAGGAGAAAAAAATGACAAAATCTAAAACCAGATACCATTAATCCTCTGACAACTAAGTACTGGTAAAGCCTTCTTGGTAATGTCCCAGAAAAATGAGGAAGTGAATGGTTCTAATGACTGGGAAACGAATCCTTCATAAAATTAGGTGGCTTTGAATTTGTGCTTTCAACAACATTAAAGGAGCATTTAATTTGTCAGTTGGTAAGACATTAGAAATCTTTTTATTGATATATAACCAAAACTTTGCATATAATTGTCAAGATGTATAAAGAATTGAGTAAGACAGTTATAAAAAAATATTTCATTTCATAATTCATATTTTTATTTAGAAGAGTAAAGTTATCTCAGTGCTAAACAAAAAACAGAAATAGAATTAATGCTAAACACTTTTTCTTCTATAAATAAGTGTCATTAAACTACTGTATATGAACTGAAGAATAATTTAGTTCCTTTAATTTCCTTTCCAGTAACTTAAAAAAAATTACTTATGAAAATTTGTAATGTATTTATGTCATGATCAACTGTGGTACTGACATTTAATAATAAATTAGTCTAAAATTTTTAAAAATATTATGAGCCTTCGAGTGACTAAGAGAAACTAAAATTTAAATTTATATACACATCTTCTTGTAAAGACATGACAATTGATCAAAAATACCTTCAAACAGGAAATAGATACTATGTTAGTATCAAATCCCATAGGCTGTGTAGAAATATGAGTTCAAGAACTAAACATTAGGGTAACAGAGAGGAGGAAGGAGAGAGATAATAGGGGATAATGAGGGGGGTATGAAGGAACATGTATGAAGGACACATGGACAAAGCCAAAGGGGGTGGGTTCGAGGGTGGGAGGTGGGGATGGGTGGGGTGGGGGGCCATGGTAAGGTGAAAATGGAGACAATTGTACTTGAACAACAATAAAAAAAAAGGAGTAAACATAATGCTATATAAATTGTGCAGCAGTAAACATTGTGATATAATAGTTTACATAATATAAAATTTGTAGGATAGTAACAGTACTTCTTACAGTTGTTACGAGAATTAAACTAATTCATACAGCTTAGTACTGTACCAGGCATATAGTAAGTGCAATGTAAAGGTTACCTATTTTTCTCAAAGTTATCCTGCATGGTGAACATAATTTTTCCTTTAAAATTATTCCCAATAAAAAGAGTTACAGTCAGAAAAGTTTCACAATTTTTCCAAAATCACACAGTAAAAAAGTACTGTTATTAGAGCAGGCAATTTGCTCTTAGGTGTTGTATCAAATTCTGGGTTCTTCCCAACTAAACTACACTGTCTCCATGAACCTTCATTTGCCCAGGCCAATTTCAAGCAGAGTCAAGAAATCCTGCAGTTTTACACATAAAATTTAAAGTGGTGGGAAGTGCACATTGTTAATAGGTCAATTAGAAAGCAAAATTTCCTATTCTTAAAATAAACTTATATTTGAATACTAGAGAGAGGAGCAAGTACATAGAAACATACAATAATAATTTGTATTTTCGATATGACAAAGCTCAGAGGTGACTGTCAGAGTAATGAGTTATAGGACTAATTCCAGAATCATCTGTCCACATGTGGAATTATAGGGTTCTAATCATAAGTTAGTGGGAGCAACAACAGACCATCATTTAACATAAAGAATAAAAAGTTTTATTTAGCTATTGATATTTTACTGTGATCAGAATAAAGTATCCTTAGGTGTCCTCCTCTTTTTAGCCTCAGTTTTTGAAACCCTGTAAAACTGTTAACTATATAAACACAAAAGGGATGCTTAGAATGAACAGAGTATATTTTAGGTAATTTTTTTTTAAATTAAGTGTATTGGGGTGGCATTGGTTAATAAAATTATATAGATTTAAAAAAATTTTATTAAATACTTTAAAATTTTATTGTTGTTCAAGTACAGTTTTCTGCCTTTTCCCCCCACCTCTCCCCTGCACCCCAGGCTTCCTCACCTCCCTCCCCTGATTCCACCCCCTCCTGTTTTTGTCCATGTGTCCTTTATCTTTGTTCCTGAAAACTCTTTACCCTTTTCCCCCATTATCCCCTCCCATCTCCCCTCTTGTTACTGTCAGTTTGTTCTTAATTTCAGTATCTCCGGTTATATTTTGCTTGCTTGTTTGTTTTCTTGATTAGGTTCCTGTTAAAGGTGAGATCATATGGTATTTGTCTTTCACCGCCTGGCTTATTTCACTTAGCATCGTGCTTTCCAGTCTCATCCATGCTGTTGCAAAAGGTAGGAGCTCCTTCTTTCTTTCTGCTGCATAGAATTCCACTGTGTAAATGTACCATAGTTTGTTGATCCATTCACTTACTGATGGGCACTTAGGTTGCTTCCAGCACTTACTTGGCTATTATAAATTGTGCTGCTATGAACACTGGGGTGCATAGGTTCTTTTGGATTGGTGTTTCAGGGTTCTTGGGATATAACCCAGCAGTGGAATTGCCAGGTCAAAAGGCAGCTCCATTCTTAGTTTTCTGAGGAAATTCCATACTGTTTTCCATAGTGGCTGCACCAGTTTGCAATGTCACCAACAGTGCGCTAGGGTTCCCTTTTCTCCACAACCTCCCCCGGATTTGTTTGTTGCTTTGTTTATGATGGCCATTGTCACCGGTGTGAAGTAGTATCTCGCTGTGGTTTTAATTTGCATCTCTCCAATGGCTAGTGATGCTGAGCATCTTTTCATATGTCTATGGGCCCTCTGTATGCCCTCCTTGGAGAAGTGTCTATTCTGTTCCTTTGCCCATTTTTAATTGGATTGTTTGTCTTCCTGGAGTGGATTCATGTGAGTTCTTCATGTATTTTGGAGATCAAACCCTTGTCTGAGGTATCATTGGCAAATATGTTTTCCCATAATAGAGAGCTCAAAAACAAACCCAATAAGCCCAAGACAATAAAACTGTAATTGTCTCTATGGTCAATTAATATTTGACAAAGGGGGAAGAAGCATAAAATGGAGAAAAATAGTCTCTTCAACAAATGGTGTTGGGAGAGCTGTACGACCACATGCAAAAAAATGAAACCTGATCGCCAACTTACACCATACACAAAAATAAATTCAAGGTGGGTAAAAGACTTAAATATAAATCTTGACACCACTGAAGTCCTAGAGGTGAACATAGGCAGGAAAATCTTAGATATTCCATGCAGCAATATTTTCATTGATATGCCCCCTATGGGAAAGAATAAACAAATGGGATCTCATCAAAATGAAAAGCTTCTGCATGGTTAATAAAATTATATAGGTTTAAAGTACACTTCTATGATAGATCATCTGTATGTTGTATTGTGTGTTTACCACCCAAAGTCAAAATCTTTTTCCACTTTACCCTTTACTAACCCCTCCACCCTCCTTCCCTTTTTTCTCTCTTCAAACTACACTGAAACTATAGTTCTCTTAACTGCATGAACTGCAAAAGCAAGTCAGGTATAGAAATGATCTGACAAAGTTCTGAACAAATGATGGAAGCTCTTTACAATGTTGTCTACTTCATTAGCACATCATTCCCTTAAAAGTCAAGGAAGTAATAAAAGCAAATTTTATTTTATGTAGAACTGATCCAAAGTCTCAAATGTCTAATTCCATTCTTCTTTCCTTAAAATCGTACATATCAGGGCTTTATTACACGTTTTCTTATTCCTAATTCCACATGTAGTAGGGAAATAATGTAGCAGGGATCATGTTGCAGGTGGGGGGAGACCTCACATTTCAGCAGCAACGGTGGTTCATAAAAGGTTACTCTACTTTCCAGTCATGACTTTTTTTTGCGGGGGAGGGGAAATTATATATTACTCAGTACATCAAACTGAAAGAATTCATTTACTTTTTTAACTTTATTTTTGTGTACACTATTACAGATGTCTCCATCTCCTACCCCTTGCCCACCTCCACTCAGCCCCAACCCCCTTCCCTCAGGCCACCACCGCACTGTCGTCTGTGTCAGTGAGTCATACATACACCCATATTTTTTGGACCATAAGATGCACCTAGGTTTTAGAGGAGGAAAACAGGAAAAAAGCTTTTGAAGCAAAAAATGTGGTAAAATATTTAATAACATAAATAACATAATATTTGACCACTGTAAATGTAAACAGAACTCAACAGCAGCATTAACAACCATTATTCCTCCCAGATTTGGCGGAGGGAGTGTGTCTTATAGTCCAAAAAATACAATGTGATTTTTGGCTAATCCCTTCACCTTTTTTCATCCAGTCCCCTCTCTCCCTTCTCCTCTATGTACCCATGCCTCAGTCTCTATTTTGTTCATTAGATTCCACATATAAGTGAGATCATATGGTATTTGTTTCTCACTGACTGGCTTATTTCACTTAGCATAACCCTAGTGCACTGCTGGTGGGAAAGCGAACTAGTGCAGTCACTGTGGAAAACAGTATGGAGTTTCCTCAAAAAAATTAGAAACAGAACTACTTTTTGACCCAGTGATCCCACCTCTGGGAATATATCCTAAGAATCCTGAAACATCAATTTGAAAAACTATATGTACTCCTACGTTGATAGCAGAATTCATTCATTTTTGTAGTGAAGAGCAAATTGTGAGGTAAAAACTGTAAACTTAGAACTATGAAATGTCCTTTTTGATAGTATTTTGCTTAAAAGGGCAAACAATTTTTTGTAACTCTGGTAATATAAGGCATCAAAGTTTAACAGTAGGTAAAAAGTAATTAACAGTAGTTTTTTTGTATTCATTAACACTATTTTACTAATAACAAACATCCCAATTAAATATTTTACATAATGTATAAGTTGGATGACAAATATTTGATGACAAGCATACCCGAATACATTATTTATATAAGTTAAACACAACCAAGTTAAGGGCAGAATATAAAATCTTAGGCTGCAGGCACTATAAATGATCCCATATTCCATTATTACTTAAATAATTTGGAATGCACCTTTAATTGCAGCACAAAGATCTACTCTGTTTTTTACAAAACTGACAAATATAGCAGTGTAAATGTTTATATTATAGATGACAACCTATTTTGACACATTACTATGAAACGTGCTCATCTTACATAATTAAAAGTAATTTATAAGGATATATGAAGTGGTCCTAAAATGCACTGCAAAGAAAAAGAAAACTATAAATGTTAAATCAAGGAGGAAAATGAAAAAACAAATTTAATTAAAACTATCTGATAGAAATATCTAACTTACAGTTCAAAATACAAAATACAATTATATACTAACAAGTACAATATTTTGAGAAAATAATTGAATAATTTGGAATTCATTTTTGAAGTGTACATTTTAAGAGTTCCAGCTGACTCATGTGACACAGTTTAAGTGCCTAGTATTATCATATGTAAGATCTCGATTCCAGTTTCATCCTTACTCTTTTGCTTCTTAAATCTGATTTGAATTCACTATAAAGGAATAGCCTTAAGTTTAAGGGAGTCACCTAGAGGCATACAATTTAACTTCATTTTGAATTTTTTCACTCACGGAAATCACACAAGAAAAATTTTTGATTCTCTTGTTTGCTGTGAAATGTTCATTCAACTCATCAATATTAATGATTATCACCCAGTTCATAGATAACTCATATTTGCCTAGTCTTTTCTTGTCGCAGCCCGCTGCGGCAGGGGGGCCTCGCAAGTGAGGGTGGAGGATGGTTAACAGAGAGGACCAAGACTCTGATGGTCATGGCGAGTTTATTGAAAGAGCGCAAAGCTTTTAAGCACCGTGCCTCAGAAGCTGCAAAGCGTATCCTTGAGATAAAACTTACAAGTTCCCAGGGACAAGGTTCTCATTAGTACATTGCACCTGTGGAGAAGGGCCCATGCCCTCCCCCTGCGCATGGGAACAACCAGATAATTAGCAGTTGGGAGGTAGCCTGGGCCCAGAACGGCCTTGAGGTTAGAAACCAGGTTTCCACACCACTCTCACGGTGAGAAACCCTCTCCTTAACCCCTTATGGCCGCTGGGCCCCTACATTTTCTGCCTCCTATCTTGTGGGCAATTCAAAGAAGATCCTGGTAACTAATAATAAAGCTCAAAATAATTAGATCTGCATTTCTATAAGCTTGGTAAAAAGTTTGACAGAAGTTAAAATCATCATTCAAATACTTATTTTTTGATTATCTGTAGATAACTTGTCATCCTTGTTGATGAAATTCTGCTCTATTATATGAATCTATACATTTACAATTGTATTTAAAGAAATACAAACTTCTAACTTTTTATGTAAGTATCTATGCCTAGGTATTTAAACACTTAAAGAGGACAAGATAAAGAGGAGGAAAATGACTAAATTCAGGACTCACAAATGCAAAAACCAGGGACACAAAAGACTTTGTTCAACAATTACAGTGTGAAAGGATTTGCCCAGAGAGTACCTGTGCATCCTGCTTCATCGACCTGAGCTTCAGGCCCCAGGATTTCTTGTCCTTCCTTTCCTGTTAAAATCAAAGAGCAAAGGATTAAAACAGATCCATGTATCACAAACACTTGAACTTCTAGAAATCTGAAAAGAATACTTTTAGATTATATTTAAATTTGGATTTTTTCCTTTTATAAATATAGTAATTTGTCCTTGAAAACTGAAGCTTTCTAAAGAAATCAAGCAGATAGTTTTTATCACACTCACAACATATTTTAGAGATGCAAAATTAGTAAAGACTTATACATAATGCTAGAATTATAAATATATTAGAATTATATGCATAGTGGTATGTCAGTATTTTTTTTTAGAACAGGGGCTCTACCTATACACAGTAGGATTCCTTTTTTCATTTCTTCCCCAGAGCACAGGTTTCTATGTTCTAGGCACTGTGCTAGATGCTTTATAAACTTATTTCCTTTAACTTTCATAAGTAACTATTTTATGTTTAAAAAAAACCCCAGACCAAATCTTAAGGCTTTGGGAGGTTAAATAACTTGCCCAAGGAGGTGCAGCTTTAGGTTGTAAAAGTGGAATTTGAATGCAGGTCTGAAGGGCTTTAAAACCTCCTTTCACCACACCCTTGCTTGTCTAACTAGAGTACCAGACAACTAGAAAGACGACCAGACGAAATTTCATTGTTCCCAGAGTAAACACCCTAGGCACTATACTTTCACTCTATTCATGTCTGTTCTCCTCCTCTGCCTCCTATATGTTTACCTGGTTAGTGTTATCTAGGTAAACAAAGCGTTTACCTGGTTAGTGTTATCTAGGTAAACGAAGTGGGCTGATTCACTCTTTTACACAGAGTAAGATTGGAGAGAGTCAATGTGCACATTATTTTGGCAAGCAAAAAGTATGTTTTGTATGTTCAGGTACATTTTATTTATTATAATAATTTATTAAGAACATGTACAGATAAGAAAGACATCCTTTTTTTGAAAATGAGTAGCAAAGTATATATCATATTATCAGAATACTTATGAAGTCATAGTAAAACATTGTGTAGTCATCTGCACCCCAAAGAAATCCCATTGAATATGTCAGTCGAAAACCTTGCTTTAGATTTCCCCTAAATTTGATAACTGAATTGAGAAACAAAACAGTAATCAAGTAAAATCTTTGCTCACATTAAAGCATGTATTTCTTTAAGTGCTCTGGATTATTAGGTGGATTTATTCAGCAGATTTTCTTTACTCATTAACTTTTATACTAGTATTTAAAGATATCACTGTGTGGAAAAATAGTTAAAGCATGCACAAACCTCTTTAGGTCAGCATAAAAAACACATATAAAGTAGATAATAATGATATCAACTTCCACTGAAGAATTCTCAGTTTATGCTTGCTATCAACAAAATGACAACTTAAAAATCCCTGGAATAGTGTTTCCAATACTGCTAGATTAGCACCAGTGTTTGCTAAGCATCTGAGAATCTCTAATGTCCTTTTCCCTCTCTCCAAAGCATTTACTTAAACTAAAATAATGAAAGTATGACAACTGGGTAATTATATGACAATAATACATTATTATATACCTATGCCCTCCATTTTTCCTTAAATGAAAATCAAAACTATCAATTACTTCTTACTAAACACTGACAATAAGTGTTGAAAAAATACTTTGGAAATTATTTTTTTACTTACAGTTATTATAGCAAATTTAAACACTGCCTACAATACAATTATTTATTCACTTCTTCAATCCTTCATTTCTGCTTGTATTAAAATCTAGGCTCCTTCCTTAGATGAACATTTAACACAGTTCAGACTTAATACCACAATTACAACACTGGAAGTCTCCATTCCTTCCCTCATTATTGAGGCTAGAATTTTGGTTTGACAACTAAAACCATGCTGACTAATGAAAACAGAAAGATTCTAATGCTTGCCTGCAATGCGAATACATTTCTTTTAGTGCTGAGTACTGTCTGGGACAGGCTCTTTCTGGCTCTGTCCACAGACCAGTATGAGGATATTCTGGAACAGAGGCTGTTCTAAACATTTTTCAAGTAGTGTTCTACCTTATGTGTTCTGATCTTCTAGCATAGGACATATAAGAGGAGGAAAACAGTAGAGTATACTTGTACATAAGATTTTCTCTCCTGTAAGACTTAATAATGTCAGCATGTTATGAATGACTAACCTACATGCAATTTAGAAAGGAAAGATAGGATGTTCCTAAGGTTTTGTTTTAGTCTAAATTCAAAAGAAAATATATAGATGAGAAAATCTTCTGAATAACAAGACTTTATTTTCAAATAATGACAAAATATAGTTGAAAAATAAGTCATGAAATACTACTCAGCAATAAAAAGGAACAAACTATACATGCAACAACTTAGATGATTTCAAAAAATTGCAGAAAGGGAAAAAAAGCCAATCCAAATAAATGTTACATATAGTATGATTCCATTTATGTAACATTCTTGAAATGACAAAATTATAAAACGGAGAACAGCTTAGTGGTTGTCAGGGGTTAGGGATGGGGGAAAGGTGTAGTAAGACTGACAAAAAAGGAGGGGAACCACAAATTACTAATGTTACAAATGCAAAGGGAGTATCACTACAGAACCAGCACATATTAAAAAAACAGTAAGGGACTACTGTGAATTCAAATAGTAAACATTATGATATGCATTTCTGACTCTTAAAGAGTTTATTCATTTAAATAAAATGACTGATAGGAGGTATAGTTTAGCTATGGATTTAATGAAAATGACATTAAAATGTAAATGTTTGCCCACCACCCAAAGTCAAATCATCTTCTGTCATCATATATTTGACCTCTGTACCCTTTACTACCACCCTTGTATCATAGAAATGAACACTTAAACCTATATAATTGTATTAACCAATATCGCCCAATAAATTTAATAAAAAGAAATGTAAACACAACTGTACTTGAACAAAAAAAGTGAAAATTTTTTTTAAAATTTAAGAAAAAGTCAGTGTTTTCAATATATCAGAAATTATATTGTTTTTAACTACTTACACTTAAAATGAAAATTTTTATATGTCCTCTAAGCAACTTGTGAGGTAGTAGATCCGTTTACAAAATATAAATCAGGAGGATTAATAGTAGTATTTCTTGGGGTAGGACGAGAGTATTAAAGTTGATATAGTATTTTCCTTAGTACTTTACCAGCCACGAAATAAGTGCTATGTAGTTGTTAGCTGTTTTCATAAAAGACTTAACAGGTTTGCATCTTTACAGACATAAATTTAAAAACTTCAAAATGGACCAATTCCTCAAAAGCTAGAAACTGCTAAAACTTATCCAAGATAAAATGGCTAACCTAAATGTTCCTATAACTATTTTAAAACCTTGTATTTTGAATTTGTAGTTTAAAACCTTCCCCTAAATCCATACCAAACAAAACTCCAGGCCTAAATGGTTTTACTTACAAATTTTACCAAACACTTAAATAGGCGATAGCAAGCACTAAATTTAAATAATCTTTCAAAACAAAATAAGAGAAAGGAACACTTTCTAATTCATTTTATGAGGTGAGGATTACCCTGATACCAAAACCATATAACATCAGTACAGAAAGAGAAAATTATAGACCAATATCTCTCATGATCATTGATACAAAAATCTTCAACAAAATATTACCAAGACAAATTCAGCAATATATGAAAAAAAAAAAAAAGACTAAGTAGGGCTTTCCAGGGAATCCAAGGGAGGTTCAATATTTGAAAATCCATTAATGCATTTCACTATATTAATAGGCTAAAGAAACAAAATCATAGTAGCATTAACTGATGCAGAAAATTCACTTAAATTTGAAAAAAAACTTCAACATATGTTCAGGATGAGAACTCTCAACAAACTAGGAATAGAAACTTAGTTTGATAAAGAGGATCTACAACAAACTTACATCTAACATTCTTAAAGGTCAAAGACTGAATACTTAGCCTCTAAAACTGGGAAAAAGGAAAATCGTCACTCTCATCACTCCTGACAGCTTGTAATAAGTCAATAAAAATATAAGGTATACAGATTAGAAAGGGAAAAACCAATCTGTCCCTATTTGAGAAGACTGTCTACATAGAAGCCCAAAGAAATTTACAAAAAGTTCCCAAAACTACCAAGTCTATAGGATCCAAGGTCAACACACAGAAAGCAACCATATTGCTTACTATATAACAGCCACAGAAACTAAATTAAAAATAAAACATTTGCAACAGTTCCTACTGCCAAAAAATTAGTACACAGGCGTAAATCTCACAAAATACGTTCTTTGTGTTTTGTATTATTTTGAAAATACAAAACACTGATCAAAAAAGACCTATGGCAGGATGAAAAAAATCAACATAGAAAATCAGTTACATCTTTAGACACTAACAATGAACTACCTGAAAAAGAAATTTAAGTCTCATTTACAACTGCATCAAAAACAATAAAATACATAAGAATTTAACAAGGAGTTGAAAGATTTGTACATTTAGGACTATAAGAAATTGATGAAATAAACTTAAGAAAACATAAATATGTACAAAGATATCCAGTGTTTTTCAATTTTGGAAGAATTCATAATGTCAAAATGTCCATACTACCCAGAGCCATGTATAGATTCAATGCAATACCTATCAAAATTCCAATGGCATTTTTTACATAAACAGAAAAAAATCCTAAATTTAAACAGCATCACAAAAGACCCCAATAGCCAAAACAATCTTGAGAAATAGTGCAGTACATGTCATACTTCCTAATTTCAAACTATGTCAAAGGTTATAGAAATCAAAACAGTATGGTACCAGCATAAAAACAGACACATAAGACTAATGGGAAAGAATAGAGAGCCCAGAAATAAACTTCTTTGTATATTGGTCAATAATATTTGACAGAGGAGCCAAGAACACTCAAAGGGGTAAAAGATAGTCTCTTTAATAAGTGGTGTTGAGAAAACTGGACATTCACATGCAAAAGAATAATACTCAATTCCTATCTCACACAACTCACAAAAACTAACTTGAAATGGACTGCAGATTTCAATGTAACATGAAGCCATAAAAATTCTAGAAGAAAACATGGGGAAAAAGTTCCATGCCACTGGTCCCAGCAATGATTTTTTTATTCGATAAGACATCAAAAGCACACACAACAAAAAAATAAACGAGTGGGACTACAAACTAAAAATCTTCTCCCTGGCAACAGAAACCATCAAGGAAATAAAAAGGCAACCTGTGGACTGGAAGAAAATGTCTGAAAACCATACACTGTATCTGAAAAGGGGTTAATATTAAAAATATATAAAGAACTTAAACAACTTCACAGCAACAAACCCAAATAACCAATTTAAAAATGGTCAAAAGACAGGAATAGACATTTTTCCAAAGGAGATATACAAATGGCCAACACACACATGGAAAGGTGTTCAACATTACATATCATTAGGAAAATGCAAATCAAAACCACTTTGAGATATCACCTCACACCTGTCAGAATGGCTATTATTGCAAAGACAGTGCTGGTGAAGATGTGGGGGAAAGGAAACCCTTATACATTGCTGGTGGGATTGCAAATTGGTGCAGCTACCATGAAAAACAATATAGAGGTTCCTTAAAAAAATAAAAAATAGAATTATTGCTTTTAGTACTTCTCTCCCCATATATTTATTTAAGTACTTATATCAATATGGGCACATGGATATAAATATCTAGTCACTATATTGTATACCTGAAACTAATACAATATTGTATGTCAACTATAATTAAAAATAAATTACAAGTATATGAGGTCTGTTCAGAAGGTATCCAGCCATGTAACATGAAAAAGAGTCATTGATTGAAGAAGATACAAGAAACATCATACACAGGACAATGACTCCTCAGTCCCCTTCAAAGTAGGCACATTGGGACCTCACACAGTTCTCCCAATCTCCATCAGCTGCCCCACCATATTTTCCTGAATCTCACTGATGGTCTGAAATCTCTTCCCTTTCAAAGGTGATTTTAGTTTTGGGAAAAGCCAGAAGTCGCAGGGTGCCAAATCTGGGCTGCAGGGGGCTAAGTCACCTGGGTGATTTGATGTTTTGCCAAAAATCTCTGCACATGATGTGATGCATGAGTGGGTGTGTTGTCATGATGAAGCTGCCAATCACCAGTTGCCCATAGCTGTGGCTTCTGAAACATCCAAATAATTTTTGTGGAAGAATATTCAAGCTTAACAGAAAATCTGATGCAGATTCGTTGTTCTACTTGCTCAGCCATTTTGAATGTGACGGCCACACAACACATCTGCTCACTCAATGGTACCTACTGCACCGACTAGTACAGCGAAGTCAACATTGTTCATGCATAGGTACTCCAGTCCATTTTTCTTGGCTGCCAGGTTACACTGATGTTGTGCAAATCACTCTTGTTATATTAACAATGACTGAACTTTTTCTAGACAGAATGTATATATATTTTAATATTTATTAAGTTGTATATATTATTAATGTTTTCCATTAGTATTTTCAATTTAATACTATTCAGTTACCCCCAAAAAGCAAATCCTGTAATTTGCAACATTATGCTAGGTGAAATAAATCAGACAGAGAAAGACAAATAATGTATCATCTCCTTACACGATCTTAAAAGAACTTAACTCATTGAATCAGAAAGTAGATTGTTGGTTGCCAAAGTCTGGAGAAGAGTGGAGGGTGGGAAAATGGCAATCAAAGGGCACAAACTTCCAGTTATAAGATGAATAACTTCTGAGAAGTTAATATCCAGCATGGGGAATGTACACCTTAATTGTATACTTGAAAGTTCTAAGAGAGTAGATCTTGTATGTTCTTACCACACACACAAATATGGTTAACTATGCGAAGCAATAGATGTGTTAACTAACCTTATTATGGTAATCATTTCATCACATAAAAAAACATTAAATCATATGGTACATCTTAAACTTACACAGTGTTATAATGTCAAATATATTTCAATAAACCTAGAAAAAATAAAAAGATCTTCTCATAAGCACAAGAAACCAAAGGAGATCTAAATTAATGGAGAGACATACCATGTTTATTAATTAAAAAACTCTTCAACACAATAAAGATATTTGTTCTCCCCAAATTGATCTATAGATTTAGCAAAATTTAAATCAAAGTTCCAGCAGGATTTTTTTTAAATTTTACTTATTTATCTTTAGAAGGAAGGGAAGGAGACAGGGAGAGAAACATCAATGTGTGGTTGCCTCTCATGTGTCCCTTACTGGGGACCTGGCCTGCAACCCAGGCATGTGCCCTGACTGGGAATCGAACCGAGATCCTTTGGTTCATAGGCCCACGCTCAATCCACTGAGCTACACCAGCCAGGGCTCCAGCAGAATTTTTATATAGAGAAGATTATTCTAAAATTCAAACATAAAGGAAAAGGAACTACAAGAGTTAAAACAATTTCTTAAAAGAAGATGCTGGAGGAATAACATTATCTAATTTTAAGTCTTACCATGAGGACACAGCAATAAGATGTGGCACTGGCAGAAGGACAGACACACAGATCAACAGAAAGAGTCCAGACATAGCTCTCCGCCCCAAATACAGACGATTTCTGACAAAGGTACAGGGCAATTCAATAGGGAAAGGATAATCTTTTCAACAGTATGGAAACAATTAGACATCCCTATTCAAAAAAGTGAACTGCACCTCAATGTTCTACCTTACCAAATTAACTCAAAATGGATAATAGATCTAATAAAAAAGTGAAAGACACAAAGGAGAAAATTACGGTGATCTGGGGTTAAGCAAAGAGTTCTTGAACATGACACTTGAAGCATAATAGATAAACGGAAAAATTGATAAAATGGGCCTAATCAAATCAAAATCTAAAAGTTTTGTCCTGGCCAGGTGGCTCAGTTGGTTGGAGCACCACCCCATACACCAAAACACCGAGGGTTTGATTCCTGGTTAGGAGGGCACATACCTAGGTTGTGGGTTTGATCCTGGTCAGTGTGCGTATGGGAGGCAACCAAAAGATGCTTCTCTGTCACATCAATGTCTGTCTGTCTGTCAGTCTGTCTCTCTTTTGATTTAAAAGTCGATAAACATATTCTTGGTTAAGAATTTTTAAAACATCTATAAATTTTGTTGTGTGAAAGGCTAATATAAGAGAATGAAAAGACAAACTACAGATTGAGAGAAAATATTTACTACATTTATAAGGAATGCTAAAAACAATAATAAAAAATAATAAAACAAAATATGCTGATTAGAAAGTGCACAAAAGCCATGAACAGATTCTTCACTGATGAAGATATATAGATGGCAATTAAGCACATGAAGAGATGTTCAAATTCACCAGCCAGTAGGTAAGTGCAAAATGAAAATAACACCTAGTATAAAAAACACACCTAAATTAGAATGGCTGAAGTAAACAACTGGTAAAATCAAATACTGGTGAGGATGTGGAGAAAGTGGATCTTTCATATATTACTAGTGGGATGGTACAGCATCCCTGGAAACAATTTAGTATTTTCTTAAAACATTAAATATACACTTAATATATTACCCCAAAACACCACTTCCAAGTATTTGCCCTAGAGAAATAAAGACCATTTATGTGTCCATAAAATGGAATAATACTCAGCAATAGGGTCAAACTACTGATGCAATAACTTGAATGAACCTCAGAGACATGCTATGTGAAAGAAGCCTGATAAAAATGTTTTATATTATATGGTTTCCTTCACATGATGTTCCCAAAAAGACAAACTAGTGACAGAGAACAGATCACGGTTGCCAGGGCTTGTAGTGGGGGGATGGTATGACTAAAAAGGAGTCGCATGAAGGACCAAAAAAAAAAGAAGAGATCTATGCGGATGGGTGCTGATGCTGGGATGAAAGCACCTCCTTAGTGTTCTCTATATGCACTTCACATAAAATGTTACGTTCAGTGTGTGTATGGATGCGTGTGTATATATATATATTTTTTCTGTTGGACTTGTAAGTAAAAGAAAATAATAGTATGCTTTGAAGTTAGAGACTCGGGTTTAAATCTTGGACTTCCACATTTAATGTGTCATCTTGGCAAGATATTTAATCTTTATGAATCTCATCAGTATCCTTATTTATAAAATGGAGCTAATATCTACTACACAAAGTTGTTTTAAAAATGAAAAAAAGTATAGGGAAGCAATCAGCTCTAGGCCTGCACAGGTATATTTACTCAGTATTATTTTTCTTAGCTAATATGTAAAAGTTGGAATTGCAACTGAATGTTCATTTATTATGTCAGTCTTCCCAGTTCTCCAGTTTTTCAGAAAAGAGGCAGGTCTCTTAAAACCCAAACTAGACCGCACTAGAAAAGTCCTCATGAAAGGCAGAATTAGCCCAATTCATCCTTGTTCCCAAAGTTCCAGTTATTGAGACCAGCTCTGCAATGGTGGAAAAGTAAACTGGCATCCTGCATTGTAAAGGGAGATCAACAGGACCCTGCAGTATGTAATTTATTGCCATTTTATCATTCACGTTTTTGATCTCTCCTTCTTCAAGAAATTCCTTTAACATGTCTGGTAATACCGACTTGGTGATGATGAACTTCTTTAGTTTTTTTTCTTGTCGGGGAAGCTCTTCATCTGTCCTTCGATTCTAAGTGATAGCCTTGTTGGATAGAGTAGTCTGGGATGTAGGTCCTTGCTTTTCATCACTTTAAATATTTCTTGCCAGTCTCTTCTCTTTTGCAAAATTTCTGTTGATAAATCAGCTGGAAGCCTGATGGGAGTTCTCCTGTCAGTAACTAACTGCTTTTCTCTTGCTGCTTTTAAGAGTCTCTCTTTGCATTTAAACTTTTTCATTTTAATTATGATGTGGCTTGGTGTAGGAGCCTCTTAGGGTTCATCTTGTTTGAGACTCTCTGCGTTTCCTGTGTTCCAGGCCTATCTAATATTTTCTCTACCTCAGTTCTAGATCAGCATTTATGCAAGGAGCTTTGGTTTTCTATTGGAAAACGGGATTTGATCTCAGATAAAAAAAATGGAACTCAAAGGGGAAAAAATTAAGAAGTACATATTGGTAGGTACAAAACAGTCATGGGGATATAAAGTGTATCATAGGAATACAGTCAATTATACTATGATAACTATGTACGGTGCCAGGTGGGCACTGGAAATATCAGGGTAACACTTTGTAAAAAGTACGTGACTGTCTAACCACTATGCTGTATACCTGAAAGTATTACAAAATAATGTTTACTGTAAGCTGTAATTGAAAAATAAAGTAAAAGAAGAGACATAATGGTATAGTGAAGACTTGAAGCTTGTCCTGAGTTTTTTCTGTAATACGTTGCATAACACCTTTGGTTGAAAAAGGTTCCAAATAGTAGGTTAAACTGGATTTTGAGAGATGATTACAATTAGGCTCAGTACTGAATTATAGAGCAAAGGATATGTTTTTGGCATAGGTTACTTAGTGTTTTATTATAACTTGTGCCCCCCAAAGTCTTATTGCTATGAATGATAAGATCAGAATTGTAAATATATTTATCATAAAGACATTTTTATTGTCTTGGAATTTTTGTAAACATGTAAATTTCTACAGAGTTAAAAAACTTGAAGTCAAAAATGTGTAAGTCACTATTACTTGGGATCATTTTTTAAATTAATCAATTTTAAAACATTAAGAAATAGCTAATATATTAAACACTATTTATATTATTGGATTAGTTTTATCTAACTTGAAAAACTAAAATAGTAGGGGGCCTAAAAACAGGTATCTCAAAAGTAAAACTATATATTTAAAAACATTTAACTGACACAGGCATGAGAGTTTTTGGTTGAACCACAAAAAGCTCTTGTAAGATGAGGATAGACATGTTGAAACACTGCCAATTTATATTATCTTCCCTACAAAAAGAGTGTAAAGTTGAAAATATTTTAAGACAATAGGATTTAATTAACCCAAAAATTTTGTTTATTTTTGGACATAAATATGTCAAGGTTTACATAATATCTATAATAAAAATAAAGCTTCTTTGATACAATCATTTTTCTAAGAACCTGATATTTCATTCACAGATAAGTTTTAAAAAATATTTAATATAATGAACATTTCAATAGCATATTACATTTTTCAATATACTTTAGATCCTTGATTTACATTATGCTACAGATGTGTAAATATGAGTTTCATGTGGTGCTCTCTAGCACAAGCTAAATGCCAATGACCCCTTTATTCTTTATTGTTTCCCCTTAAAAGTCTTTAAAATAACTAATTGTCATGGATGATGTTGCTTCTTTTAGCTCAGCAATGGTAAATGGCCTTTGTTTTACTACTCCTTGCTTGTTCTCAAGTAACTAGACAGAAACTCTTTATTGAACAAGTGGCCTTCTAAACTTACTGAATACTTTCTGAAAATCTAAGTTGCAGCTACTCTACTTTCTAACTACATGTTGCTAATCTCTTATACTCAATAGCAGAAAAGTTTACATATTTATGTCTTCTTGAAGTTATAAAAGTGATATGATCAAGACATCCTACATCCTTCCCTTCCTTTCTCTCTTTCCTTCTCTCCCTACCTCTCTTCCTCCCTCCTTCCCATCCTCTCTTTCTTTCTTTCCACTGGGTAGTAGTTTAATAGGACACACACACACAAACAAAAACACGACAGCAGTAGAGACAATTCTCATGAAAAAATGGAGCCTAAAATAACTGAATAAAGTGAGGCTCTATCCATTACGTTGACTACTCCTTAAAGTAAACTCCTCTTGTGGTAATTCAAGTTTTCTGATTCTGCTTCAGGATCAGTTTGGTTTGGTCAACCACATCCAATTTGACAGATAAGTTTTCAAATTCAGCCACAAAGATCATTGTAAGGAACCATAAAGCAATTCAAGAACAGAAATTCTCTGTTCGGATCTGAAGTCATAAGCTTTCATAGAAACGCATGACTAAGGGCCACTTAATGGTAACCAACTAAGCAAACTATTGAGAATTACTAACCTTGATATTCATGAATTTAAATTAATTTACTGAGGATGCTGGTCTAATATTCTATTTTGTTGCCTTGTATTACTGGACAATGCTGCTAAACTTTGGTGCATGTTTTCACAAACATATTTTAAACCAGAGGTCCCTGGGACCAATCCATGGCCTGTTGCAAAATTTGATGCAGATTCGTTGTTCTATTTGTTCAGCCCTTTTGAATGCAATGGCCACATGGTACACATGCTCACTCAACAGTGTATACTGCCCCCACCTACTAGTACAGTGAAACTGTCATTGTTCACGTATTTGCATTCCAGGCCACTTTCCTTGGCTGCCAGGTTATACTGATGTTGTGCAAACTGTTCTCATTACATTAACAATGGCTGAACTTTTTCCAGACAGATCTTGTATACCCCTATGTTCACTGTAGCGTTATTCATGGCTAAAACATGGAAACAACTGAAGTGTCCTTCAATAGAAGACTGGATGGAGAAGATATTGTACATATATACAGTGGAATACTATTCAGCCATAAATAAAGGTGGAATACTGCCATTTGCAACAACATGGGTAGACCTTGGGAATATCATGCTAAGCAAAATAAGTCAGTCAGAAAAAGCTAAGAACCACATATGTTACTCATATACGCGATATAACTCTGAAAACTCATAGACACAGACTGTGAGTATAATCGTTACCAGAGGGAAGGAGGGGGTGTAGTAAAGGGTAAAGGGTACCTAATATATAGTGATAGAAGATGATTTGACTTAGGGTGGTGGGCACACAATGCAATATACAGATCATGTATCACAGAAATATACACTTGAAACCTATGTCAATACAGTAAATTTAATTTTAAAAAATCACCATAAAACTGCTTTAATCATATTACAGATTTTGCAATGTAATATTTTTATCATTCAGGTCAAAATATTTCTTCATTTTCATTATGATTTTTGTACTGATCCATGAATACACATTCAAAAGTGTGTTTCTTAAAATTTATAAACATAATTTTCTATTTGATTATTTCCTAGCTCTATCATGTTATGTTCAAGAACATGCTCTGTATGATTTTATCCTTTGAATTTTGCCTAGATTTGCTTTATTACCCTGTATATGCTCTATTTTTATAAATATTCCAAACTTGAAAGAATATTTACTTTGCACTCACTAAGTACATTGTCTATATACCCTACTCATATTTTTAAATCTTCGATATCCTCATTTATTTTGTGTGATTATACTATCAATGACTAAATGAGGTGTGTTATATCTTCCACAGTGCAGATCTTTTTTTTTTGATATTGCCCATTTTTTCTTTATATGTATTTTAGGCCTTGTTATTAAGTACAAACACATTTATTTACTTATTCTTTTATTGTTGTTCTATTACAGTTGTCCCAATTTTCCGTCATTGCTCTCCCCTGCCCCACCCACCTCCTGTTCCCACAGTCAGTCTCCACCCTGTTGCCCATGTCCATGGATCATTTATACTTGTCCTCTGACTAGGCCCTTCCTCTTCTTTCCTCCCTTATTCCTCTTTGCCCTCTGCTCTGGTTCCTGTCACTCTGTTCCTTGTTTCCAAGTATCTGGTTATATTTTGCTCATTTGTTTGTTTTGTTCATTAGGTTCTACTTACAGGTGAGATCATATGTTGTTTGTCTTTCACCACCTGGCTTATTTCACTTAGCATAATGCTCTCCAGTTTCATCCATGCTGCTGCAAAGGGTAGGAATTCCTTTTTTCTTTCTGCTGTGCAGTATGCCATTGTGTAAATATACCAGTTTTTTAACCCACTCATTTACTGATTGGCACTTAGGCTGTTTCCAAATCTTGGCTATTGTAAGTAATGCTGCTATGAACACAGGAGTGCATAGGTTCTTTTGAATTGGTATTTCAGGGTTCTTAGAGTACAATCCTAGCAGTGGAATCATTGGATCAAAAGGCAATTCCATTTTTAGTTTTTTGAGGAAATTCCATACTGTTTTCCACAGTGGCTGCACCAGTCTGCATTCCCAGGACTGGAAGGCTTCACAAGCAAATTTTACCAAACACTGAGGGAAGAGCCAACTCCTATCCTTCTCAAACTATTCCAAAAAATTCAAGAAGAGTAAAGACTAACAAACTCTTTTTATGAGGCCAGTATTATCCTAATTCCAAAACTAGGTAAAGACACAATGAAGAGAGAAAACTACAGGCCAATATCGCCGATGAACATACATGCTAAAATCCTCAACAAAATATTGGCAAACTGGATCCAGCACTACATTAAAAAGATTATAAACCATGATTAAGTGGGATTCATCCCAGGGATGCAAGGATGGTATAATATTCACAAGTCAACAAACATTAATATACCACATAAAAAAAGAAAGACAAAGATCACATAATCATATCAATAGACACCAAAAACACACTTGATAAAGTACAGCGCCCATTTATGATAAAACACTGAGCAAAGTGGGAATAGAGGGAGCATTCCTCAACATAATAAAGGCCATATATGAGAGACCTACAACCAACGTCATACTCAATGGGAAAAAATTAAAAAGATTTCCCTCTAAGATCAGGAACAAGACAAGGTTGTCCACTTTGACCACTTTTATTCAACATAGTATTGGAAATTCTAGCCACAGCAATCAGGTAAGTTTACAAACACATTTATAATAATGAGTGAATTTAATCTCTCATCATTATGAAGTGATCCTATTATCTATAATAATGCTTTTATCCTTAAAGTAGACATCATCTGAAATTAATTTTAGATATACATGCTTTTTGTTTAGTATTTTCATGGGAAATATTATGTGTTTATCTTTACTATAAATTTGTCACTTTATTTGCTCTTATTACATCTCAGATTTTCTATCAAAGATTTCTTTACTCATGCCTACAATATATCCTTTAGAATTTGCTTTAGTAAGGGTCTAATGAATACAAATTTTGTTTTTACTGCCTGAAACTTGTCTAAGATAATTACCTTATTTCACCTCTTTTCTTAAAAGATATTTTTGATAAGTACAGAAATAGTAACCTTATTTCACCTCCTTTCTTTAAAGATATTTTTGATAAGGATAGAATTACTGCCTGGGTTCCATTGTAGTTATTGAGAATTTAGCTGTCAGTCTAATTGCCACTCTCTCAAACATAACCTGACTTTTTGGGTTTACTTTAAAATTTTTCTTTTTGACTTGAGTGTCCTGTTGTTTTACCATAATGTGACTAGTGGTAGATTTATTTATCTTTCTTGAGATTTACTGGGATTCTCTTTTGGCAGTCTGGTGTCCTTTACTGATTCAGAAAAAATCTCAGTCATTATCTCTTCACATATTGATGCTTCCTTATTCTCTCCCTTCCTAGAATTAAGACATATGTTGGACCTTCTAACTCTATCCTTCATGTCTCTTATTCTGTTTTTCTTATTTTTCTTATTTCTGCCTCTGTGAGTTGCATTTAGTATAACTTCCCTCACATTCCAATTTATTATTTCTTTCTTCAATTATGTCTACTTGGCTATTAAATCTATCCTTTGAACTTGAATTTCTATTATTTTTTTTTCAATTTTTGAAGTTTCACTTGGATCTTTAAAAAACCTGTTGATTATATTTTATTCTTTCAGAGCAGATAATTTCAAGTTTGTCTGTTTTTTCTTTAAACATGACAGTCATTTTATAATCTATCTCAGATAACTCTATTAATTAACATCTTTATGGGTCAGTTTCTGCTTCCCTTTGTTTCTGATCATTCTCACTCATGTTGTTGTCTCTTTCTAAGTTACGGGAGCCTTTCATAGTGTTAGGATGAAGGTACGTCCTGTCAAAAGATTTTATTCTCCTTGTATTTGATTCTCCTTGGTGTCTATTATTAACATCAGTTCCAATTTAAACTCAATCATGATTTGAGATTTATCAGGCTGGCCAGTAATGTGCACTGAGCTGTAAATCGATGCAAGAAGCCTTGTGGTTACTACTTCTCAGAGACAATTCTCCACTACCTGCAACCCCCAAACAGGGTAATTTTGTCTGCTAACTCCTGAGAATGCAAGGAATGACAGAGGGTTTGCTTTTAGTTCCTCAGATAGTTAAGACATAATCCATACTAGGAGAGAATCTGTAGTTACACATTTTGGTTGTCCAAGGCTTTGTTTCTTTACAGAGGCCAGAAAGCCACATCTTATATTACCGTGTTCAGGCAAATGCCCTTACAGCCAAAGAGTCTTCTATGTTGTGCTCTGCTTACCTCTCTGGGTTTCTGTCCATACTTAGATTTTGATATGTTGTTGTCTTACTCTCTAGTGAACTCTTAAAAGCTTTCAAGATTTATTTATTTTTAAATATAACATAATTAGTTATTTTCAGTGATAGAGTCCAAATAATCTGTCCCAACATATTTTCAGAAATAGAATCTCTTTGATGATTTTTCATTTTTCTTTTTACCTCCATCTCATTCTCCTTATCTCAACCTTTTTCAGACAAATAATTTCTTTTTGCTTCCATATTAAGACTGGATTAATTATACTGGTGAATCAATTCTGGCCACAGACAAAAAATGCACAAGAAACTCTTGTTCCTAAAAGTTTTGAGCTAAGTATTCAAGTTTAATAGGTTAATAACCCTGCCATTAACCAGTTGTGATAATAAATAAGCAAGTTAACTTCTCTGGGCTCTATTTTCCAGAAACCTGGGAGTTATGTCAGTCTCTCCCTTTCACAGTTACTTTCTACATAAAATCAACCAAATCCTTTATGTTCTATCTCCTACATTTTTTTGGAATCTCTTCCTTATTATTCCCATCCCAATGGCTACTTCTTTAGTTCAAAACCCATCATTACCTGAATTATTACAGCCTCCTTACTGGAGGCACTACATCCTGCCTCTTTCCATATGCCTATTAGACTTATATCTAAAGTACATATTAATGTCGTTATTTTCAAAGATTCCAGGATTAAGTTCCAATTCCTTGATGTAGCACACAATACCACTTGTTCAAATCTTATGGTTTTATGTATGTTGCGTCTTCTGCTTGAAGCACCTTCTATTCCTTGTTTTTACCTAATTAACCTCTAGTGACATTTTATATCAAGACCAGCTGTTTTACTCAGAAACTCTTCTAGGACTTCTCCTCTCTCAGATTCGGATGTTTTACACACACACACACACACACACACACACACACACACACATCTGTATATATGGAAAGGGGGAGAGAGGGAGGGCAGCAGGCTGGCTTACAAACACTAAGAATACTCAAATAATTTACCTGTATTTGGGATTTTTTCACATTAAATTGTTATAATTTCACTGAGCCAAAATACAATTTGTTGGCTTCTACGTAGGTTCTTCTCCATTTAATCAGAATATGAAATTAAAGATAGTCTTGATTATATCAACAGTATATGGAAAGCTTGATTCTCTTTAAAGTATTCTTTAAGAAATTCAATATATTATATGCATTATATATTTGGTCATAATTATACTGCTTCATAATCTACTTTTTGGTAAATAGAAAGATAACGTCTACGGATTAGCAGACAAAAATTTTAAATAATTTATCTTTTTCTTTAATATACTTTTTGAAAGAATCAAGAGAATGGAATATTACAAAACAAAATTAAACTTGCCATCATCCTCCCAGCAGCTCTTCGCATTCCCTTCCCTTTCGCTGCTCCCCGGTAACACTGTCGAGTCTGTTGGCAGGTCATCGTCTGGCACACCACCTTCACAATCTGCTGCATCTGTAATACTTTCTTCTTCCACAATATGCAGTTTGTCTTCATCGTCTGAATCTGAATTTGTTTCTACCACAGTATTATAACTTGTAACTGTAATACAAATAAGAAACAGATAATCAAAACCAACTAGTTTTTACACTCCAGTAAAAATAAATTTTTAAAAATATGACAACAGCTTGTGATTCTTTTAGCTACACTTATTGAATATTTATATATGTACAAGTGATTTGTAACTATTAACTCACTTAATTCTTACAACAACTGTACAGCCAGCCTATCTACGTTCCTTCAACTACTTATATCCCTGTTTTACAGAAGTAGTAACCAAGACACAGGGAAGGTAAGTAACTTGTTCAAGTTCATCCAACTAGGAAGTGGCAGGACCAGGATTTGAACCCGAGCAGTCCACTTTCATATTCTGTACTCTTAAACACCACATTAAATATCCTCCCCAGTCATAATGGGTTTACTGTATAAGACACCACTCATGTACAATTAGGCCTTCACATCTTTAAAGCAGTACAATTTAAGAAAAGAGTTCAGCTCCACTAGTAAATTAGCAATATATCAAAATTACCATAAGAAAAGCATTTTCAAGTTATTGATTAAATCCATGCATTTAATATTAATCCTTGTTAGCTTTAGAAAGAATCAACCAATTTAGCAAAATTTCTACATAATTAAGGTACGATTTAAGGCATGATTTATATGTGAGTCTGTCATTCTAAAAAACATATTTGACATTCAGAAGTTTTCAAATGGGTACCCTTACCCTATTTTTAATGAATTTCTATAAAATTTAGTATTAGTATTATACAAATATATAATTACTCTGAATGACTATAGCTCACAGAATCATGACTAATAGTTGGGATTAAAATTCTCTAAAATGATGTAGTATAGTCAGTATTTTTTCCTTCAGAATCCTTGTAATGGGATAAATTATTTAGTACCTCATTGGGTAGGTATGGTTACTGGAATACCTCTTTTCAACTATTTGCTGGGCGATTCTTACTCACTAAGATAGACTGAGAGCAAGGGAGACAAAAAGAAAAAGGAAGCTTTGCTTTGTTTAGATAAGTAAGCAGTGTTCATTTCCAGTTCTTCTTTCCATGTCTTCCTTATATTTTCCAACAATTTTTCATAGAAGATAATCACCTAACTGCTTAAATGATATGCATATATATCCCTCTTCCCATATAAATACACACTCAGACACCTAAGAACATGGAAGAAGACATACAATAAAAAGTATGAATGAGGTGAGCACAAATAACCAAAAGTCTCCAAAGCCGCTCTTATAGACCCTGGGAAGACCCCTTTGTTCAAAACAGTAATAGAGTTATCCTTTTGCCCACATTAAGAATTCTTCAATATTTTGTGTCAAAAGAAAAATATAAAGTCTTCTGGCATTAATACTTTACTGTGAATACAATTTCCAGATCTTTTTCCAAGAGCAAATAATTTTCTCTCTAATATTATTAAAAAAGTGATACATGCTCACTGAAAAAACTTCAGACCATACACGACATGTAAAATTAGTGAAAGCCTCACCTTGCCCCCATGTTTCCTTCTGAGACTCTCTTTAAAAGGAGCAAAGCAGCACATTTTATTAATTAATTTATAAACTAAGTAGACATGATAATAATTTTATATATCTTATCCTATTTGTTATACAGACCTCACCTTATACACATATGTATCTTATATTTAATATGAACCCTGTATATAAATGTATATATACATATGTAATATACAAATATAGGATCACATGAGCTTTGTCACTTAGCTTTTTGCCACTTAACATATTTTGGAAACTTTTCTATATGAGTATACGTGGACCTTTATCATTTTCTTCTGGATGGCTCTGTAGCATTTCACTGTACAGATATAATTTAACTAAGCACCTATCCATAAAGTTTAGTATCTTTCCAATGTTTAAGCATTTGAAACAATATCATAATACATTTTCTTATTAATATACCTTTGGTCATTCCTTAAATACATTTGTCACATGTATTGGTAGGGATGGAATTCCTGAGTCAGAAGGAAAACTTAATAAGTAGACAGATAAGGAAACATGGGGAATTCCTTGTACTACAGCCACAATATGCGTGGAGTAAATTGTGAAATTGTGTGTATATAGGCAAAAGCAATGGTTCTCAAAAGATGGTCCACAGGTGGAACAAGGGTTTCTTGATGAGCCTTTAACTAGAGTAAGATGCAAACATATTTGTATTAAATATTTTTAATGAGGAATCTTTACTGGCAAGTAATACACCATGCTATTAACTTTCATGCCTCCTTATTAGTAACCTACTAAATGATTTACTAAAGTTTCCAAGGTATGGAGTCATTTATATGCTATATGATAGACATTTTTTAGTATTTACTGAGGATCAATCAATTCTGTATACTACTTGATTTGGCCACCACCACACTGGCTCATTGCAGAGCTCTCACTATGCGTGGAGAGTTGAAATTCCTACTAGTTTCTAAAGGGAGGTTTTACTGCTTCTTTTGTATCGAGTTGGCCATTGGTGCTATTCTTGCATTTAATAGTATTAATACTGTAGTCTAGCTTGATCATTATCAATTTTGCTAGTTGTAGATGATTTGGTTGACCCTAGGTTGAATATTTAACACATGTACATTTAGAGTATTTGGGATCTTGAAAACTTTACAATAATTAGGCTTTAAGATATATATAAAGGGGACCCCAAAAAGCTTGAATTTAGTTATAATTGTGTGTTTATTCTTACATGTTTAAACTTCATTCCTGAAATACATTTCCATTAAATACACTCCATTAAATACATCACCCTCAAAGTACTCTACATTTGATGCAATACACCTACCTATGAAGACTTTTTTCCACTGCTCAAAACAGTTTTTGAACCCATCTATTTTAATGTCTTTTAGTATTTCTACCATTTTTTGTTTCACCTCTTCTGCATCAGCAAAGTGTTTCCTTTTAATGACTTTTTTCATCCGGGGAAATAAAAAAGTTGCTCAGGGCAAGATAGGGTGAATAGGAAGGGTGGGGCATGGGGGTCATGCTGTTTTTGGTCAAAAACTGCTGAACACTCAGTGCAGTGTGGGCATGTGCACTTGTAAATCACCCATCATGAAATGGGCAAACACATTGAAAGAGTCTTAAAAAAATTCACTGGAGCTGAATGCAGACTCTCACAACAATGTCAGTTGGTACACTGATTACAGATAGTTCCTAGAACACTCACCTAGCAGGGGAAGGCTGTACTACGTACAAGGCGCCTGCTTTTCAGAAGAGAATTCCATTTTTTGGGTCCCCCCTGTATGCATTATAGTTCAAATATTAATTTGCATGCTTCATAGTTTTCTAAGTTTTTACCTTAAGCTGCAGGTGTTTTATTCTGCCTGAATCAACCATAGCTCAAGTACTAAGAATACCTGTCACTCTCTAGAAGTGTAGAAAACGTCCTTTCCCCCAGGACAAGCTGTCATTGTAGTATGGGAGATTGTAAGTCAAATACCCAAACCACAGAGAGTACATATATTTAATAGTTATCCTGTGAATTTTCCCAAAGCATGTTTTGAGTATATGGTATAAAACTGAAAAGTCATAAAAAGATACATTTTATTGACTAAGATGGGAAAAAAAAAGAGCAATTAACTATTTTCTAAGGATTTTTCACTGTCTTTTTCATAGTCACTCAGCTGAGAGAAAAAGCAGTGAAAATCACTTATATTGATTATCATCGCTTAGATAACAGGCAAACCTCCTTGTGTTTCTGAACTTGTCCTTCTGTGGATCTACAGAGCTAATTTTAAAATTAGGGTCCCAGCACCAAAAGCATAGAGAATAATGCAGGCCCTTGATAAATTCAAATAGCCAATGAGAGTGTCAGTTATTTCAATTGTCTGCCCATCTATTGCCGTATCTTTATGCTGTTTAACCTTTGGCTAAAAAATATAATAAAATATAATTTGTCTAAAGAGTGGTAGAATCTTAATCACAGGTGATCATTAATTTTTGGTTCTGAATTTTAATTAAAATAATAATATTCCTAGAAAGCAAAGATAAAGGAAAAGAGAAAATGTAAACAGTTTAAAAAATCTTTCAGTATAATTTACACTTCAAAATGTGAATCTTAAATTTCAACAGAAAACAGTAGTATTTTCAATACAGTCACCAGACTTATTGTCACCAGACTGTGGTTAAGGACACACTGACTTCTTTGTTGCAGTTCTCATTGGCATTATTTGCTAACAGTTAATGCCACATATAACAGTATCCACACTACATAATGTAGCTTTGAGGGGCTGATGATTTAAAATGTACTGTACTTAGATCAGTGTCTTGCACACAGTAAAGGCTATACAAATGTTTGCTGTCATTGTCATCATCTTACTGAATCTTTATAATGAATCCTAAGAAGTAGATATATACTGTAGTAGTGTATATGTGTGTGTGTGTGTACATGCACACATACACAGAGCGAGAGCGAGAGAGAGAGAGAGAGAGAGAGAGAGGGAGAGGGAGAGAAACTGGGTAACCTGGACAAGGATGGCTATTAAGTTATACAGCTGGACTCAAATCCTGGTCTGCCTGATTCCACAGTCCATATTCTTTAACTACTATGTATAAAGCCTTCTGACAGAAAATTGTTGCACTAATGATAAATATTTTTAAACTCGTGCTAAGTGAAATAAACCAGGCAGTGAAAGAGCAATACCATATGATCTCACCATTAACAGGAACCTAACCAACAAACTGAACAAGCAAGCAAAGTATAGCCAAAGACACTGAAATTGAGAACAGGCTGACAGTGACCAGACGGTGGGGGATGATGGCAGAAGTGGGGGAAGGGTTTGCAGTAGCAGTTATGAAGGACACATGGACAATAATAAGGGGGATGAGGGGAAAAGGCAGAAAACTGCACATTATCAACAATAAAAATGTTTTAAAAAATAAAATAAAACAAAAATGGTATAATGAAAAAAAACTTGTATATTTGTATCTAGCCTAACCCGGGGCCATACAGTTCTATATCTAATGATTTGCCACTAAAAACATTTTCAAATGACTAAAAAAATTAGCCATTAGACTCTCATAATAATACAACAAATAGTATACCATAGGGTAAGATCATCATTATAGTTAATAAACTTTTAGGAGATGTTTGCACAACATATTCTTTTTTCACTTGATTGCATGGGACATCATATCAACTACACAAATTAAACTCCCATGTAAATGATTATTTCTAAGTAATGTACACTTATAATAAAAATTAGATGAGTATGGGTCAAAAAAAGTACAGTCTCAACTTCAGTCATTCAGATAACAAGCAAGATCATCTAAATGCTTTACAAATAGGGAACTCCATCACATACTGTTCGCTGTAACTCTGAAGAGGAATTAAGCTGCATAAGGGAAGGGACTGAGGGAGAGAGGGAAGGAAGAGGGGGAAGATTTAACCCTTAGGCCTTCGACTCCTGTCAGGTTATAACTGTGGCAAGTGCTGATTAAAGGTACAGGCCCAGGCCATGTTTCAACATGTTTTTGGGTATATGAGATGTATGAAGGCTTTTTCTTCTTGTCAGAGGACAAAGTTCTGCTTACATCATGCCATTAATGTATGCTCAACTATGTTCTACTCATTCCTACCAAATTCCCAAACACATTTATCTGCATGGTAGAAAAGAAAGATAAAATCTCTTTTAGGAAAAGATGTAAGACTAATCCTTAATAACTATGAAACTGCTTCTAAGCAATTATTCCACATACTGTACACCAGATTACCCTACAAGAAACACTTCAAAAAACAGACACCCTCTGAGTCATGTTGTCCAGAGTAATGGATTGTAGTTGGATTAAGGAGAATATTTTACACAATATTTTACACACTATGCTGAAAACAACACAACTTCAGCACAAATGCTCTGAAATATGAAGATAAAGGTGGAGATACTGAGAATGTATTTCTATTATACCTTTATGAGAATGTATTTCTATTATACATCAGCTGTGACAAAAAATAACATCACTTAACATATTTTTCTTATCTTGAACAAAGTCCCTGGCACACTGCTCCACATAATAGGTATAAAATTATTTGTTGAATTGAATGGGGGCCCAACTTCTTTTTTTCTTAGTGAAAAAATAAGTCAGGATATTTAAGTGTTACTGATAATTCAGGAAAATGAAGACAAAGCTATACTTATAAAGCAGACAAAGAACTAATAAATTAGCACAGGAAACGGGAAGAAGTTTTTGACAACTCACAGGGTTAGAGAAAACTTCTGTAAAGAATGTCACTATAGGAAAGGGAGTAAGATTATGTTGTCCATAAATATTATACTTAGTACCTACTGTACATGTTTGTTAATATGATTTTTGACCTAATTTATATATAATATGAACTTACTATCTATATGTATTTTACTGTATAATAAAGATTGTGATGTAATAATGTACATATTTAATGCAACATATAATAAATAATATACAATATGTATATTATCTAATTCTAACTTAAGCCCTTTAAAAATAGGAATCCCAATGATTTTTAGAGTGTTCTGAGCACTATGAACATGTTATGTTTTAATAAATACTAATGGGCCCTGGCTGGTGTAGCTCAGTGGATTGAGCATGGGCCTGCGAACCAAAGAACCACGGTTTGATTTCCAGTCAGGGCGCATGTCTGGGTTGCAGGCCAGTTCACAGCAGGGGACGCATGAGGGGCAAGCATACATTGATATTTCTCTCCCTCTCTCCTTCCTTTCCCCTCTAAAGATAAATAAAATCTTTAAAAAAAAGATAAATAAATAAATAAATACTAATGGTTTAGCAAATTTTGGGGAGATTTTTTTTAATCCCTCTCTAGGTAAAATCTTTCTTAATCTAGGGTACCTATTAAATTAAAAAATAATCATAGCCTCTTTTTACATTTTAAGATAATTTTTAAGTTATTATAATTCCAATGAAATCAATGATTCTGAAATTTACTGTTGCAAAAGGGTTGGTGTTTTTTAATGCCTTCAGATACAAGCTATTAATAGAATGAAAAGTGATAGGTAAAGGCAGGGGAAAGGTTTGCCATCATACATAGAATCCCAGTTCTTATTTTCCCCTCTCTCTCATTACAAAAAGATTACTAAGTAGTTATGGGATTTGTCTTTGGTACTCTCTCTCAGGTCTTGTTTGGCATTTTCCCCATTCTTCACAGGTCCTCTGTTTATATGCTCCTAACATGAGTCATCCCTAATTACCTTTCCTTTCACTGCCTTATCAAAACTCCCACTCTCAATGAACTAATTTCAGCCAGTGTCTGCATAACTCACAAAGAGGTAGATGAAACAGTTAAACAGCAAGTTCTCGGAAAATTAAACTAAGTTCAGTCCTAGGAACATGTGGTTCATTTGTGTGTAGGAGAAAAGTATCTGGACTGAGATAATTCAAACTAAATTATCAATAACTAATAGGTACAATCTGCATTTATAAAAGTGTGCTTTTTAATTTATATGACTTGTTATGAATAATTGAGTGGCACAAATATTCAATATTAAAATGTAAATAGAGAATAGCTATTGATACAAAGGAAATTTAGGGACTTTATTAATATTTTGCACAAATCTAAGCAAATATATTTGAAAACCTGGATGAAATAACTTGCTAGGAAAATGTGAATGGTTATAACCACATTCATAATTTTATGGAGTTTATAAAAGTATAGGAAAGAGAACAAAGGCAGACAGACCATAGAATTAATTTAGGAAGCTATCAAATAATTAACAACACAAAAAGTGCTAGTGTTTTGCCAGATGAATTTCTTCAGATCTTCAAAAGACTGATAATTCTGTTGCTTTTTAAAGAGAGTAGAAAATAAAAAGAGCCTAAATTCTTTCTATGAATCCAGCATAATGACAGTATACTAAAATCTGAGAAAGAACACACACATGCACAAACTCATGAATTTAGTCTTACTGGTGACTGGATGAAATCCAAAAGTAGATTTTGCTAATCAGATTCCTACCTCATAATATTAACCATTCAGAAATTTACCTGAATCAAAGATTTTTTAAATCCTCACCTGAGGATATGTTTGTTAATTGTAAAGAGAGAGAAAGGGAGAAGGAGAGATGAAGAGAGAGAGAGAGGGAGGGAGGGGGAAGAGGACAGAGAGAGAGAGGGAGACAGAGAGGTGGATGAGAAACATCAATCAGTTGCCTGTGGTATGTGTTATAACAAGGATGGAACCCACAACCTAGGTATGTGCCCTGACCAGGGATCAATCCTGCAACATTTTGGTGTATGGGACAACACTCCAACCAACTCAGGTACCTGGCCACACCTGAATCAAAGATTTTAATTAAAATAATAAAACCTAAAAGTAATAAAAGAGAGTCTAGGCAAATTATTTTACAGTCTTGGAAGAAGGATGCTATAAACATGACACAAAATCCATGATTGTACATGGAAAAAATAAAATCTAGGTCAAGTTGTTTGTAGTACATGTTACCAAAGGCTGATTTCTTTATTATACAGCGAATTCTTAAATATCCATGAGAAAAAGATGAACCACCCAGTAAGAATATGCAAAAAGGCAATTTGCACGTTCATACACAAAAATATGAATGGTCAATAAACATGTAAGAAGATGCTCAACCTCATTAATTAAAGAAAAAAACTAATGGTCACATCTTACATACTCTCAATTCTCTTGGTTTTCTCTGATTTTAAAACTCTATTCTGGATAAACCCCTATTCCAATTAAATATCACTTTTCCAAATTCTATACCTCTTTCCTACAAAGCTTCTTTAAAAAGTGCCTACAGCTGTCTCCAAGTACACTTGCCTATGCTTTGTTTCTTCCTATTCTCTTACACCCACTCCAGCCACAACATTGTCCTTGTCATGACTGGGAAGGATCTTTACATTGTTAAATCCAATGACAAGTGTCAGTCCTCATCGTAGTTGACCTACTGGCAGCATTTGACATAATCCTAAATCACTCTGTTTTTTTAAAACAATCTCTTCTCTTGACTCTCCAGGTTTTCCTCCTAACTCATTAACTGCTGCTTTTGTTTTGTCTCTCCATCTCCAGACCTCAATCTTTCTCATGGCCCTGAACACCATTCAACAACTCCCTTCTTTATATGCAGCCCAAATTTCTCCTCTGAAGTCCAGACTTGTAAAACCAATTGCCAGCTCGGATCCTATCACAGTCTTCTATTTCAGTAAATGGTAATTCTATTCTTTCATTTGCTTAGGCCAAAAATCTTGGTGTCAATTAAAAAAAAATATTGTTGTTCAGTTATAGTTGTCCTGCCTTTTCCCACCTTGTTTACCTCAACCCCATCCTTTGACTTCTTCTTTTCCTCTCATACTCCACATCTCACCTAGAGAAAAATACCTTCAAATTCATTTAGGATTTGACCACTTACCATTAAATCCCCACCACCACTTGCCTGCTCTAAACCACTGTCATCTCTTACTAAAAATATTGTATAATTCTCCTATCAGGTCTCCTTGCTTCCACTTTTGCCTTTCTACAGTTAGCTTTCAATACAGCAACTAAAGTAATCCTTCTAAAATGTTAGAGGAATTCAGTCACTCTTCTGAACAAACCATCTAATGGTTTCCCACCTCATTTACTCTAATGCAAAGACCCTTCATGAGCTGGTGCCTGTTCATCCAATCTCTCTCAGGCTTTATCTTCTATTATTGTACAGTAGCTTACTGTATTCCAGATACACTGGCTTCCTGTCTCAAGGTTTCTCCACTTCATGTCGCTCCACCTAGAATGTTCCTCATGCATGGTTTAATTTCACCTTCTTAGTGAGGTCTCCTATGACCACCCTATTTAATTTATAGACCTCCTCGACTAGAAAAGCATACCCCATTCTCTCCTGTGATGTTTCTTTTTAAAATACTTATCAACAACTGCCATCTTTTACTTTTTATTGTTTCCTCTCACTAGAATATAAAGTACATGCGGGTAGGTGTTTTTTTTTTTTTTCTGTTGTTTTCACTGCTGTGTCCCTTCATGTAGAACACTGCCCATAAGTACTAACTATGCAATAAATGATGTTTGTTTAATAAAATTTGAAATGATATTAAAGCATAAATGTTATAAAGCATAAAAATATCAATAACACATAGTATATGCAAGGATTAAGGAAACAAGTACACTCTTACATGTTGTTGTGTTATATGGCAATTTGTCAAAATTTAAAATGTTTATCTGTTGACCCATATCTTGGCATTTACCCTACAAATTAATTTACGTGTGTATGCAAATATCCATACATATATTTATCTGCAAAGTTGGTTTTAATTTCAAAAGAAATAAGTAGCCACCCCAGATATATCCTTTTGTACTGATACAAGCACTCCTTCAAAATAGTTTGGTCCCATTTTGCAGAAAATAAAGACAAGTGGTACACATATATGTATCTGAATAATAAAAAATGTCTAGATAGATGAACACTGAAGAAATGCACTAATGAGACTTTAAAAAATATTTATTCCTTCATATTAAGTGTTTGTATTACTTCATAAATTTTTTAAAAGATAAATTCTAAATGTGCAAGAAAAAAATTCTGAAATAATATTCAGTATAATGTTACTAGTGGTGAACTGTAGAAAACTGAACTGGAATCAGAGGAAATAATTTCTTAATGTTCTTGTTATCTGAATTACTCTAACAGTAGATATGAGGTATAATTAGAAAAAACAATCAATATACTTAACCATTTTCCCTGATTGTTTTGAGACTGATTCATAGATGAACTGGTTTTGAAAAATAAGATAACTGGAGAGGACACAAAATTTAATTCCCATCACTTGGGTTTTTCAATCCCTTTAAGCTAGAAATAGTGTTTATTATTTGAAACTATTGGACATGTGCTGGATGCCAGTGTTCACAATGGGAAAGGAAACCACAGGAGAAGTGAAAAGAAACAGGGCATGACACCAAAAATGTAGTCTGAGGACTGGTCCCTTTCTTGTTTCCAGGCAAGTGGCAGTATATAAGAATCCAAGTATGGCTTGTGGTACCCAGTTAGGGGACCTCCTCTTTCAAAGCTATCCTGAGGGCCAAATTTCAATAGAAGGATACTAATTCCTTGAATCTAAACATGGAAGAACAAAAATATTACTAATAAAATTTGACTTTATTTCTTATAAATTCAAGAAGCATTAAAAATGAACAATTTATAGGTAACTAGAATTTAGTTTTACTGCGACCTTGTAAGCATTTACAATATGTTACATGCTTGTGAGTTATCAGATTAGAATAAAAAATTTAGTTCCTTAGACCTAAGTGTTCCAGAAGGTAGAAGAATAAAGACATATAATATCTGGTCCTGCTTCTAACATACACGCTGTATTTATAAACTATGAGCTGTATATATTAAATATTAGAGAAATATGACAACAAATAATTAAATGTTAAATTAAGTTATTAAGAAAATAAATACTACAGGATTCCCTACTTTATTATACTAATCTTTATTTTATGCCTTGCTAATGCACCACAGAAAGAAAATTTTTACCACTTTGGGTTTTTAAATTTGTGATATGTTGGGATTCAAAGTGTAGTACCAAAGAATTTCTAGTGCTTTAGTTTTTTTTTAACGTTCTTAATTCTTTTGAAGATTTTATTTATTTATTTTTAGAGAAGGGAAGAGAGGGAGAGAGTAAGAAAAACATCACTGTGTGGTTGCCTCTCATGCACCCCCAAATGGGGACCTGGCCCACAACCCAGGCATGTGTCCTAGACTGGAAATTGAACTGGCGACCCTTTGGTTTGCAGACCAGTGCTCAATCCACAGAGCCACACCAGCCAGGGCCTAATGCTTTGTCTTACCTGATTTATCTGAGAAGCAGTTGGAATGGTAATCATCCTTGGGCAGAACTTATTTAGAAAATAAATAATACTGAATCTATAAGATCATGTGAATTCACCACATTTACATTTTCATATAAATTTTATCTTAGTAAATGGTGTTAGTGGTGAAAGAAGTGGACATTATCAGAAAATCACACATAAATGGAAATTTAATAGCATATACAGAAAAAAAAACAAGAGAAAGGAGTATTTTCAAAAAATTATGACCTACTGAATTTCTACTGACGGTAAAAAGAGTTAAACGAATCAATATACCTTATGTAGTTTTGTACCCTGCCCTGACCCTGACCCATAAAGTGCTTACTAAGTATTCACTGTTTTATGTGAAGTTCAGTTATGAATTAATTAACCCTTATAAGAACCACATGAAGAACTATTATTATCATTTTATAAATAAGAAAAGTGAGATGTAGAGAGGTTACATAACTTGCCAAAGGTGAACCAGTCAGTACTCCAGCCAGGATTCCAAATGAAGCCATGTGGCCCTGGAAACCTTGCTCTGAATATACTGTCTCTCCAAAGCAAGCGGAATATTACAGTCAACAAACAAATGATTAAAAATTCCTCAGAAACAAATTAAACTAAAAAGAGGTTCACAATGAATTATTAAATACTTCATTGACAAGTACTTTAATCTTCCTCAACTCAGAATCTAAGAAAATGAAATTTAAAATATCCTTATTATTAATCTTTATCTCAGAATGACAACAGAGGACATGTATAACTACAAACCTTAGTTCAGAAGTTATTTTATTTCCTTGATTTGAAATTTTGGTGGTTCTGCATTGCATATGCCATGAATTCCAAACTCCAATGTGTGGCAAATAAGGGTCTCCAGACTGAATATTATGGCCTCAATACCTTTTTATTTATATATTCTTCTCAATATATTCTATTCCTTAGACATCACTGTACTTTCACATTTCCCCTTTGCCCTTTCTCCTCTACTGCCAAATTTCTATGCAGCCTTCAGAACTCGTATCCATCCCATCAACAAATCCTGGGTTATACTGCTCCATCTCTATGTCACTACTGTCTTTCAAACTGTCAGCTACCCTCCTGTGGATTACTACAAAATCCATCTCATTGGTCCCTTGTCTCCATTTACCACACAGCAGCCAGAGTGGTCTTTTCAAATTAGAAAGTAGAATATGTCACTCTCCTTGAAAACTTTTCAATGGCTTTCCAGTGTTCTATCATGGCCTACAAGAATCTATATGTTCAGGCCCTCACCTTCTGCACTACGCTTATGCATTCTCACTACATGGTATTTTTATTCCTTATATGTCAAAAGCCTAACTCTACTCTGAGCTCTTTTACTTGTCCTTCTGTCTGCCTCCCTGGAATGCTCAGTTTCCAGATTTTTCCATGACTGATTTTCTTTTCCTTCTTTCTCCACTCCAAAGTCATTCAACAGTTGTTATTTTACAGTTACTGAAGTCAGAAGTTTAAAGTGGGTCTCAATAAGCTAAAATCAAGGTGGGAGCAGAGTTATGTTCTTTCTGGAGGCTCTAGAGGAACCTGTTTTCTTGTTTCTTCTAGCTTCTAGTGGCTGAACATGTTCCTTAGCACATGGCCCCCTTCCATCTTCAAAGCCAGCAATGGCCAGTTTAGACTTTCTCACATCACATCACTCTGACATTGTCCTTGTTTTGCCTCCTTCTGCCACTTTTAAGTACCCTTAAAATGGGTCCAAATGGAGAACCCAAAATTATCTTCCTATTTAAAGGTCAGCTGAATAGTAACCTGAATTTCTTCTGCTGTTTTAATTATCCTTTGTCATGTAATGTAAAATATTCACAGATCTAGAGATTAGGACATGGACATCTTTGAGAGGCCATTATTCCCCACTAAAATGTAAGCTCTGTGATGATAAGAACATTGTCTTGTTCACTCCAGTAATTTAAGTTCCAAGCATTACAGGGCCTGTCAAAGGCACTTAAAATATTTATTGAATTAATGAATAAATTAAAAAACTATGGTTTTGGTGATGCTGTTCTTGACTTTTCCTGACTCTCTCTTTCTACACTTTGTGCTTCTGTGTCTTTGGAATAATGTCTACATCCCATGTCGAGTGCTTATCATTACATCTTTTGTCAGGAATGAAGTGTTCTAATAATATGTCAATAAAGGATTAAGTGCTATGAAAAGTGTGTTGAATCAATGAATTTTCATGAAAAAAACATTCTAAGGTTTCAAGAAGTTTATGTTAATGATTTTGCAGTTGTTTTTAAGGCTTCCTAATAAAGTATGTAATATTCTGATGTGTCAATAAAAGATTAACCTGTTATAAAATGCATGTTAAATTAATGAATTATAAACCTGAAAAGAATCTAAAGATAAGTCTCAGCACCATATTTTAAACTTAAAATTCAAAGAAGCTAGTAATTTGTCTAGTTACACAAAAAAAATTGTGAACCTGGCACGAAATCCAGTGGACTGTCTATAAAAAAACCTACCTCCTGAAGTTGCCACGGAAATTAAATACATTTAAAAGTATGTAAACACAGAACCTAGCACCAAGGAAGTGCTTTATTAATAGTGGAGGCATAGACACTTTTATTGGCATTATTATCATAAACACTATATATTTCCCATTTCTCAATAGTAAAAATAAACTATGCCTAGTAGGCACTCAATAAATACTTGTTGAATCAGTGAATAATTAAAAAATAAAATGCAAACAAGTATGGTTAAACAATTTTTAACATGCTAAATACTTTCCTACCTTTACTTTTATAGAAAAAAGCAGGTTGAAGAGAAGAAACAAAACAACGTATGCATGTGACACTGATCTCCATCATGAAGCCTTCCCCAACACATCCTAGCTAACAATTTCTGTTCTCCCTATTGTCTTTACCGGCAAGGTCAAATCATTTTTATATTATTCTAAGGTGTTACATTATGTGTCAATGTTTTGACATTTGTACTGATATAAAGGCAAAGGTGGAAAACTGTTGATGCCTTTGCACAATTCAAAGCAGTGGTGTCCATTGTCATTCATTTCCATTAAAAAATTCCCAATTTCACTTAAGAATGCCCTGATAAAATAATAAAAATTACTTTATTAAATGTTGACCCTTTAGTACATGTGTTTTTAATATTCTTTGTGACAAAATGGAATGCACATATAAAATACTTCTGCTGGCTATCCAAGCATGAAATTGTTTTGAGTTGCCAGCTGTACTAGCTGCTTTTTTCATGGCACACCAAATTTTACTTAAAAGAACAACTAACTGGTTTTTTACACTTATTTAGCAGACATTTTCTAAAAAATAAACCAAGTAAGCCTGTCACTTCAAGGAAAACAAAAGACCAATTTGTTGCAAATGATAAAATTTGAGCTTTCACAGATGTAAATTAGAATTTTGGAAAATATGTAACTGGCACTATGAGTTTTACAGCTTCTTTATTTTGAAGGTTTTCCTGAAGAGATTGGTGTTAATATTGGTGATTTTTTGATATGGTAAAATGAAATATTTTAACATTTGGAGGATCCATACAACTCAGTGGACTAATATATTTCAAATGACTAATGTATGTTACAAATTCATGAATGGATAAAAGATCCACTTAAAGTTCAAGACAGATCAATGGGTTTTAATGTAACAAATATGAAATTCATTATATGATTTCATATTCTACATTGCAAATGAATTTTAAGACATGCTACTTGATCAGTTTGATGTAGTAAACAAAGAATACCCACAATTATCTGAAAAGGCTAATTCCAACTACATATTTGTTTGAGTCTAGATTTTAATGTATTTCAACCAAAATAAATTACAACAGACTGAACACATATGAGAATCCAAGTGCCTTTATTTTTATTAAGAGTCAATTAATAAATATTTTAAATTTTTCTCAGTTTTGTCAATAAATAATAAATATTTATATTAATAAATATAGCCCACATGATCACAAGCACTTTTGGGTCTTCAAGCATTTTTAAGAGTGTACAGAGATCCTGAAATTTAAGAAATGTGAATTGTGGTATTTAATAAGGTTGATAATTACATGTATCTCTTCACATTTGTGTTAATTAAAATTATAAGTAATATATAAAGTTTAGGCCCTATCTATACTAAATATATTTTAAGAGCTCCATAACTACATCTGGCTGTAGCTCTTAGAATGGATATAGAACATTTCTATCATCACAGAAAGTTCTTTTGGAAAGTGCGCATCTATACAATATTCAGGAAGCAGTTAATTAGCATTTTACTAAATGTCACTGGTATAATTCTTTCAGTATTTTACCATACCAGTTTTAACTCTGAAAAGAATGTATGTCTTTAGAGGGCAGGGACTAGAGCACCGATATCTTTATTTATGTATATCTGATATGACACTGTATCCCACAAAATGCCATCTATATACATTATTAGGAATAAATATGCTGAAAAAAACCCCTGCTGAACTGAGTATTTATTAAATCAATAAATATTTATTCAGGGTTTAACATAAGACAGATACATGCAATTATGTTCATTATGTTTTATATTTCAATATATTCTCATCAAAATTTACAACCACTGAGTCTCAACTTTTTTGGTCCATGTGCCTTTATAATAAACTACTTGTCAAGAGTCAATTTATGTTGCTTTATTTCACATATACATAAATAAGGACTTAAAGACAATCTTTTCTCTCGTTATCTATTGGTTAAACTAAACTGTGTCTGCTATTTTGGCCACAAGCATCTTTGCTGTAGACATCTTTACCACAAGCATTTATGCTGCAAGCATTTTTGCCACATAGCTATTTGACCATACGGCAATTTTGCTGTAAAAAAGATAAAATTATGACAAATGAAAGAGGAACATTAAAAAGGACATAAAGAAACATGAGAAATGAGTAACAAAATTAAAAAGACTCTATTCAAACATCAAATAAATACATAAATACATAAATAAATAAATAAATAAAAATTTAAAAATGTGTGTAGATTCATGGCAATATTGCACAAAAAGTGATTTTATGCCTAAGCACTAGTCTTTGTTCTGTGGAAGACATGGGCTCAACTTTGTACCTTCAAAGAGGGACTTTTGCCTCTCTTTCTTCTCTCAATATACTGTGTTCCAAAATAAGAAACCAACTCTTAGGGAGAGTCATCATCACCTAGGACAAATGCTAACTGTTTTAAGAACAGCATCACTAGCACATCTATTTGTCACTGTACAGATCAAAATGAGGACTAGCTAAAATTTAAATATCATGGAAAAATGGGAGTAACTGCGGAACATCAACAGAGAAATGAAACCAAACTGAGAACTAGCTTAAGTACATTAAGTCAAACAAAAAAACTCTCAAACTCTCACCCACTTACTTTATATCTTTTTTAATAGCAAAATTACCTTACGACCACTTAGTTATGCAGCAAAAATGTTTGTGGCAACAATGTCTATGGCAAAAATGCTACAGTAAAAGTACCTAGAACCACTGTCATGTATCATGAATTATGACTTTAAAGTTTTCCAAAAAATTTCTGTACATGTAGTTGAAAGAAATGTTTTAAAAGCTATATTACATCTGTAAACAATAAAATAAATAAATTTGTTTTCAATAAGTAGCATTACTTGGGGTTTATAGAATGATTTGCATACAGCTTTGAAAGATTCCTTACTTAAAATTTTAGCACCTATTATTTTGATTTGATAATCTTTATATCTAACTAAAAGTAATGAATGAATTGTATAAATGTTTGTTAAAATTAAATTATAAAAATGTTTTGTTTAATTATACTTCTAAGATTTTTACCTCCCACATAATTGCTAGGTAGAAATACTCTGGAATACCAATAAGCTAAGGCTGGCCTATAGTGTCCTACTTGCCCTGTTATTCTTCATGCAGTATTAGAGATTTACAGCATAATGAATGCTGCTTCTTGTTTCCACGCATGCCAGACCACATTTGTAGGAAGAAGAATAACAGGAGAGTTATATAGGCTTCTGAGCAGGTAAGTTTTCTGGCCAACAACCAAAATATGTAACCCAGAACTAGATGAGAGATTAGCTACTTGTACATATGCTACATATACAAAGCCCTCCGCCAGTTTAGGGCTATGCATTATCCCCTGAAGCTTCCTTTGGGAAAAAGAAAACATTCCTTAAATCTGCTTTTTTGGGTGAGAAAAGCAAAAACATGATCCATAAAACTAATATGTTACTTACACAGTATAATGTAGGCCAAGTAACACTGATCAATAAGTAAGGGTAAATTTTATTCTATCTTTGTAGCAGTAGAAAATTTTTAAAAATATTTTATTTATTTATTTTTAGAGAGGGGGGAAGGGAAGGAGAAAGAGAGGGAGAGAAACATCAATGTGTGGTTGCCTCTCATGTGTCCCTTACTGGGGACCTGGCCTGCAACCCAGGCATGTGTATGTGCCCTGACTGGGAATTGAACGGATGATCCTTTGCTTCACAGGCCCGTGCTCAATCGACTGAGCTACACCAGCCAGGGCGCAGTAGAAATTTTTAAAAAATCAGATTTAATGTCAGATTTAATGGTTCAAATTGGTTTGTTAAATTTTAACATGACAAAATTAGGAAATTTGGATAAAAGTCATATGGCTATGGATGGACCTGGAGATTGTTATGTTAGGTGAAATAACCCAGTCAGAGATAGACAAATACTATGATCTCACTTATATGTGGAATCTAATGAACAAAATAAACTGATGAACAAAACAGAAACATAGGCATAGACACATGGAACACACTGACAGCTGTCAGAGGGGAGCGGGGAGGGAGGACTGGATGAAAGAAGGTGAAGGGATTAGCCAAAGAACATATATACATAACCCATGGACACAAAAACACTGTGGAAGGGTTGGGGGACATGGGTGGAGGCAAGCAAAGTTAGAGCAGAATGGGGATATCTGTATTAATGTCAACAATAAAAATGAAGAAAAATAATAGAAAAGGAAATGAAAAGAACAAAACCCAAGGTACTTATTCTTAACAATTTTTTCAAATAGAGTATAAAAATGTCATATAGCTATTTAAATAATTAGTAAACTAAAAACAAAGATAATTTTTAGTAAGTTCAAGTCATGTCTATAAATAGTAGTAATCTAAGATACTATATTAAAAAGTTGTATTTGGCTTGAATAAGGTGGTTTATTAATAGAAGTCATAAAAGTACAAACTAAGTGTAATAGTGGCTCTGGAGTCAGTCTGATTTGAATTCAAATTATGGATCACACACTAGATGGCTGCTTGTTCTTGGCTAAGTTTTCTTATACATAACATGACAATAATAAGCACTTAAAAGATTGTTTTAAGGATTAATTTAGGCAATTTATATAAATGGCTTGGCACAACAAATGATATACAGTGATTAATAAATGACGTTACTCACTATATATACACACAGTTTCCCCAGTACACAAATATTGGGTTGGCCAAAAAGTTTTTTTCCATAAGATGACTCTATTAGCGCTTGGTTGTCGTCAACCTTATTCAAAACAATTTTGTTAGGTTGTATTGTGATGGCTGTCATATCAGCATGCAGATGGGGTTGAGGGGAGTGGTGGGGAGAAAACACAGACAACTGTAATTGAACAACAATGAAGTAATTTATGGAAAAAAGAAACTAAAATAATAAGTAATCTATTGTAAGGTAGAAATCATTTTATTTTATACTTTTATTAAAGAAAAGTAACTACACATATAAATAAAAAAAAAGTTTCTCCAATTCCAAAAATAAAGAGTCCAAATTAAAAAAAAATCAGTATTGGTGAATTTTTGTGAAGCCATTTTAATATGGAAGATGGAAGAAAATACACAACACTTTTGGCATAGTAAGCTTTATTATTTCAAGAAAGATAAAAACTCAAATAAAATGCAAATTTAAAAAATTTGTGCAGTGTATGGAGAAGGTGCTGTGACTGACTGAAGGTGTCAAAGTGGTTTGCAAAGTTTTGTCCTAGAGATTTCTCATAGGATGATGCTCCATGGTCAGTCAAGTAGATCAGTTTAAATTGATAGCAATTGAATCAAGACATTAATGGAGAACAATCAATGTTACAGCACATGGAAAATAGCCGACATACTCAAAATATCCAAATCAATAAATCATTGGTGAAAATGAAAAATGTGTCTTTTATTTTATGGAAAAAACTAAACATGACTTTTTGGTCAACACACATATTTACATGCATTTCATCTTGATTCATTATAGTTATCTATAGTAAAAAAAATTTAATAGCCTATTATTTCAATATCATTTACAAGTTTAAATAAGAAAATTAAAAGATTTAGATTCCAAAATTATATGCCATTGCATACTAAAAGAATCAAAAACAGAACCTCAAAATCCTATAAAACTCTTACCCTCAAGTAAGAATTACTAGTATCCTTGACAGATTCATCGACTTTTTTTTTAATTAATTTATTTTATTTATTGATTATGCCATTACAGTTCTCCCATTTCCCCCTTCATTCCCCTCCACCCTGCACACCCCCTCCCACCCACACTCCCCCTCTTTAGTTCACGTCCATGTATCGTAAGTTCTTTAGCTTCTACATTTCCCACACTACTCTTGCCCTCTCCTTGTCTATTTTCTCCCCACCATCTATGCTACTTATTCTCTGTACCTTCTCCCCACCCTCTCCTCCCACTCCCCTGTTGCTAACCTTCCATGTGACCTCCATTTCTGTGGCTCTGCTCCTGTTTTAGGTGACCGCTTAGTCTGCTGTTGTTTTAGGTGTGGATGTTAATAACTGTGAATTTGCTGTCCTTTTACTGTTCATATTTTTATCTTCTTTTTCTTAGGTAAGTCCCTTTAACATTTCATATAGTAAGGGCTTGGTGATGATGAACTCCTTGAACTTAGGAGATCAGATTCATCGACTTTTAAAGCAACCAGATCAAGCTCTTTCTCTCTCAGACCGGGGAAGTGAAGAACGAGAGAAAGTTTGAGAGTTTGAGTGATACAGTGAACACGAGCATGTAAGCACTTTCTCTAGGAGAGAGACAGAAATTGATACAGAAAGAGACTGAGATTAAATCTTGATGATACAGTTTGAGCCTCTGGATTGATCAATACTTGAAGCCATCATCTCTTTTACTTTTCAGTTATGTGAGCCAATAAAATACATTCCTTACCCTCCTTCCATTTTAGCTTATGCATACTGATTGAGTTGGGTTTCTGAAACTTACAACTAAAATGTTCTTTATTAACATACTAATAATTATGTGTGAGGATAGAGCAATTAAACAGAAAGAAGGTTTTATTTCCATCACACACATCAGAATTCTTTAATAAGTGATTAATTTAGTGCTTATACTCAGAAGATTGATTCCAGAACTTGTGTCCTTAATCACAATTTGGTAAATGGCAGCACTATTACAGTTATGCCACATAATGACATTTCAGTCAATAGAACACATGCGTGACAATGGTCCCATAAGATTGAAGTGAAACCGAATTTCCCATACGAAATGGAAGGGTATGTGGCTCAAGAAGAAAGTCTTTTTCTCTGACAGGAGCAATATCTGTGGGGCTTGGCAGTAGATTCTCTCTCACTCACAGCACCTCAATTTTAAGTGCAGATTACATCCCTGTCAGCCACTGACCTATTTCAGCACAGAGGAGCCTGTCCCCTGAACACTAAATATTCAGAGGGTGCTAGAGTCCTCTCAGATCTATTTTAACAGTCTTCAGAGTACATTGCTGTAAGCTCTTTCTTGAGGACCTAACATCCTGTACAGGACACAGGTCCACAGAAGCAACCTTAGCAAGTATTTATGTGCCACTGCCACTGTAGCAAAATCTCTCTGTGGTACAAAAAATAAATTTCCAAAGTCAAAATATTTAGAGTTCTATACCCCTCCATGTTAAATATCCCTTTTTTATGAATATCATGAAGTTCCTTAATCTGACCACCGCTCCAACATGCAATAGCCAAAACCATATTGCCACGGCAATTCCTGATGTTCCTTCATCTCTCCGTCTGGATTTCTTATTTGTATTGATCCTTTCACTCCCTCTTCACAGTCACTTGTTACGGTGATCTAACGCCTTACCAGCCAGTTTCTCCTCAATATTTCTAATCAATCCAGCCCACATCCCTGTTTATGGAGCAGCATTGACAACCTTGATGTTCTATTTCTAACCCTGTAGAAAAGCAGCAGGGGATGGCTTGTGGGACAGTGTTTTACAAAGTCTACAGTAGGGTACAGTAATATCCTAGGCCTTCACATTCACTCACCACTCACTTGCTGATTCACCCAGAGCAACTTCCAGACCTGCAAGCACCATATAGGTACACCATTTCAAAATTCTCATACTGTATGTTTAGATATGTTTAGATACACAAATACTTACCTTGTGTTACAACTGTTTACAGTATTTAGTACATTAACATGCTGTATAGGTTTTAGCTTGAAGCAACAGGTTATACCATATAGCCTAGAGGTACAGTAGGCTATACCTTCTAGCTTTGTGTAAGTTCACCCTATGATGTTCTCAAACAATGAAATCACCTAACAATGCACTTCTCAGAATGTATCTCTATAAATGTATCACTGGTTAAGTGACACACGAACATACACATATCCCTGAGATGTAACAGAACTCTTTTCTGAGTTAAGACAAGGTTGCACACATGTCTATGAATCTGTTTTTTAACCATATACTTAGACATTTTGTAAAGAGAATCAAAGAACAACAGAGACTGCAATGTTGCAAATTGTATTTTCCTATTCTTAAAAATCTAGCTAAAAAGATATTTAAGAAATTATTTTCAAAAAAAATCTCTTCTATATTTACAGGAAGAAGTATACAATTCAAAACCTGTTTCTTCTGTTATAAAAAAAAAGATATCAGCTCCACATTTGTACTTAAAATATGTCTTCCACCCAGATCAATGGGAAGTGCTATCCAAAGCATGACTGTGGAGACATAACTAAGAATCTATCCTTACTAAATAATCTTGCCTTTTTAAGCAAAGAGACTCACCTACAAGAAGTGTTTGTTTAGGGAGAAGGTAAATAAACACTCAAACTAGAGACTGCTGTTGTAGAAGGTGCTATACAATCTGGCACTAGAATTTATAGGCATCTATCCAATTAGTTACAAACAGGATACAGGTGGGACTAGCTTGTACACTACAAACAAATCACAGGACATCCCCAGTTGTAAGATCTAAACAACAAGAGAGTTCTCTATTCCACTCCAAGGTTATAAAGTTATACTGACTCTATAATCAGAATAAGTATTCTAAAGAATTTGGAATGAAGATGTAAAACTATCTTTCAAGAAAAGTGTTTCAGAAGGCCAAAATGAACTAGAAGTCAAAGAATATCCACAGAGAACACCACAAACTGCCCTGTTTCCCCCAAGCATCTTTTAACTGAGAACAGCTGTTAACCTGGGGGCTTCCTGGGGAGCAGAGTCAGAGTCATATTTTCTGTAGATCCCATGTTTTATATTCAACTTGAAATGTCAAGTTGACAAGGAGTAATATAACATCTCAAAACTTTACAATTCTATTGAAATCTACACATTACAAAGCACTTTAACCAGAATGTGCTCAGAACAATTCTGTGAGACTGGTAGAACTGGCATCACCATCACTTTTTAAGGAAAAAGGCGTATATAGTTTAGTGAAGTTAAGTAAATTATTTAAATTCACACAGAGAGTAATTAGGAAAAGTAAGGATTAAAAACAGATTTCTGAAATTCTCTCCAAAGTACCATGGTATTCCAGGAATAAATACAACTCTCTTGCTAGATGCTTTGAATATATCATCACATTTAATTCCACAAAATTTGGGGTATTTTTATATACATGCATATATAATTTTGTTCGAAACCTTCAGTTTTTTCATCCTTTGGTAAACATTTGTATTCCAAATTCTTAATAGATGTACAGGTCTAGAAAAATATGCTCTTAAGTACCATCAAAATACAAGTTGCTACGCAATAAATATTTTAGACATGTAGAAATTAAAAAAAGGAAAAAAGCGAAAAATCAAGTTTCAAGTCATAGTTTTAAAAACTTTAAAACTAGATACAACTGTCATAATTCAAAATCTGTGACAGACTGATGATACAGACCACAACTGAGGAAAGTGGATCAAGTAATGAGTTATTCAGTGAAGGAAGTCTGTCATGCTGAGAAGTGTGGTTTATTTTGTACAATTTTGGGGGGTTAAAAAATTTCTCAGTTTTATTGTAGATTACATACATATTATTTGTTATTGTTATTTCCCTAAACTTTGTTTTCTTTGAGGCTTGACTTTTTCTGCTGCAGCTTTGCCAACCTCATTCTTATTAGAAACCTAATCTCCTGGCTGGTGAGGGATAATTGAGTTGTAATATTAAAATATATCTTAGTACTAAATCTTGAATTTGGGTAGTACCAATGACAAAGTGCTCTGAATCTATGACAGTTACTGGTTTACTTAAAATTACTAAAAAGTTACTCAAAAATTAAAAAAATATAGGTAAAAAATGTTTACCTATATTTTCTTTTATTCTTAAAAATACTGTCTAATCTAGATTTTATTAATTTAAATTCATGTTTTTCTGATTTTTGTATGTAAAATTAGTAAGGGTTTACTGACATACGAAGTAATGTATACAACTCCTGATTTTTGGGTATGTCATGCTATCCCAAAGTTTTTCAGGAGTACTGACATTCCTTCCCAAGTAACAACTGCTGAATATCAACTTACTGAATGTTTTCAAATTTTCTGTTAGAAAGATATTTTTTCAATTAAAAAATATAAGCTTGATTGCATTCATGTTATATGAAAGCTTCAGACAGAAAGCCCATGCTATGCTTAAGGACCAATCCTCTGTGGGTATTGATTGTTTGACTGATAACTATCTATATAGTAAGGTTAATATTAGTAAGCATAAAATATTGATTCATTAGGCTAAAAAAGGTTTAAAACATAAAATAAATCAACAAAATCTTATGATTTGGCAAACCACTTTAAAGAGAAAAACCTATGGGGTAACATTATACCAATAATCCACATGTCAAAGTACAATCACCACCTTAGAAAAATAAAGTAAATCTGAGCAACATAATGTTCTTACACTAGTTTAGCAAACCAGGAGCTGTCAAGTTCCAATAACCTATTATTCACACCTCTTTAGTCACTGCCACAGAGTCAATTATAAATAGCCTCATACATTTTCAAATAAGGTCATTCTGAAATGAAACAAAGAAGGTAGTAAATATTCTTGTACATAAGGAATGCAAATCCTAACACAAAAGAACTCTGTATTGCTCAAATGTTCAATATAAAGAAAGCTAACAATACATACCTACATTAACTATGTCAAGTATGCACTCTATGCAGATTCAGTGGAATAACTAAACTGCAGCACCATTTAAACACAGCTTAAAAAAAAAAAAAACCTGCCCCCAAAATTTCACACACATTACTGACATCTTAGGAGTTATTTATGGTATAATAAAAGTAAAATATAATAATCAGTTTGTTGATTTACCTGGAACAATCCTATGCAAAATCATAATGAAAAGACTATAAGGAAAATTTATAGTCTCATCTGGATGCCATTGGCTATTCATTACTCCCTACAGCTAATATCCTAAATTATTTCTTCAGTATGAATTTATGAAGACATGTATTAGAGAAATAGTGAAATGTTTTAATGAATGGTAGAATAATTTTCAGAAAAAATTAAATTAAAATTGAGATTAGGGGGATAAAGCACCACATAAAAGGCAAGGATCTAACATAATAAGCTGAAAACAACTAACCAAAATAAAACGAACACAACAAAAACAACAAAGACAAAAGTAACAATTTAGCTTTATAGAGTGTCCTTCATAACAACTGATTTTCACAGAATCTCTAAGAAAAATCTAAACTCTCCCAATTACTCTCAGAGCAATACTGTAAGACAGCTAGAACCTTCATTACCTGTTCTCACGGGAGTGGTGCTCTACTAAAATTCCTTAAGAACTTTAACAAAATCAAAAGACCGGGCCTGCATAACAGTTGATACTACTAAGTAACTACAATCAGATTTGCTTTAATTAACTATTTTTAAATTTCCCAAAAAGTTTTCAGACTTCATGAAGCTTTCAGTCTTGAAGTTTTCTGGATGTACACATTTGCTACATAACCTACACTCCCCCATTTTTCCATTACTTCTTACAAGTGTACCTGCTTACAGAGAACTTAAAAGATAAAAACATCTGGGGAAGAGATAAAGTAGAGGTTTCTGACAACTTAGTTACTTAAACACGGATCCTTATGCATTTACGTTATATAGTAAACACAACCTTTTGGGAGAATAACCACTGCGTAAGCCTTTGTTATCAGTGTAATTTGAAAGCAGAAAACAAGTTAGAAAGGTATATATGGCATCACAATATCATGTTTAAAGGCTATTAAAAATCACATGCACATCCCAACTTTCACTAAATTGTTTATTTCTTTCACCTGTTTGTAGAACTGTTAGCTTAACACATTATTTCTTGTACAATAAAAAGTCACCTCTTAAGACTCTGTTTTCCATCCATAAGATATTAAAAATATCTTAAATATCTTTGTTTATTTTTTGTAAATATCTTAAATATCTTTGTTTATTTTTAAACAAAAAATTTAGTTATTTGTAGTCATTTAAATATCTTCTGACAAGATAAGTACCCACAGAAAATGGTTGACCACAGAGAAAACCATGAAACTAATTTCTGCCAATATTCCAGAAGTGTTACATAAAATACTGTATACTCCTTAATTCTATGTTCCTATGCTACAGTCATAAATATTTTATAGAATTAATTCTCATATTAAGTACCTTTCTGATATGGAACCTATTTCTTCCAAAGCCATAATTCTAATAATGGTACCGTACCATCTTTATGCTGCTTTTCAGTAGTAAAATATACAAGGATCTTCAGTGGAAATGATAATCTGAAGATACTATCTCTGACTTAGCTATTAAATATGAATATAAAATTACTTTCCTTAGCAGTCCAAATACTACACAACCTTAAAATTATTCTGCATTTACAACCTTAAAAATATATATTTAAAAATACCAGTATTTTTGAAGATCTTTGGTTAATACCCCAATCCTAAAGATTTTGGGATGATAGTTCTTTTTTCTTGTTTAAGTAAGTTATCTCTGTTTTCCCCCATCCACTCCCCCTCTTCTCACTCATCCCTACCTCCCACCCTCAATCCTATCCCTCTTTGGCTTTGTCCATGTGTCCTTTATACATGTTCCTTGACGACCCTTTCCCTATTTTCCCCCATTACCTCTCTCCCCAATCCCCTTTGGTTACTGTCAGTTTGTTCTTTATTTTGGTATTATTCTGTTTCATTTCCTCACAAGTTCACTCAAATGTAAAGAATTATAATGAATTTCCTTGGCTATTGCTGCACCTTATGTAGAGCACTTTGCTTTTCCTACAGTTTCTAGAGTGATTTACAGGGTTTCAAGACATAAAGGCTTTGTCCCAGCCACAACATATTTTTGGAAGACTGATCTTACATCTTTAAAACACACTGGCCAGTCAAGGGTTGGGTAACAGAGGCTTCTACAGCAGAATAACTAAACTAGCTATAGAAAGGATGGCCAGTAATTCAAATATCTATCCATGGAGCAAAGTAAGAGAGATTTATCAGGGTCAGTGTCTGTATCTGAGGGAATTATGTCTGGTCACCTAAAGTCAAGTGGGTAGAAATACTGTGATTTGGGTTCAAGCAATTTACTGAGAATTTGTCATGCATCAGGAACTATGGTTAAGAAAATAAGTCAATTTCTATCACCACAGATCTCACTAGTAGGGCAGACAAACATGTAAGTAAATAAGTAAGTTATAATACATTATGATAGATGTAACCACTATAAACACCTACAACCTGGTAGAGAGGAAACAGAAAAGGATTAGAATTCTCAAGGATGGACACTGGGGACAGGTTTCTAGAAACGGAAATGCTTTAGCAGAGAGGTGAAGTCTAAGCTCCCCCTGCCTGCCCCAAGCTAGTTTTTAATAGGTAAACCAATCAGATCAAAAAGTGAGATGAAGGTCATTTCAGAAAGAGAAAAGGAAACTTCTTGCTCCAAGGAAATTCACAAGTTAGTCCTAAATTAGGAAAACTGCAAAAGACTGAAGGTCTTAAGTTATATGCAAGGTATTCAGTTTTGCCAAAGGACAGAGGATGAATTCATGAGTAAATGCTACTTAAACTTTAAGAATATATTTGTTTTTAGCCAGATAATTTGAAATCATTGGTTGATTAATGCTACATGGTTGCTCCTACCCATTCATGTCTGGTCCTTCTTAATAAAAGCTATGATCTGACCTGTAACTCTAGGTACCCTGGAATAGCATGGCAATACTCCTCCATGCTACTTGGCTGCATCAGCTAAAACTTGCTGACATGACTGCCTATGCCCTGATCTGGTGTAATTTTCCCAACCATCCTCAGGATTCCCTCCATCATCCACACACAGCTATACTATCTTGAATGTCAGGAGCTGTGACCAATCGCCTCCCCTAAGCCAGGAATCCTCCTCTCTCCCCACTAATGGATCCAAGAATGGCAATAAGTAGTATAACAGATGGCTTTCGTTTTATTTGTTATCTGATGAGGCTGTTTTTCAGAGAGTGATAGGGTGATAAAGACCCTGCTCTTAGTTTAATTTTTAGAAAGAAATTGGTCCTCAGCCAATCAAAAACAGTAAACACAGTGTTAAGAAACTGTTTGGATGATTAATGGGATGTTCTGGGGAACCTGAACATTTATGGAGTGGATGAAGAAAAAGGAGAAGGAACCATCAAAGACACAGGGAGACTAAGAAGAGCATGACTTGGAAGCCAAAAGATGCAAGAGATTTCATGAAGAGGCAAGTGAGGTGGGCAGAATTTTAAGATGACTGACTCCCAATGACCCATGTCTTTGTATAATTTCCTCCACTCAAGTGTGGAGAGGCCCTATGAATATGTTGAGATGGCACTCGCACAAATGTCGAGGGATTTTGCAGATGTAATTAAGGTTCCTAATCAGTTGACTGTGTTTATCAAAAGAGATTATCCAGAGAAGGCCTAACTTAATTAGGCAAAACCTTTCAAAGAGGGCTTAGGCCTCCCCTGGGATCAGAAACTTGCAGCAGAGACTCTATCTTCTGGCATCACTGAAGAAGCAAGGAGTGAACTGCCTTAGAAAGGGGCAGGCTTTCTGTAAGAGTAAGGAAATGAATTCTGTCAATAATATGAATGAGCTTGGAAGATGACCCTGGGCTACACATGAAGAGCTCTGTCTGAACTCCTGACCCATAAAAATTGTGAGATGATAAACGTGTGTTGTTTAAACCACTAAATTTGTGGTAATGTGTTATGTAAAGATAGAAAGATAATCTCTTAAGCAAGGTCCCAACTTTTCTAAGAGTAAAGAACTGAGATTCAATCTTTAGGTTGTCAGGTCCCTGAGGCATGTTTTAGGACTTATGAAGGGCCGTATTTTTAGCAGAGATAATCAAAGTAGAAACTTATTAGTATAAATCAGAACCAAGAGGAGGTAAGGGAAAGATATAGTTATTTGATAAGAGGGTCTCATGGTTCATCCAGGGCATTCCAGACACTGAGGGTGGGAAAGACAGGAAAATTCCACACCTCATCATTTAGTAGGTCTGAGGCCAATATACTGTTTGCGTTGCTTGGATCTGATTAGACAGACTATCCTATCTTATCCACCGACTCTATATCCTCAGCTCCCAGCTAGTCCATGGAACATTTTAAGCCCTCAAACACATATTACTGAATAAATGAATGAACAAATGACCTTCACACTGGTCAAGGTGAAGAGACAGTTCAAAATATCTGAAATTGAGGAAAAATTAATACAAGTTGACTGCACTCTTTGTGACTTCTTGATAATATTCAATTTAACTCATGGTCAAAGTATGAATAACTTGAAATGTTACAACAGAGACAGTGATACACAGGCGTACCTCATTTTATTGTGCTTCACAGATGTTGTTTTTTTTTATATATATAATTTGAAGGCAACACCCTCCACCAGCAAAAAAGATTATGACTCATTTCATTGCAGTGGTCTGGAACTGAACCTGTGATATCTCCAGGGTATGCCTGTAGTTATAATCCAGCTAATCCACAATTATTTACTAAGCACCTACTATATGCCAGATGCTAGAATATTCCTCCTGCAATGTCCTCCTAACTGATGTCTCTGGATTCAGTCTGGCTGTTTTCTTAGCCAATTCCCACACATCAACCAGAGTAATCTTTTACAGACGAATCTTATTTTCTCTCTCTATTCAACATCGTTTAGTGGTTTCTTATTACATCAAGGATAAATGCTGACGTCAACTTGGTTTTCCATAATCTGGCCTCTGCCTTCTTTTCTAGCTTTAGCTCTTGCCACTCACCTTATCACGTGGGAGTATTCATGCATGTCACATCCCCTGCTTGGAACATTCTGTCTTTATCTACCTCCTACTCATTCATCAGGTCCCTGTTGAAATCACTACTTAAATGTTACTTCTTTAAAGATCTCCCAATATAAATTACCCCTTCTACACAGCATTAATCACACAGTTTGTAGTTACCTTACATGATTACTTTTTAGTATTTATCTCCTCTAGTACACTGGAAACTTCACTGGATCAGGAACTCTGTCTGTTTTCCTTAGAGAAATATCACCAGTACTACCAATATTTAGTACATATTTGTTGAATACATAACAGTAAAGGTCTAAAGACTATCAACAATGAATTATGAAAGCTATTGCCCCACCAGTTAGAACTACAGAGCCCTACCTAGTAACATGTCACTCTAGAACATAATTCCTAACCTCAGTGGAGTGCAGAAGAAGCAGCCAAGAAAACTATCACCATTCCTACCACTCCAGCTACCCATCATAAAACACAAAATAAACATCAAACACCACCGGAACTAAAAACAAAGTACTTATTTTCTTTTTTAAAATACTGAGCTACTGTGTAGAATTTAAAAATTCTTAAGAATTTCACTTCTGGTAGGGACAGTACCCCAACTGCAAGGAACAACATTTTGCAGAGAAGCTAATTTGGCATTCAAGAGCAAGGCTCCTGGCTTTGAGTCCAAGATGGTAGAGTAGGAATATTCTGAGCTCATGTCTCATTGGTATCAAAACTACAGCTACATATAGAACAGCCATCTCTGAGAATGACCAGAAGACTAGAGAAGAGATTTTCTACAACCATGGATATAAATAAAAAGCCACACTGAGATGAGTAGGAAGGGCAGAGTCAAGTCTTAATCTAGTCAGGACCTACCCTACCCCTACTCCCCATGATGTGACTCATAAGTGGGAGTAATATCACAGTTGTAGAGGTTCCCCCCAGCCAAGAGTGAGGGGTCTGACCCCCAGCTTGGAGGACCTACACCAGGAAGAGGGTACCTCATAACATCTGCCTCTGAAAGCCAGCAGGGCTTATGGAGGAAACCAAGGTTTGCTCTTTCTAAGTCCCAGCACAGAGCTAGCAGTTTGAAAAGCCCCAGGCTCACACATGAATATGATACACTAACTAACGTTAGGGCATGTGTTGGAGGAACAGGAATCTGTTGGAACTTTCTCCAGAGTCAGAAATGCTGGTGAATGCCACTTTATTCCCTTCTCTATGCTTCTTCCACCTAGCTGGTCTGACACTGGCAGGTGCCATTTCTGATCCTCTTGATTAACCCTGTTAATACTGTTCACCCCACCATGGTGTTTCCCTGAGGACACCTGGCTGGCACTCCTCCAAAGCAGCTCTTGTTCCACCACACCTGGTAAGAGGCTTCAGTCAGCATCAGCACACAGCAGTGTGTCTGCAACAGTTGTGGCTGGGCCTCACAGCCTCCCATACCAAAGGCCTAACCTACACATCAGTGCACATTCAACAGTTGGGACCAGGCCTCACAAACATCCAGGTCAGGGACTAGCCTTGCCTGCCAGTATGTCTTTAGAAGTTGTGGCCCAATCACAACAGGAGGCTACATTAGTCCACTCAGGGAATATCTCTACAGCCACCAGGCTCTGATGAAAAGGGGGAATTCTACCACTCACCCCACAATACGCCTTCTAAATAAGTCCATTTTTTCAAGACTAGGAGATGTAGCTGTTCTACCTAATACATAGAAGCAAACAGGCAAAATGAGAAAACAAAAGAACACATTCCAAATATGAAAACAATTCACAACCCCAGAAAAAGAACTAAATGAAATGGAAGTGAGTTGTCTACTAGGTAGAGAGATTCAGAGTAATAGTCATAAAGATGCTCATCAAACTCTGCAGACAATTAGAGATCTTCAACAAGGATAAAAATTGTAAAAAAGAAACTATTAGAACTGAAGAATATAACTGAAATAAAAAACCTACACTAGAGGGAATCAACAACAGATCAGATGATGCAGAAGAATGTATCAATGATCAGAAAGACAGAATAGTGTAAATCACCCAACTGGAAGATCAGAAAGAAAAAAAGTCAAAAAAGAATGAGGACAGAATAAGGGACCTCTGGGACAACATCAAGCTTACTAACATTCATTTCATAGGGGTCCCAGAAGAATAAGAGAGAAAGAAAAGGACAGAAATCCTATTTGAAAAATAATGGCTAGTAACTTCCCTAACTTGAAGAAGGAAGGAGATATCCTAGTACAGGGATCACAGAAGATCCCAAACAAGATGAACCCGAAGAGTCTCATGCCAATACACATCATAATGAACATGTTAAAAATTAAGTATAAAAAGAATTATCTTAAAAGCAGCAAGAGAAAACAACTAATTATGTACAAGGGAACACCTGTAACAATATCAGCTGATTTTTCAACAGAAACTTCCTGGCAAGAAGGGAGTGCATGCAACCTCATGAAAGGGAAAAACCTACAACCAAGGTTACTCTACTCAGCAAGGTTATCATTCAGAGTTGAAGGAGAGATAAAGAATTTCCCAGACAAGCAAAAGCTAAAGCAGTTCATCACTAGTAAACTAACATTACAAGAAATATTAAAGGGAATTCTTTAAGCAGAAAAGTACAAAACTAAAAATATTAAAATAATTTTAAAAAATCTCACTGGTGAAGGCAAACACACAGTAAATGTAGTAGACCAACCTCTTACAAAGCCTGCATGAAAACAACTAAAATGGCAATACGAACATACCTATCAATGATTACTTTAAATTTAAATGGACTAAGTGCTCCATTCAAAAGACACAGGGTAGGCTGAACAGATAAAAAACAAGACATACATATGTGCTGCCTACAGGAGATTTATTTCAGATATAAAGACACGCACGGTTTGCAAGTGAGTGGATGGAGACAGATATTCCACACAAAGAGAAATAAAAAGAAAACTGAGGTAGCAACACTTAAGACTAAATAGACTTTAAAACAAAGACTGTAACAAGACACAAGCATATAGTATTATAATAAAAGGATCATCCAAGAAGAGAATATAACACTTGTAAATATCTGTGTACCAACACAGGTGCATCTAAGTACATAAAGCAAATATTAACAAACATAAAATGAGAGATTGACAGTGATACAATAATAATATTAGAGAACTTAATCACCCCACTTACATCAATGGATAGATCATCCAGACAAAATTAACAGGAAAATATGATCTGTAAGTGACACATCAGACTATATGGACTTTATTAATATGCATAGAATATCAATAACTTATGGTTATTGATCAGTTAATAACACATCGATAATTATATTATTATTAACAAATTAATAAACTGCACATTTTTTTACATGCACATTATAGTCTTCAGGATAAATCATGTAAGGACACAAACCAACTCATAAGTTAAAGAAGAATGAAATCATATCAAGCATATTATCCGCAATGATATGAAACCAGAAATTAATTCTAAGAGGAAAACTGGAAAGAACACACATGGAAGCTGAACAACATGCTACCAAACAGTAAGTAAATGGAGAAATCAAAGACAAAATAAAAAATACCTTGTACAAATAAAAATGGAAGCAATGTTACACAATCTGTGTGATGAGGCAAACACCACTCTAATGGGAAAGTGCATAGCAATACAAGCCTACCTCAAGAAACAAGAAAAGTCTCAAATAAACTAACCTTATACCTAAGAGAAGTAGAAAATGAAGAACAAAGCCCAAAGTTAATAGAAGGAAAGAAGTAATAAAGACCAGAAAAGAGGTAAATAAAACTGAAGACCTTATTCCCCCTGATTTCAAACTATGCTACAAAGCTACAACGATCAAAACAGTAGGTACTGACACAAACAGACACATAGGTCAATGGAACAGAATAAAGAGCCCAGAAATAAAGCCACACTTATATAATCAATTAAATTTACAACAAAGGAGGGAAGAATATACAATGGGTAAAAGTTCTCAATAAATGGTGTTGAGAAAACTAGATACCTACACACAAAAAAATTAAATGGGTCCACTTTCTTATGTCATAATAAAAATAAAGTCAAAGTGATTTAAAGAGTTAAATTTAAGACCCCAAACCATAAAATTCCTGGAAGAAAACATAGATAGTAAACTCTGACATGGTCTTAGAAATACATTTTTGGATGTGTTTCCTTGGGCAAGGGCAACAAAATAAAAAATAAACAAGTGAAACTACATGGAACCATTAAGCTTTTGCACAACAAAAGAAATCATCAACAAAATTAAAAGGCAACCTACTGAGTGGGAGAAGGTATTTGTAAATGATATATCTGATAAGGGGTTTATATCCAAAATATATTAAAACTTATAAAACTCACCATCAATAAAACAAAATCCAATTTAAAAATGGGCAGAAGATTTGTGTAGACATTTCTCCAAAGACATACATATGGTGAAGAGACACATGAAAAGATGTTCAATATCACTAATTATCAGAGAGATGCAAACATAATAAAAACCACAATGAGATATCATTGTATCAAAATGGCTGCCATAAAAAAGACAAGAAAAAGCAAGGCTGGCCAGAATGTGAATGAAAGGGAACCTTTCTGTACTGCCAATGGGATTACAAATTAGCCCTGAAGGTTCCGCAAAAGATTAAAAATAGGACTAACATACAATTCAGCAATTTCAGTTCTGGGCATTTATTCAAAGAAAAAAAACCCCACTGATTTGAAAAGATATATACACTCCTATGTTCATTGTAGAATTATTTACAATAGCCATGATATTAAAGGAACTTAGGTGTCTATCTACAGATGAATAAAGATGTGGCATAGATATATAATGTAATATAACTCAGCCATAGAAAATAATGAAGTCTTGCCATTTGTGACAAGATGCATGGACACAGAGAACATTATGCTAAGTGAAATAAGTCAGATCAAGACAAATATTGTATCATTTCACTTATATGTAACATATAAAAAATGACACAAGTGAACAAACTAAACTAACAGATTCATAGACGCAGAGTACAAACTGATAGTTATCAGAAGGTTGGGTGATGGAGATGGGCAAAAGTTGAAGGGGATTAACAGGTACAAACTTATGAATAAGTCATGGGTATGTAATGTACAGCAGTAGTAATACAGTTAATAATATCACAGTAACTTTGTATGGGGATAGATGGTCACTAGACTTTTTATGGTGATCATTTTGTAAGGTATATAAATGTCATATCACTATGTTGTATACCTGAAACTTATTGGAAAATACTGTATGTTAACTGTACTTTAATTAAAAAGGAGCTTTCTGTTCCAGAATGAAAAAAAAAAGAATTCCACTTCTAGAGAAACAAGTTTTTTAATTACTTATTTAAGCCATCTAAAATGTTTTAAAAATAAATATCTTAAGAGCAAGAAAGTATAGAGTAACATTTTTAAAAATCTGATTAGTAAAAGGTATGAAAATTAGACTCTAAATTGGGCTCAGGACAATTAAGACAATAAAATATGATCATGTCACTTTTCTTAGCCTAAAAACCTTTCAGTGACTCCCCACTGCCCTTAGGATGAGAATTCCATTTCGTAATAGGACCTGTAAAGCCCTTTACAACCTGGCGCCTGTTATGACCATCCCCTACTAATCAATATCCTTCAACCAAGTGTATGTTCTGGCCTTAGAAAACTACTTCTCCCAATTTGCCTTGCTCTCTCTTCACCACTGGGCCTTTGTTCATGCTCCTTGTCTCTGTCAGGATAATTTTTACTTGCCACGGTTTAGCCATCCCTCCATTTCAGAAATAGCTCCAGAATGTCTATGTGGAAAGGCTTAGTGAAGGTATTCCGGAGGGAGAAATGGTGGGGATTTGTCTTACAGCTGTATTTGTGTAGCAAAAACACATTGCTACTTTGATTATAAGGTTCACTGGGTGTAGTCTGGGGAACTGAAGATTACCAGAGACTAAAATGTCCTAATTCCTTTCCTGGTACTGACACTGCTTCTATTGGAAAAGTTTGCCTGATATCCCAGAACAAACTAGGCACTGCATACTATTTAATGTTTACTTATATTACAGAATTTACATTGTGTTAGGCTTGTCTGTTCATCTATCACTTCCACTAGTCTGAGCAGGCTAAGAGCACAGACTATCTTTTCATGACTAGTTCTAGAGTTTTATGTCCTGGCACACAGTAAATCCTCAATAAAATGTTTTGACAGAATAAAGTAAGTATTTCATGAAAACCTATGATGTAGAAGGTACCATATTAGGTGTTAAGAGTGGAGGATATAGTTACTACCTAGTAGAAATATAAAACATATAAAATATTTACAATAGCATCAAACAGATAAAGCATCAGCAAATCTGAAATGGTAAAAACTAGAAACATCTATTAACCAGCATTTTTATACATTTCTAAGTGAAATGCCTTTTACATCATCAGAGCATTAAATACACTGCAGTATATTTTCTTATGATGTGAATTTGACTGAATAAAGAGTGCTCAGTATTGTTAACTTATGAAAAATATGTGATAGGCCACTAATTAACTAGAATACTCAATTTTCTGATGATGCTTTCGGGATTCAGAATAAAAGAATGATCCAGATTAGATGACTAAATCAACTGAAACCTCAGTCCTCACAAGGTACTCTTGGCCGTGTTTTTTAAAAATGTGTGGAGGAGTATATTCGAGAACAGGGAAGATGAGGTATCAAGAGAGAAGTGGGAACAGACATACTCATATACTATACTAAGAATAAATGATCCCATAAAGAGACTGTTGAATAGCAAGAATTTTGCATTGGTAACCAATTAGACACTATTAAAACTCCTAACTTGGGAATGTAAAATATAAAAACACTGCTTAAATAAATGTTTGGCACATGGTAGGTCCTCAAATGTATATGCAACAAATAAATTCATTATTGAATGTATTTTAGCAGGGCAAGACTAAGGCATGGATTCCAGAGTGGAAAACATACAATAAACCAGGTGTAACAAAAGAGAGCCAGGACCAGGGTAGCAGTGGCAGAACTAGATGGTAATGGTTTTGTAAATAATCTAACAGCCCAAATGTTTGCACTGTGACTAGAAAAGTTTGGGTTGTTATGGCACAATCAAGAAATATTTGCTTCATATAATCATTTCATTTGGCAAATATGTGCCCATATTGTCGAGTTCTTCGATTAGCTATAAAATGTGCAACTAAATTCATTCTCTCTACGTACTTCTGTTGTTTCTCTTTAGTGCTGTAAAAATAAGACAGGTACATCTGTAATATCTTCTAGGTCATAAGGTCCTTTAAATCTTTAGTCAAATGACATACATTTAAACTTGCTTCAATATCTTTTAGGAAAAATGACTGAAGAGTTGATTGAGGAGTTAAATTCAACATTTTAAATTTCTTATTATCCATTTTTTATTACAGTTTACATTCAATATTATTTTGAATTATTTTCAGATGTACAAAACAATGGTTACATAACCAAATACTTTACAAAATGGCCCCACTGATACTTCTAATACCTACCTGGCACTATACATAGTTATTACAAGATTATTGACTACATTTCCTGTGCTGCACTTTACATCCTTGCGACTATTTTGTAACTATCAATTAGCACTTCTTAATCCCTTCAACTTTTTAGTAAGTCTGGGGCTTTAACATGTAGATAACAGAACATAACAAGAGTAGAAAATACATATCACCACACCATCATTTGCGTAAAAATTTAATGTTTTATTTCTTGAATAAATAATATTTTATCTTGAAACTGTTTTATTTATATTTGTTTTAATTTTTATTTAATTTCTTGGGGTGTTACTGTTAATAAAATTATATAGGTTTTGAGTGTACCATTTTACAATACATCATTTGTACACTGTATTGTGTGTTCACCACACCAAATCTCCTTCCATGATCATTTATGCCCCCTTCATTTTTAACACTTTTATTAAGATATCTGACATAAAAAATTGTAAGTATTTAAGATATATGACTTGATGTTTTAATATAAGTACATATGATAAGAAGATAACCACAATAAACCTAATTAACAGTCCATGACCTCTACATAGTTGCCATTTTGTGCCTCTGTGTGTGGTAAGAGTTAAGATCTATCCTCTTTGTAAATTTCAAGAATACAATATAGTACTGTTAACTATCAACACCATGGTGTATGTTCAATCTCTAGAATTTATTTATGTTGTATAATTGAAACTTAGTATCCTTTTGCCATCACCCTAGCCTCCCACTCCAGCCCCTGACAAACACCATTCTACTCTGATTCTATGAGTTTGACTATTTTAGACTCAACATAAAAGTGAGATTATGTATTTCTGTCTGTATCTTGCACCTTCACTTAGCATAATATCCTCCCACTTCATCCAAACTATTCAAAGTGACAGAATTTCCTTATTTTTTAAGCTTGAATAATATTCTATTTTTTGTCTATATACATACATGCATACATTTATATATGTATACACACACACACTCTATACATTCCACATTTTATTTATCCATTCATTTGTTGAAGTCCAATTTGGCTGTTTCTGTATCTTAGCTACTGTGAATAATGTACCAAACATGGGAGTGCATGTGACCTCTTTGAAATTCTGATTTCATTTTCTTTGGATATATAACCACAAGTGAGATTGCTAGATCATTTGGTAGTTCTATTGTTAATGTTCTGAGCAATATCCATATTGTTTTCCATTGTGGTAGTACCAATTTACATTCCCAACAGCATACATCCTCCATATCCTTGCCAATATTTATCTTTCTTGTTTTAATAATAACCATCCTGACAGGATAAAGTGGTATCTCTTAGTTTTGATTTCTATTTCCTTATGATTAGAAATGATGAGCATCTCTGCATATCTTTTAACTGCCTGAATTTCTTCTTTTGAGAAGTGCCAATAGGTCCTTTGCCCTATTTAATGTTTTAGTTTTAATCCTCACCCAAGGACATCCTCATTGATTTTAGAGAGCAGAGATGGAAGGAAAGGAGGGAGGGGGAGAATTAGGAGGAAGAGGGAGGTGGGAGGGAGAGAGAAAGAGAGACAGACAAACAGACATCAATGTGAGAGAAAAACATCAACTGGTTGCCTCTTACAGGTGTCCCTACGATGGACCGAACCCACAACCTAGGCATGTGCCCTGACTGCGAACTAAAGCCGCCACCTTTCAGTTTGTAAGACGATGCTCTAAGCAACTGAGCCGTGCCAGCCAGGACCTTTGTCCTTTTTTAATGGGTTGTTTGGATTTTAGGTATTTAGTTGTATAAATACTTTATAAATTTTGGATATTAACTTCTTATAGGATATATGCAAATATTTTTTCTTATTCTGCAGGTTGCCATTTCATTTTATTTTCCTCTACTGTGCCAAATCTTTTTAGTTTGATATAATCCCACTTGTCTATTTTTTGCTTTTGCTGTCATATTCAAAATCTATTGCCAAAGCCAATGTAAAGAAGCATTACCCTGATATTTTTTTCTAGGAGTTTTACAGTTTCAGGCTTTATATTTTTTATTTTGAGTTAATTTTTATGGATCAACTCAAAGTGAGACAGAGGTCCACTTTAATTCTTTTGCATGTAGATATCCAGTTTTCCCAATACCATTTGTTAAAGAGACTATCCTTTCCCCATAGTGTGTTTTGGAAACCAACATCAGAAATCAGCTGACTGTAAATGCATAGGTTTAAGTTCTCTGTTCAATTGGTCTACATGTCTTTTTTTATGCCAGTAGCAAACTGTTTGGATTATTATAATTTTGTAATGTTATTTGAAAGCAGGCAGTGTGCAGTTGAATCCATTTGTTAGTATTTTACCGAGGATTTTTGTATCTATGCTCATCATCAGGTCTGTAGTTGTTTTTGTCTGGCTTTGGAATTAAGGTGATGCTGGCCTCACGAAATGAGTTTAGGAGAATTCCCTCTACTACTATTTCTTTTTAGAAGAGTTTAAAAAGGGTTGGTATTAGTTCTTTGAATGTTTGGTGGAATTCCCCACATAAAGCCATCTGGTCCTTAGCTTTTCTTTGCTAGAAAGTTTTATATTACCAATTCAATCTCTGATATTATTCTTTTGAGGCTTTCTATTTCTTCTTGATTCAGTCTTGGTAGGTTGTACGTCTCTAGGAATTCAGTGATTTCTTCTAGGTTATCCAGTTGTTAATGAATAACTGTTCTTTTTTAAAAAAATAGAGACATTTATTGAAGAAGATGCAAGAAACATTGTAAATAGGATAATGATACTTCAGTCCCCTTCAAAGTAGGCACCTTGGGACCTTAAACAGTTGGTGTATAACTGTTCTTAAGAGCCTCTTATGATTGTTTTTATTATTGTATCATTTGTTGTAATGTTTCCTTTCATTCTGATTTAATCTTCTCTTCTTTTGTAAATTAGCTAAAGATGTGTCGATACATTTTTATCCTCAAAAGCCAACTGCTAAGTTTATTAATTTTTTTGGTATTGATTTTCTATTCTCTGTTTCATAATTTCTGCTCTAATCTTCACATTTCATTCCTTCTGCTAATTTTGGGTGTAAACTGCTCTAGGTCCTTGAGTTATAAATGTAGATTGTTTAATTGTGATCTTTCTTCTTTTTTAAATGTAAGCATTTAATACTATAAATTTTCCTTAGTATTGCTTTCGCTGCATACTATAAGTTTTGGTAAGTTGTTATTTTCATGTTCTTTTTTCTAAAGGTGTTTTTTAAAATTCCCTTTTGATTCCTCTTTCACTCAGTAGTTGGTTCAAGATGATGTTGTTTAGTTTCTGCTTGTGAATTTTTTCTTTCTGTTATTGATTTTTACTTTCATTCCACTATGGTCTGAGAAGATACTTGGTATTATTTCAATCATCTTAAGCTTGTTAAGACATGTTTGTGACTTAACATGATCTATCCTGGAGAATGTTTCATGTGTACTTTAGGAGAATGCTGTTTGGTGAAAAGTTTTGTATATATGTCTGTTAGGTCCATATGATCTACAGTGTTATTGAAGTGAGCTATTTTCTTACTGATTTTCTGCCTGAATGTTCTATCCATTATTGAAAGTGGGACAGTAAAGTCTTCTACTATTATTTTATTGCTGTCAATTTTTTTCTTTAGATCTGTCAATGTTTGTTCCATATATTTTGATGTTATGATGTTGGGTGCATATACAAAGGAGAACCTCCCAAAAAATGGAATTCTCTTCCCTGTTATGTGAGTGTTCTAGAAACCCATCTGTATCAGTGCACCAGCTGGTGGTGTTATGAGAAGAAGCATTTGGCTTCAGTTAATTTTTTTTGAAGTCTCAACACATTTGCCCATTTCATGATGTGTGATTTACAAGTGCACCTGTGCACATCACACTGAGTGTTAAGAAGTTTTTGACCAAAAATGACATGACCCCAATGTCCCACCCTCCCTATTCACCTGACCTCATCCTGAGCGACTATGTTTTTTGCCCTGGATGAAAAAACTCTTAAAGGGAAATGTTTTGCCAATGTGGAAGAAGTGAAACAAAAAATGGCAGAAGCACAAAAAAAAATCAAAATTGATGAGTTCAAAAAACGTTGTGAGCAGTGGAAAGAAAGTCTTGATAAGTGTATTGCATCAAACGGAGAGTACTTTGAAGGTAATAGAAGTTTAAACACGTAAGAGTAAATACAAGTTTTTAATGAATAAATTCTGGGTTTAAAAAATATTTATATAACTATCCTTCTGTTGATTTGACACTTTGACATTATACAATGACCTTTTTGTCTCAGTTACAATTTCTGACTTAATGTCTATTTTATCTGATGTAAGTACAGTCACCCCCACTGTCTTTTGGTTACCAATTCTATGGAACACCTTTTTCCATCCCTTTACTTTCAGCAATGTGTCTTTATTTCTAAAGTGTGTCACTCTCTTTTAGTCAGCATGTCACTAGATCTTTTTTAAAATTCCATCAGTCACTCTATGCCTTTTGATTGAGGAGTTTAATTCATTTACATTTAAAGTAATTATTGATATGCAAGGACTTACTAGTTCTATTCTGCTAATTGTTTTTTCTCTTCCTCTCGTTGTCTCCTTTTGCTGTCTTCTATTGGTAACATTTTGTTTGATTCCTTTCAGTTTACCTTTTGTAAATCTACCAGAAGTTTTTCCTTTGTGGCTGCCTTGAGGCTCACATAAATCTTGTACTTAAAACCATTTATTTTTATTTGCTAACAACTTAAGTTTAACTGCATACAAATGTTCTTATGCTTTTACCCTCCTAGATTTTGTGTTCCTGAAATCAAAATTTACTTTTTACATTGTGAATCTATTATCCAATTTTTGGGGTTACTATTCTATTTTTAAAAATGATTGCTCCAAGTAATTTGCACACGGCCAGGAAAGTACTATAGTATTCTGTATTTGTCTTTATATTTACTTTTACCAATGAAATTTATACTTTCCTAAGTGTTCATGTTGGCTGTTTAATGTGCTTGAATTCCACTTGAAGAACTTCCTTTAAGGATTTGTTTTATGGTAGGTCTAGTTGTAACAAACTTCCTCTGTTTTTGTTTGGCAAAAGCTTTATCATTTTATTTTTATTTATTATCATTATATTTTAATCCTCACCCGAGGACATGCTTTTTGATTTTAGAGAGGAGACAGGAGGAATAGAGACAGGGAGAGAAATATCAATGTGAGAGAAAAACATTCATTGGTTGCCTTTAGTGTGTGCCCTGACTGGGGAATGAATCCACAACTTAGGCATGTGCCCTGACTGGAAATCAAACCCAGGAACTTTTGACTTGCAGAACAACACCTAACCAACTGAACCACACCAGCCAGGGTGGCTCTATCATTTTAAAGGACACCTCTGCAGGGTGCATTATTCTCATTTTCATTCAGTACTTTGAAACATATCACCCCATCTTCTCCTAGCCTGCAAGGTTTCTGTTGAGAAAGCCACTAATAGCCTTTAGGGGATTCCCATGTATGTGATAAACAGCCTTTCTCTTGCTTTCAAAATTCTCTGTTTGCCTTTTGACAGTTTAATTGTAATATTTCTTGGTGTAGCTATCTTTATGTTCAATCTATTTGGGGCCACACGAGCTTCTTGCATCTGGGTATCTATTTCTCTCCCTATATTTGAGATGTTGTCAGTTATTATTTCTTTAAATAAGCTCTATGCCCCTTTCTCTCTTTTCCTTCTAAGATTCCCATAATTAGTATATTGGTTCATTTAGAATGTCCCATAAATCACATAGGCTTTTTTCACTCTTTTTCCCCCTCCAATCTAATAATCTCAAATGACCTGACTATGAGTACACAGTCTTTCTTCTGCTTGATTAAGCCTGTTGTTGAAACTATGAATTGCATTTTTTTTAAAGCTGAGGTACTGTATTCCTCAGCTCTAGAATTAATTTGGTTCTTTACATTTTTTCCTCTCTCTTTGTTTAACTTGTTTTACTGTATTATTTTCCTGATTTTACTAAATTGTTTACCACTGTCCTCTTGTAGCTTACTGGGGGCTTATTTAGGACAATTATTTTGAACTTTTTTCAGGCAATTTGTGGATCTCCATTTATTTGGGGGGGTTATTAAACTTTATCAAGTTATTTGGGACTGTCATGTTTCCCTGATTTGGGGGTTCCTTATTTCCTTGTAGTGGTGTCTATGCATTTGAAGAAACAGTCATATTTTCTAGATTTCATAAGCTGGCTTCCTTAAAGAAAGATCTTTACCTGTTTGAAGGTGTGAAGGGTGGGTACTTGGACACCACTTGAAAAGTGTGGAAGAGTACACTGTTGCACCGGATGTAATTATACTAAGGATGCCAAATCAGAAGTATATGTCAACTCCAAGTAGGGGGAAACTTGGTGGCCCAGCACCTAGGATCTGTGACATTAACAACTGCATCATCTTGGGTAGTGACAGCTGATGGGGTCAGGTGGAATCCTCAGTGGAGCCTACTGGTCCAGCAATGAGTATACTTGAATAAGTAACAGGCATCAAGGTCAGCTATGTGGTTGTTTTGTTGCAGGGTCATCCTTTAGCCACACACTCAGTAGCAGGAGCCAGGGGATTGCAGGGCCTAGATATGGTGTGCGCAGAAGTGTGTAGTGGTGGTGGCCAGCTGACGGTGGTGGTGGAGCCAAAAGTGGGGCACAGCTGTGGGGGCTGACCACTGGTATATGCATGGCAGTGAGAACTGAGACTGGCAGTGGGAGTTAAGCTGACCACACTTGATGACTAGCTTGCAGGTAGTGGTAAAGGCTATTTTATTTTGTGTTATAATAGTCAAATATAAAAATAAAAGTGTTTAACATATTTAGTTATATCAGTTTTGACTCAGAAGTCTATATCACAAAAACATAAAAAGATTAAGAGCCCACTTATAAATATACTTAAAACTAAATTTCCCAAATATATAAAATACTAAACTATAACCAATCAAGAACAAAAATATTTAGTCAAGATAGCCTTTGTTAATATAAATAATATACCATATTTAACATCTGGGAAAAAATATCACTCCTCAGATAATCACACTTCTACATAGGACATAAACTAATTAAATAGAGGAAATAATTTCAAACACATTTTTCGTATCAGCAATGATAAGGTAGAGTAGAAAGCCAACAAGACATTAATTAGCATTTACATTTAAGACTTTACAAATAATTCCAGCCTTAATTAGCAATTAGATACCTCACATTCGGAAGTCCTTTTAAATTTCTGAGTATCAACTTGGATAGCTCTTAAAACACTGGGTAACTTTGAATAGTTTTTTTGTTATTGTTCACAGTATAAGAGAAATTAACACCATTGCTAATAATCATTTATAAAGGGTCAGGAAACAAACAAATAACCAACCACTATTAGTGTTTATAGATTATCCTTGAGAAAGCAAAAAAGGCAACAAATATTCCAAATACAGGCTAATATTCAAATGAAATTTTTATTTTTTTATATTCAGAATCCCTTAAATTTTCCAGTGTATGTCAAAATACTGGGTAAACAGGGTTCTATTAAAGTCAGAAATGAATGATATAAATGACAGATAATTTAAACAAATTTGATAAATTGGGATGTGCTTTTAATTTTTAAATTAAAATAGTTAGGCATACAAGAACCTAATTTTCATTCTAGAAAAATTAAAGGTAAGCAAAAAGATTTTTAAAAAGACATGATCCCACCACCCTTAATACATTTGCTCCCCCACCCTCACGACCAGAGAGACTTTTTTCTATTCTAGTAGTAGTAGTCATACTAGTACTAGTATTAGCAGCTTCAGCAAGGATTATTAAGGCATCCTTGATTAATTTAATGTATGTAATCTAAAAATTCCTAGCACTTCTGCTCAAAAAATGTACTTTTTATACACATGTATCATACCAGTAGTTCTTAAGAATTTTTTGACATTTAAGTTTCCAGAATTAAATGAGCAAGGTGAATCTTGTTTTATAGGACTATACCATTTTTTCCCATAAAAATCACATTCTCCTCCTTGAATGATTAATTATATTGGAAACAGGCTCTGTATCCCAAGGCGTAACTTTAGGGCAACTCACTGCACCATCAACAATACCTACCAAGTCAAAGTTCTTTGCAAAGAGGATGATGAAAGTAGACGAAGAAGTAGATAAAATGATTTTGAATGAGGAACAATGTTGAACTGATAAAACTGGACTGAATAAAATCTCTGATTCCTGTTTCTCAATAACCTTCTATGAATGAAGTTGTTCCATTCATGTTAAGTTTTAGTTCTAATCTCTCCACCAATGGTTTAGCTTTATCAAGTATAAACAATGCTTTTATCATTCTTTGAGACATGTGCTTCTCATTTATTATATCAAAAAGTCTAATTGACAATGCTGCTATTTATAACCAAGTAAGGATGAATTTTTACTTTGTTGAGAGATCTTGAAAGACAGAAGAGAGATAATTATATCAGGTAAATGTGTGGTATAAATATTAAGAAGTGTCCAATACAAAGCCATACGTGACAGGGATATTGTGATGGGACAATCTATGAGTTATTACAGGTAGGGATATGAAAACACTAATTTGTAACCTCTAAAATCATTGAGTCATTGATTAGATCTGGAATTAGAGATTTGCCTCATTTTGAGAGCAAATAATTTTATAACTAAATTTAGGACTAAGTATAGCCTGTCTCATGTAACAACCCCTCTCACTAAATTTCAAACTTATTTTAAGGTAATTATAATTTATAATCTAATAGGTCCTTTGTTAGACAGTGATGCTTTTTTTCTTATGTGTCAATCATCCTTAAAAAAAAAAGAAAGAAAACTACCAGGTAAAGAGAAAACATATAACCTCTCCAATGACAACAAATTTGTACCTAATGCAATAGATACAAACCAAAATTTTGGCATACACCACATTTCATTTAAGTTTTTTCTCTAAATTATTACCTTTTCAGTACAGTTATTACCACTTGAGAAACGGAAATACAAATAACATCTGCTGAATTAAAATTCAACTATTATATACCATGCACTTTGCTGGGTGCTTTCACACATTGCTTGTTTAATTAGAATGGCAATAAGGCTTTATTATTTCCATATGAAATAACAACAAACTAAGCCAGATATTAGGCAGTATGTGTAAATCATATGTAGTCCTGAAAACTGTAAAAGGGAAAGAGACAATAAAATATGACTCCCCATTTGCTAGTCCAGCAATTTTCAACTGATGTGCCATAGCACACTGGTGCGCTGCAAGAATTTTTAAAACATGCAATACCTGACTAGTCAGGAGCACTGACCTCTTTTCCCTTAGACTGTCAGATAAAAAAATGACAGCATACAACACAAGAATAGCTGTCCAGTGTGAATGAATCAAAATTATGCTTTTTTTGTTAGATCAGCAAAATATATATTTTTGGTGTGTTACAGAGTTTTAGTAATTGATGTGTACCATGAGATAAAAAGGTTGAAGGTCACAGTGCTAGTCAATGGATATGCTGCTACGAGAGAAGGGAAGTCTGAAGACGGGCAGTGCTTTGCCAGGTTATGGCAGGGGAAAGCTCGTGTCAATGGACATGCTTTGATGCAACAGCAGCAACCAAGAGAACTGTTTTAGGAGAAGATAAAAATACAGACTGGTTCAGAGACCAAAACATTTTACCTTTTTATATACATGAATATCTAGTTAAACTGCTATAAACTTCTAAAAATGTTAAATCTACTATAAAATTATAAAAAGTTCAGTTTATAAACCAAATACTGTTTTGAACCAATCTCTGTTTTAAAGACAGAAACCATCTTGGGTGTGTAGGGAGGTTGTCTCATTCAGCCAGGCTCCCAGGTTCTACTATAACCCAGAGTCCAGGTTATGCCCTTTCCTAAAAACCGGTACTCTTCCTGCCCTCATGGGCTCTTCTTTCTGGGTAAATTGTAGGACTCTGCAGGCCCAGGGCACTGTACATACCCGTTCTCCACTGCCAGCCCACAGGACCCACATTGCAGACCTCCCACCCCAGTCCGCATGAGATGGAGAATTAATCACAGAATTTAAATTAAAAAGAGAAAATAAAATTTGGAATAAAAAAGATACAAACCATCGCTGTGTTCTTAATAGTGGTCAAAAATTAATAGACTATAAATTAAAATCTAATTAGAGACTGTATTTTGTCTCTTTCAAACTTCTTGCCCGAAGGAAAAACCCACTAACATTTCTATCAGTGAACAAGAGTATCACTGAGCTCATCAGCCTGACTCTATCAGCTTTCTCCTCAACTTTTATAATTTTTGTTCCTTTCCTTTCTTTTGAAAAATATATTTAGTCCTTTTTTCCAATAGGTTTTGCTTTCTACTTCTACACCAAACAATTCTACAGCCTCTGATTCCTAAAGCCAGTGCTTCCCTACCTCTCTATCTGTAATTGTACATTCCCTTCCTTGTTCAGTGTGGTTTGTCAAAAGCAATTTCTCCCACCATCTACACAACATCTAAAGTTCCACCTCCTGTATAAAGTTTTTCTAGGCTAAAGCAAAAGATGCTTTTCTTTTGCTAGATCAACCCCACAGAAACTAGAGTTTATTATCTGTGAAGCCCCAAATTCACTTACTACCACTTTACCAATATTTACTTTTTTATTTATGCCACTTGTTCAGTTGCTTGCATATCTTATATATGTGTACACTGATACTGTATGTTTTAAGCTTCTGATGAGCTGACACTATATTTTTGCAGTTACTACCTTATACAATATAATGCCAAACAGATGCAGAACTAATGCTTCTAATGTAGTCTATATTATAAATAATCTCACAATTCTGAATAAATGAAACAATTCTTGTCTATAATTTAGACTCTGACTTTTAAAAATTATTAACTACATTACTCTTTTAAACTGTCCCTTTGCAATGGAAGAAATTGTAGGGGAAGTCAGTTAGCTCTAAGTTAAGGTTCTCTCTCTCAGTTATACTTCCAGGATATAGAAGAGTTTCAGCACCTTCACTAAGGATGATAGCAGTACTCCCTGCTGATCCCAAGCCTGATGCTTGCTGGAAGCTCTTTTGGAATATTTTAAAAATCCAGGGGACACTTTCCTAGGGACTAATACATTTTGGACTGAAGCCAAGAAGATCTAAAATCAAGCCAATGAGTTCTTGAAAGTTACACAGGAAATAGTCTTAAAAAATGTATTTTATCAGCCCTGGCCAGCCCTAGCTCAGTTGATTAGAGTGTAATCTTTATATGCCAAGGTTTCGGGTTTGATCCCCTATCAGGGTACATATAAGAATCAACCAATGAATGCATAAATGAGTGGAATAACAAAGCAATGTTTCTCTCTTTCTCCCCTACTTCTAATCCATCAATAAAATTTTTGTAATTGAAATCCCACAAGGAGAGTCATCTTATAAGGAAAATGTTATTATTCCCCACTTCTCTAGTTTTAAAAAGTTACTTCTAAATTACATTATTAACACTTTATAAAAGTGAGCACACAGTGTTACTAAATTTGTAGAGACACAAGGAGTGTTGTCAGTTATTTCTCCCCACTCCTACTTTCTTCACAATTTTGTTCCTAAAAGAAAGTAGGGTCTTATTCTATATCATGTGGTTTAAATATAATTAATTCTGGCCAAGATGTGTGAAGTGGAATTACAAATTTCAGGAAATCTTACATTGGCTCACTTAAATTTACAAAGATCCTTAATGAACTTAGGGAATCCTCCCCCATTATTCCACAGCTCATTAGAATAAAAGAACTCTCATGTAATAAACATTATTCCACAGTTTAATATAATAGAATGTAAACCAGTTTAGTTTTGTTTTAGCTTCATTATGCAATAAATGAAATTAGTAAACTTGAGTATGAAAGAGCTCTGGAATCAAGGTCTAGGTGTGATACAAATAATACCTTCTACTTTAAGTAGGTATGTACTATGGAGCTATCAAATAAAAGAAACTGACAGGACTCTTTCAAAATAATAATGTTTGAGATTTTAAATTTCTAAATTTGAATTTCCAAAATCTTTTAAAAATAAATTCTACAAAAACTGAAGGCAAGAAACAATTACCATGATAAAGTACTGTACTGATATAAAGCATTGAGCTTTATGAGTGAAAAAAACACTATTGTAGTTTGCATAAACATGTACCAGGTTAATTCAGGAATAAAATTCTGTATTTCCAATTGTTGTTACTTCTCAAATTGTGCATATTATATATTGACTTGGTAAAGTCTCCATTGCATGTTTGACCATATTTGATATTTCTTTTTTATCCTCACCTAAGGACATTTCTTTTTTTTTAAGATTTTATTTATCTTTAGAGGGGAAGGGAAGGAGAGAAGGAGAGAAATATCAATGTATGGTTGCCTCTTGTGTGTCCCCTGCTGGAAACTGGCCTGCAACCTAGACATATGCCCCGACTGGGAATTGAACCGCGCTCAGTCCACTGAGCTACACCAGCCAGGGCAGGACATTTCTTCATTGTTTTTAGAGAGAGAGGAAGGGAGAAAGAGAAAGCGGTAGAGAAACATCAATGCAAGAAAGAAATATCGACTGGTTACTACTTGTATGTGCTCTGACAAAGTATTGAACCCACAACCTGCGCAAGTGCCCCAACTGGAATGAACCCACAACCTTTTGGCCCATGGGACAACAGTCCAACCAACTCAGCCACACACCAAAGGCCATCTTAGATTCTTTTATAAAAACATTTTAATAAGCTCTTACCTCCCTACCCATTTTTTTTGTCTAAGTGACTGGAATGCATACACACACAGAAATTGCTTTTGATTTAGGCTAATTTTTCACAATTTTTTCAATGTCTATAATTCATCATTTTAAAAATTGATAGGTTCCCATTCTGGCTACCTTGGTAAAAGGAATGAAGAATCAAGGAGATAGCAGATATCTTTGCTTCTTTTTCTCTTGTTATATATCTATTGCAGGATCAGCTACATCATTTGGGAAATCCAGTGCAAAATAAAAATTCAGGGGCACCCGTTTGCAAACTATTAAAAATTTTAAGATGGCATTAGCAGAGCACTAAATCAAATGGGGGCCCTTCAGAGTACTGGACCCATGTGACTGCACAGGTCACATGTCCATGAAGCTGGCATACTCTTTTTCTCTATGTGACCTTGACTTTGTTTTGCTCCCTCACCCAGTTTACTGTTGAAGACTTATTTCCTCTAATGTCAATCACCTCTGGCTTCACCTATCTTAGCCACCACATGGCTTACAGGGCGAGACCATGTTCATTCTTTGATACTGCTACTTTCTTCAGAATGAAATAAAAAAAAAAGAGATGCAGCCTGAACACAATGAAAGGTAAGACCCAATGTTTAATACAATATCTCCCAATGGTGTCTGAGTTATTTTAATTGTAATCTAATCTTCGAAGGATAAGAACAGGATATAATAAATGGTTAAAAAAGATGGATTTGCTAGAAAACTACACAAGTGTAAAGTAATTAATATGTGAAAGCAAGTAGATTACACTTAAAATATGAGTAAACGTTATTTTCTTCTAAAAAGCTAACAACAAGTCCTCTCAAGATTGATGACAGTTAACAAGATTTTTAAAAATGACTTCCAAGCCAAAATTGCTGTCTGTACTTGCATAGATAAATGCTATGTATATAGACAAGTAAAAAATACACACAGGTAGATAAGCAGAATCCAATATTTATTAATAATAAAATAATCATTTATTCTTCCTGAAACAAGAATCAATATAATGAAAAAGACTTTAAGAAGAATAAAATATCAACAGGTTGTGGAAAAGGAAGGGTATGCAGCAGTCACAGAAACAATGATTTATTGTATTAAGATATACCCTTCAAGTATAACTCAATCATAAAATGAATTTATTTCAAACACATTGTTCCTACTCTTTAAAAAAGTTATTTTTCTATTTTTAAGTGTCCAAAAGAATAATATACTGAACCTTGAAATTAAGAACAATCTAACAACAGCTGGGGAGCGGGGGAGGGTACAGTGGTGGGGAAGGGTTTTCGGGAACTACTATAAAGGACACATGGACAAAATCACAGGAGAGGGTGGAAGCAAGGGAGGGAGATGGAATTGGCTGGAGTGGGGGAGGAAATGCAGACAACTATAATTGAACAACAATTAATTAATTTTTTAAAATAATAAAATAAAATAAAGAATAATATACTGAACCTTTTATAACTTAAGTGGAAATTTAATAAATATAGAACAGTATGTTAATAGTCAACATTTACATAGTTAATTCCTTAAAGACTATGTGAATTTTCAGCAGCAATTTGCCTTTTATATTTTCTCTACTTACTTTGAGTTATTTTTATTGTTGCAGAATATAAAATGATTTCTGCAAAATATGAGTTTTTACCATACCATCAGCATTAGCAGTCTATTTTTAACTTTATTTTTATTGTTGACACAGATTATAGATGTCCCCACTCCCTCCAATTTCCCCACCCTTGCCCAATCCCTACCTCCCCTTCCCTCAGGCATCATCACACTGTTGTCTGTTTCTATGGGTTATGCATATATGTTCTTTTCAATCTGTTTTTGGTTTAAAGCACAAGCATAAGAGATGTTAGAGATATCTAGTTTTAAAGTATTTTTTAATGCTTAAATAAATTTTATAAAAGCAAAGCTGAATATGTAATATAAATAATAGACTTATGAACAATCTTTAGTGCCCACAATATCAGGTATCATTTAAAGGAAGTAGTGTAAGCACGATTCTACAGCATGTTGTTCATATTACTTTGTCAGATCTAGCAGATTACTATTCTGAAGTAAGAGTCTTTTAAAAAATGACTTTCATATTGGCCTCAGAAAAAATGCTATTTTTAACTGCAAGAAATAAAAGGGAAAGTCACCTTAATTTTACACAAATAATTCCTCTCTAAACAAAGGAATGACTTTGGTGTTTAAATAAGAGAAGAAAGTACTTCCAATTACCTGGAACAAGGTCATTATTTGTATTTATGGTATAGCTCAGTAAAAAGTATTACAAAATTACCCTTAATACATGCAATTCAAACATTACTAAATTTTAATTGTTTGGAGGAGGTGAAGGAAAGCTACTCTGTTATTAGTTAAGTGTAGTGGTTCCCAAAGTATGGTCCACAGAACCACCACATCAGCACCACATGGGAACTTGTTACAAATTTACTGAAAATTCTGAGACCACCCCCCATGCCAGACCAACGAAATAAAAAACAATGAGGGAAGGGTCCATTAATCTTTTTTTAAACAAGCCCTCCAGGTGATTCTGATACAGTAAAGTTTAAGAAGCAGTGGCTTAATATGTCTTCAAAATGTATCATAAGGCATTTAAAACAAAACTGTTCAAATTTTTTAATTGAAAAAGTGTCTCTAGAACCACCAAAAATGTTGTAAGTAACAATAATGTAATACATTTTATGAATTAAGAAATCATAATTGTACAACCCTACTGAGTCCATACCAGGTACAAAATGCAACATAAATGGAATGCAGTATAAAAGAGAGAAAGCAATATGCCTATTACTTAAGGACGCTGAAATGAAAGACACTCATCTGAAAACATAGCTATCTTACTAGAGTTTGAATCAATTCCAACATAAAATATTGGTCTTTTGATAGCACACCCATACCATTTGTCATTAACATTTGCATGTTTATGTTTTTTTATTATTCGACATGTCTTTTCACTTGAACATAAACAAATCTTTCTACTCTGTCATAAAATATAAAAATATTAGGATCTTTTTCATTTTCTTCAGATTTTTCATCTTCTCCTATTTTGCCTTCCTGATTAACATCTTTCTTAATAAACCATAAAGACATATTCATCCATATTTTCCTCTCAGTTTTGCAGCTCATTATGCATGCCTCCATGAGCACTGTTCTTTTCTTACTACTCTTCCTTCACAGGTATGTGAACAAAGAACTTCCTAGGCCTCCCTTAAAAAGTCTAAATCAAGTCCACAAAGCACATCTACTTTCTTTAGAACACTGAACAAATAAGTATTTCCAAATGAGGCCACTGTGAACCACAGGAACCTTCCTTCACTTAAGTACCCAGGGCAGTTCTTCTGGCTCTGGCAAAATAATAAATTTGTATATAGTGTGACAATACAGTTATAACATTATAAAACATAACCAATATCCTTTAGGAGAAGAAAATTAGCTCTCCTGATTCTTATCACAAAACAGTTTTACATTATATTACCTAAATTCCCTAAAAATTATACTTCTAGTGATTTTATTGGACTATGGTCTGTCTGAATCTAGCAAGAGTCTGTATAAGAGGAGCACATGACAGCCATTGATATAAATAAAATACTTCTTTAATAATAAACATTATTCTAGGAGAAGGTCCTCTGGAAAGAAGAAATAAAACACCTCTTTAATAATAAACATTATTCCAGGGGCAGGCCCATCAAGGAACATGTATAAAGGACACACGGACAAAGCCAAAGGGGGTAGGTTTGAGGGTGGGAGGCAGAGGTAGGTAGGATGGGGGGCTGAGGTGGGGTCAAAATGGAGATGACTGTATTTAAACAATAAAAATAATTAAAATAATAATAAGCATTATTCCATCTGAGACTTGAATATCCTGAAACTCTAGAATAAGAATTTTAAGTGAATCTTTAGTTTTTCCACATCTTAACCTGCGAAAATGTAGAATATTAGAAATCCCACAGTCAGTCTCTCTCTCTCTCACCCACACACGATACTAGTTACAGGACAGGAATTAGAACAAGTATTTAATACAGGAAAAATTTTGAAAAAATATTAACTAAGCACATACTATAATGATAAGTGTTATTGAGAGCTGAAAAAGGTTATAGTTTACTGAATATCAGGCCCCGCACTTAGTACTTTACAAACTTTCTCTTTGATTCTGACAACTCTGCAAATTCAGAATTAATGTTCCAATTTTACATAGAAAGTAAATCATCCTCTAAAATCAAGCTTTTCATTTCAATTTGCCTAAGATTACACAGGTAGTAGAGTAGTAAATATGATATTTGAATCCAGGCTGACTAATTACAAAGCCTGCTCTTTTCTTCTATATGATATTACCTCACCTAGATTATATTTATTACATTTATCATATATACATACTTATATGGCATTATATTTGTATTGCTTTTTTCTTTTTTTAAGGTTTTGTTTATTTTTAGTGACAGGGAAGGGAGGGAGAAAGACAAGGAGAAACATCAATGTCAAAGAGAAACATCGTCCGTCGACTGCCTCAAGTATGTGCCTCCACAGGAGACCAAACCTACAACTCAGGCATGTGCCCTGATGTGGAATTAAACTGACAACCTTTCATTTTGCAGGATGACACCCAACCAAGCCACACTGGTCAGCTCTTGCATTACTTTTCTCTGAATAATTTTCTTGGGATTCTGAGCAGAATGAATGAGGGGAGAAAAGTAGTCAAGGTCTGGGAATAACAGGCTCAGAGGATAGAGCCATTTCCAGGACTTTGGCTTTTAATCTGATGGAGATGAGAAGTCAATAGGGATTTTCATCCAAGAAGTGATATAATATGACTTATTTTTAACATAATCACTCTACCTGATGTATTAAGAATGAACTGAAGTAAATCAAGGGCAGAAACAGAAAGACCAATTTTTGGAGGCTTTTGCAATAAAACAAGCAAGACACAAAGGTGACTTGCTTACAGATACAGCACTGGATATGGTGACTGGTGACTGAATTCTAGACATATTTTAAGTGTATAGCTAAGAGAACATGATGACAGAGATGCTGGGAATTATCAGCTATGGAGTGAAAGAACTCCAGATATCATGGGTGACACCAAGGCTGATCAAAAGAATACAACTGCTATTTATTGGGATGGGAAAAGCTGAGAAGGAAGTTGTGGTGGTGGGAAGATAAGGAGTTTAGTTACTCTAATACATTCTGATAACATTAAATGACTTCTGTTCATCAGCAAATGGATGGTCATCTAAAACTATGGCACTGCATGAAGTGACCAAAGGGGTAAATGTGAACCTGCAGAGGTCCAAATTTCAAATGCTGGAGCATTTCCAATTTGTTGGAGAAGTGAGAAGGAATCAACAAAGGAGGCTGAAAGTAGCAGCCAGAAAGGTAGGAGGAAAAACTAGGAGAGTGTAATATCTGACAGCCAAATAAAGAAAGTATTCAATGCTGCTGCCAGGTCAAGTAAGATGAGGACTGGGAAATGACCAGTTGGAGGGTCAGTAACGAGGGCAATTTTGATGCAGTGGCAGGGCTTACAGAAACTGAATTCAGAAAGTACAGACAACTCTTTCAGAGAGATCAGTTGTAAATGGAAAGCTGTAGGGCAGTAACTGAAGGGAGAATTGGGAACGAGGATATTTTTTAAGATGGAAGAAAAATCAGTATTATTTGTATGTGGATGGAAACAATCTAGTAGTAAAGGAAAAATTAAAGATGCAGAAGGAACATAGAATTGTCCAAATTTTTTGAGACTCACTAACTATGACAATTCTCCACTAATAAATGCATTTCAATATTTATCTTATAGTTAGAATCACAGTTTAAGCTTTAATAATAATATAAAAAGTATAATATATATTTAACAGCTCTGAAAGTAAGTATAAATGTTGAACCAATGAATAATATACTTTTTTAGCATCTACCCTGCCCAGCACTTTATTAAATATATATTTTCTTTTGCCTTTATATAATATACTTGGTTTAGGTAAGTGGTACTTGAAAAGTAAAGATTATATTTTTAGATTAAATATAAAGTTTATATTTTAATAGTTATCAGTAGATCTGTATTTTGATTGATATATTATTATTCATTCATGAAGAACAAAATTTACTTTATAGTCACATAGTTACTTAAAATGGATCACTAGGTTCACATTTTGCTTATACACTTCCAACTCCAGAATCTAAACTATTAGCTGAATACTCATGGAAAACAGACTACCTTACCTAATCAACTTTGCTAGAATTATACAAATATATGCCCAAATTTAAAAACATAGATCCACAAGCAGTATATCATCCCATGTATTAGGGACAGCTTAAGAATTGAACTATCTTAAATTAAGGGTTGGCAAAACAATCCCAGGGGCCAGAGAGTAAATCTTTTAGGCTTTGAAGGAGACACAAGAGTCTCTGTCTGTTGCATCTTCTTCTTTGTCTTGTCTTTACAACTTCCAGTTTTAAACGTAAAAGCAATAAAAACAGACCTAGAACTAGATTTGCTCCATGGGCTATAATTAGTCAACTAATGCTCTAAACAATTGTATAAAAAATTAAACATGATTTAGGTGAGTCATGTTTTAGGAGTGAAGTTGGACATTTATTTAAAATGTTTTCTATTCTGTGGCAAGGAGGTATATAATATGTTTGTCTAAAAATAAGAAGAAATTTCTACTTGAAATACCATACCCAGCAATATGCCTGAATCTAAAAAAGCAATTCAGTGTTTTTTACTGAAAGCCCTGGAATTCACAAAAAGAGCCACTGTTTCTGGTTACATAATAAGTTCAATTGATACACTATTCAGAATTTTTTTAAAATACTGTACCAGTGAGAGAAAGGAAAAGTATTATAATATTTACTATGTTTTTATTTACTTATTTTTATCCCCTATATTAAAAATATACACAAAGAAGTGATAAAAATATTTTGAGTCAAGAGGACACTCACAAGCTGTTTTATTAAGTTCTTTTGAATTGTCAGATCCATTAAGGATCTGATAAAGGCAATGTACTCTTCCTCCAGAAAAAAATACAGATCCAAAGTTTAGCCTTACTTTCAGGGAGACTTAAGCTCCCTGAAGCTAATCCACAGATCCTGTGTGAAGCTTCTCTGAACTTAAAAAGCATAATCATTTCACTCCTTTAGGTAATTTCCACATAGGGTTTCTATAAAGATAAAAATCGAAATAATCACATTATGGCAAGTAAAGTAAAACTATACTTATAGATAATTTAAAAATCAAGATAATAACCCATGCTCTTATGTCTGGTGAATTTTGAGTATTCAAAGCTTATTCATGGTCAAACTTTAATGAAACTTTTCTCCACACACCAGTTTGTACTTTCCACTGCAGTCTGGCCCATTTCCCACTATGCCCAGTGTATGGCTTTTCTTAAAAAAAAACTTGTTCTCATGATGTTACCCTTGCCTCCAGTGCTCTTGCCATACCTTTTCAACTCTTTCCTATCCATCAAGACCCAAATTAAATTTCACCATTTCCATAATTTCTTCTCTGATGTCATAGTCTATAATTTTTCTTCCCTGGATTCCTTGCTTTTTCAACACTATTCAATCAGTTACTCCTATAATAATTTGTATTATCACAATATTTTTGTAGGCTGTGACACCCCCAATTATAGTATGAGTAACAAGAGGCAGAACTACTTCTTTGCATCCTCACCTTAGGCTGTAGCACTATTATAAGATATATTTCATAAGTACATGTTAAAAAAATGAATTAAATGGCTTCTGAAAATACTGGCCTTATTTCATTATGTCAATGTCCAGTATAGGCAAAAATTGGGGGGAAAATTTCATGAAATAAAATAAAACATTTAATTTAAAAATTACTGTCATGTAGGTGACAGAGTCAAAGGTGGGTATAACTCTATTAACTAAAAATCATGATCATAATGCCTCAGCTTTTTTTTAATGGACATGATAAACTGTCTTGACTTTAGTTCAAATTTTGTGGTCTAAATACAGTGCTGAATCATAACTAATTGGTGTAAACTCCTGTGTCTATTCAGTATTCCACTATGTCCTAGGCGCTGGTTTTATTGAATGCTATTTCTGTTATTTCTCGTCCCATAATATTTCCCAAGGGCACCACGCGTCCCAGGCAGCATTGTAAGGTAGGCCAAGTTCCTTGTTCACAGTTCCAATCCCACCATTTTGGCACCTTTGAAAGGAGATGCTTTCATCCTGCTCTCTGACACCCAGGGTATCCCTGTGGCACCCTGCCTAGGCTTGTGCTCAGGATGCAGGTTTTAACTTATCTTTCTTTCCTCTTCCCTTCCAAAATGTAAGATTTATTTCAGTAACTTTAGGTCTTGCCATGTAACTAGGTTAATTATTTCAAATAAATAAAGTGAACTTAATGTGTGGCTATTGTACTAACTAAAGGAAAGTCCATGATGATAGAAACAAACTTTAAAGTATGAAGGCCTATCATGTACACAGGAAGGCAACTCTGCTTGCATGTGAAGGTAGCATTACTTCCGAGGACATACTCTATACAGGGTGGTGGGCAAAAGTAGGTTTACACTTGTGAGCACATGAAACATGCTTTATTCTTGTATTATTTTATTTCCATACAAGATGTAAACCTCTTTTTTCCCCACAATACAAATACATACATATACATATATATAGTGAGAGAGAGAGAGAAGGAAAGAGAAAGGCGGCGGGGGGAGGGAGAGAGAGAGAAACATAAAATGTGACCAAACCACTCCTCCAAACATTTAGAAAAAAGAGTACCTGGAGAGAAATAAAGGTGAAGAATAGATAGTGAGAAGAAAGACAGGATTTCCAACTTTCCATATGTAGAAGAGCTCTTTGTTAGCACACTGTTATTAATGAATGTAAAGTCATGCATTCATTCAATTAATAAATAGCTATTTAGTTATAAAACAGGCCTGTGCAAGGTCTCACAGGTACTCAAATACTGATATATCAGATACTGAATTAATTATCCCCATCCATCACTAAAACTCAAACAATAAGCCATTCCTTTCTAGTGTCTGGACTTAAAAGAGTACCCTGTGCACTTCTTCCCAGTTAAAAATCTGTGAGTTATTCTTGCTATTTCTGTATTCCTTATCTCCTCAGCTAATTAATCCTATGTCCTATAAATTCTAACTCACAAATAGCTTTCTAACATGCTTCCTACTCTTCATCCTCATTGTCACCACACTCACTCAAACCCTGTTCTCTCTCTCCCAGACTTGTTTGAGGCCTGACTTTATATCCAATGTGGCAAACTCAGAAAAACGCAGACCTTGTGGTACATTCGTCATATTAAGGAACATTACACAGCCATGAGAACGATCATCTCCCGTGCTCGATAGTATGGATGAATCCCGTAATCATGTTGCATCTGTCTCCTTTTACTCAAATGAGCATTACTGGATGCTCCCCTTTACATAAAGTACAACACAGGCAGTACCATCTATGCAGTAAGAAGTCAGGCAAGAGGAGTCCTTAGTGGGCAGGATGCAAGACTGATGGGAAGGAAAGATGAGAGGGAACGTTTGAAACGCTGATAATGTTCTGTTTCTTCATCTGAGTAATGATCACGTGGGTGTATTTAGTTTGTTCCTTTTTTTAATGTACATATATTAGGCTTTAATCAAAGTTTTAGAAAAAATACAAATATGATGTACAATGTCTTCCACTGCTCTTAAACTAAAGGCCAAAGGCCAAATATCTAATAATGACTTAAAAGATATTTTACCATACAGTCTCATATTTCCCTCTTTCCATAAGTCTTGTCTTGAATATACCTTTTAGGGCTTTTATATATGCTTATTCTGCCTTCCCATTTTGTTTGACTAACTCCTAAAAATGCCTCAGGTTTGGTTAAAATGTCGGTTTTGCAAGGAAGTCATCGCTGACCCCCAGATTAGGTTAGCAGTGCCCTCTATCTTCCTTTTGCACTGCTCCCTCACACATATTGAGTATACTGTAAATTTTAGAAGGACATGGAATGCATTTTATTTACTGCTCTATTTGCATATTTCTCTCTATATTTGTTGGCTGGTTGAGTAAATTTATTTATTTCCCATACCAGAACATGGAAGGCAGTTGTGGCAAAGTTTCAAAGTCTATGTGCTGCAGTATAAGCAATGAAATTGCTGAAAAAATTACATAAATGAAATAAAGGGTTAAATGCTAAATTATTCATACACAGATAGAAACCATCCATGCATGCAGGCACACAGAAAGAAGCCACTTTTAATAGTTCATATTTGAAAACTTCTAAGCAATTCTGAAATAAAATTGATCATAAATAAATTTCTTTGTCTCTACATTCTGATGTTTGATTATTTTTAATCTGCCATGAAAACCAAGACTCTACCACTGATTTTGTCAATTTACTGAGTAGGTCAATTATTACAGTTTGCATAGAGAACATTTAACATCTGTCTAACTAAAAAAAAAAAACTATTTATAAATATTTGCAAATGTTCCTAAGAAAAATGTAAACTTTTCTATTTCAAAAATGAAATAACCTGATGAATTAATAGTAAAATTATAAGTTTTTGTTATAATTACCCATGGAAAGTAACACAGGGGCCTACTGAGTGACAACCATAAACTGTTCTTTGGATAGAAAACAAAATCTGCTTACTTAAAAGGCAGAAGAGCATGAGTGATAATCACCTTGAGCGATAATGCCAAAAGAAGAGAAACACAAAACGAAACTATAGTAGTCTCTCTGGAAAATCCATGCAATTTTCTTAAATGAATGATACATTTTAGAATCTTTGACAATAATTAAATTTAAATAAAAAATATAGGTAATGTCCTAAGTTGTCTTGCTTTTTCTATTCCTTTTTGGAAATAAATGCTTTTTGTGTATTATTCCTCATTCCTCAAATTTACTTTAATTCTAACATTCATTATATAAATTCATTAAATACTGAATTAGGAAGACTTACTGGCTACTACCAGGAAAAGAGAAGGGAAAAAATAATATTTCCTTTATTTGGAGAAATAAATTATTAGTTTCCTTAATTAATAAAGAATTTGCTTACTAATCATTTCCAAAGTATTACTGTAATATTAAAAGAATCTTATAATAAAAAAGAATGATCTTAAACTACTTTTCAACTTGAAGCACATACAATCTACTATAGAATTTCTTTAACTAAGGCTCAGAACCAGAAGGCGTCCCAACGAAGATCAGTGTAATGTTTAATAATAGGCAACTAAGTGCTTTACGAATACCCCGAAAATAACAAAAATAACATTATTTGCCTATTTTCTTGCGTTTTAGTTACCTCTTTATGGTGCCAGAATTTAAAAAGAGAAAAATATAATAAAATTGTAATAGTAATTTTTTAATCCATCTTCAAGAACTTATCACAGTTTCTGTACTTTATTGAGGGGTCATTATTTTATGTAACATTTGGCAAAGGGTAGAACAGAAGAAATTATTAGCAAATTAACTGTTCCCATTTAGGCTGGTATTCTCAAGTTTAATTAATTCAAGTTAAAACTTTTCCCTTCTAAAAGTAAGTACAATGATTTTTAGAAATAAATTTTAGCCCTGGCTGGTGTGGCTCAGTGGAATGAACTGAAAGGTTGCTGGTTCGATTCCCAGTCAGGGCACATTCCTGGGTTGTGGGCCAGGTCACCCCCCAGCTGGAGATCTGTGAGAGGCAACCAATGGATGTATCTCTTGAACATCAATATTTCTGTACCTCTCTTCCTCCCTCCCCACCCCTCTCTCTAAAAATAAATAAATAAAATCTTTTAAAAAAGAAATAAATTTTAGTTTCTACACGTATTAAATTTCAAAGGAATGAAAGCAAGTAACTTCTATTCTTTGAAACTCAGTTTCTTTGTCAATAAATAATGACATTAGACTAATTCAGTGGTGGTCCACCAACTCTTTTGTTACAAAACCCTTCAAGAAGATGATGAAAACTATGGACACTTTTTGCAGCAAAAAAACATATACATACAATATTTGATTATAATTGCAGGAGATTCACAGATCCTCTGAAGCACATCTAAATGTCACTGGGCAAAAAGGAAGCTTTCAGAAATAAGTTTAAATAAAGCCTTTAATTAAGAGGAAGTCAGTCTTGAGAATAAAAGTGAAAACCTAAATAATCCATTAATTTACTCATTATGGTTAAAGATATTAGTTTGGGAAATCTGAACACCTTATCTATATATAGATATAGGTGTTAATTTGACAAAGTAATTAATACCTTAAACATTAGAAGTTAAGCAAGATTCTTACATAAACCTAGGATATTTATAGGCATGAAATATGTTATAGTCCCATAGCTCACAAACGACAGTAAATTGTCTCCTCCCAACCCCTCCACCACCAGCAGGTTCAATTCCTTCTTAGAGTGAGGAAGAAAAATACTATTCAATGTAGGTTATATTTGAGAACTTTTAGGTGACTGTTTTGGGGAAAGGGAAATACTTTCAGATCCTTAAATTTCTTATTTAAAACTAACTTTTGGACCACTGCTGAAAAAATAAAAACTTACCTGTAATTCTTGTTCTCTGAAGGAAATGCAGTAATTATAAACATATCCACACTCTTGGGTACATTCTCCTAAGCATGAATGGATTTGGAATGCGCCATGGTTTAAACTGAACTGCTAAACTGCCAAACCACACTGGCAGCTGGATCTACCTACCTATATGGTGATGAAGCAGAGCTGTCACCTACAGTCATTCACCTGATGAAGGCAAGTGTTTTCCCTGAGAGGGAGTGTGGAGCTGGTGTAATTACTGTCCTTAGAGAACATGAATTATAAACGATCTCTCCTCTAGAGCTTAAGGGAGATAGAACCACTACTGAAGGAGTTGTTACATGACTCGAAAGGGGTACTAATATTTGAACATTAAAAATGTTTAAAAATAAGAATGGAAAGCTGTTTCTCTGTGAAAGATCTCTTAGCAGGAACTGAAGACACTGGTATGAGAGCTGACTGCTTGGTGACTAGGTTGGGACCCAACAGTGAACACCAGAGCAGAGAATTACAAGTACTTAAATGCTTGTGAAGTACACAGTATCTTGGCATTCAGCAATGTGATGTTTTCCGTAAATGCTTGCCAACATGAAAGTTATGTGACAGTGGCAGTGGTAACCCATGGTAGGACAATAACTTCAAACAGCCAGGACCCTGAAAACTGCTTAGATTATCGCCAAGGATGAATTGTTTTTCATAACATGTGATACAAGTAATGTGCTATTTGACAATTTATATTTTATAAACTTAAGTATCTAATCATTCAATTTATATAATTTCATAAGCCTTAAAGCTTAATGTAATAATTTAGATTTAAAATGTTGCAATATGTAAGGACTGAGTCTCTGTTATATAAGCTCCTCTTCTGCCTTAAACATCTTAGAGATTTAGGAAGAAATGAGCCACAGTTTCTGGTTTGCATACTGATTTTCAGAAGGTGATCAAAATCCTCCTCACAGGAAGAGATTCTTTATCTTGTAGTTATACAAGTTTCTAGGCAGACTAATGATATCTTTCACTTAGTTAAACCAGGGTAGGGATGCCAGACAAAACCCAAAACATTCGATTAAATTTGCATTTCAGATAGACAAATTTTTATTTCTCAAATATAGCATAGGACATAATTATATTAAATTATACTAAATTAATTATGTTTCAAATACAGCATGAGACATAATTACTCTAAATTATCATTTGTCATTTAACTGAAATTCAAATTAAAGTAGGCATCCTGTTTTTTTCTGTTGCTGTTTTTTGTCTTCTACTTAACCTGGACACACTAAAACAGGGGAGTTCACAGGGTTGTTTACCCAATGGATTTCAACATGGATGATGCTGAAATGGGAGCTCCACTCTTGGTCTAGCTCTACATGTCTAATATGGTAGCTACTAACCATATATGGCTATGAGCACTTAAATGTGGCTAGTTAGTATAATACAAAATGCCAAGTGCACGCTATACACCAGATTTTGAATGCTTAATATGAAAAGAAGTAAAACATTTCATAAATTTTTATACTGATTATATGTTGAAATAATATTTTAGATGTATTAGGTTAAATAAAATATAATTAAAATTTTGCCTATCTCTTTTTGCCTTTTAATGTGGTTACAAAAGAACCTAACAATTGCATTATGTAGCTTCCATGGCTTGCATTATATTTTTACTGGATAGTGCTAGTAGTCCACATGACTTCAAGGAGAGAGTTGAGATAGGATTTCTTTGTTGTTCCTTCCCTAAAATAATCAATATTGATAAACATAGGGCTGCCTCTCTCACCTTCCTTTAACTATTAGAGTAGGAAGGAAACATGAGTGCACCAATGAAACTAAATTTCTAGTGGTGACTATTTCCATGGATTGGCTATAATTCTTTAAAAACACATAAATGCTAGTGTGTATATATGATCGAGTACGTCTAGGTATATATAAAAATAAAATCCCCCAGATACTAGCCAATGGAAGAATCCTTCAGCACCATTATGTTGGGTATTTACTTCTATATATTTTCAAAATCATATTTTATTTTGTCGCCTTCTATGAATTGAGGTGATATAAGTTATAGATAAGAACTGTTGGGAAAAGATACTCTTTTGATACTCTAGATCTAGTGGTCCCCATTTTATATATTCATGTTGCATAACAGATGTGAAATCCCAACACCACTTATAGAATAGTGAAATAAAATTTACTTTTTACAAAATATGTTGCCAATACTATCCTAAGACAAAGTTTATTTTTAAGAAGGGCAGGATTTTCCGTTTAAAATTTTGTTTTAATAAAGCTTTAGGTAAGAAATAATAACCTGTGTAGTTATTCCCGGCTCCCTTTACATTTTCAGTATGTTTAGCTTTTGATTCAAATTTTTTTTCTCAAATGGCCCAAAGAGGGAAGGCATTCATCTATTGTTTCATGCTATTATGAAGGTTAAAAATATTTAACATGGTCTCACAAATAAAAATACAAAATTACAGAGAATTTTTTCTAAATATCCAATGACCTCTATTTCTTCTCTAATATAACTTACACCATCTCTACTTTAAAGATTTGAATCTTTTAAAGTTGCCTGCAGTTACAATAAGCAAGACTAGTTCTAACTCCTTATTAACATATGAAAAAATTGGTTCTCAAGGTTTTTTCAAAAAGTTGCAGTTTTTCTCATTCTAACAGCAAACACAAAGAGTTTTTTCCCTCCTTAATATTTTTTATACAAATATTGGAAGAACAATTGTTTTAAAAAGAAAATAAAATTTCTTATTAACAAAGATAGGGCTGCCAGACACAAATCAGCAGATTTCTCCCATTTTTAATTGTTCATAAGAATTTCACATCCTGTAGAACTAAGGTTTCAAAGAATACTTGCACAGATTTACATAATTTCTTCATCATCACTTTAAGTCCTCATTGTCAACACCATAGTATCCTGGTGATTATAATCTGAAATGTTTCATTAGAGATTTAGTCTCTTGGTGACAGCCAAAGTTATTCTTATCTAATACTAACCTACTTTTAATATTGATGACATTTTCAAAACCAACATGCTCCTGTTCTTCATAGTCAATAAATTACCAAATGATAAATTAGGATTGGTCATTTTGAGAGGTGTCACTAAAATGTACAAAAGAACAATAAGGTTTTGTGATGTTAGAGTTTAAAAGGCTGAATCATTAATTTATTCTTCATTAGGTTTCTCTGCTGGAATCAATGTATATATAGTCTTCATTTCCTGACAACAGGAAAAAGTTGTAAGATAGGAAAAAGAACTTGCTGATTTTAAGTGGTATTTTTTTCAATTAGGATCTGACTTAAGAAATTTTATAATCATATACCTAATAAAGATTAATAAGGCCTTTGCTTCTATACTTTCTGAAGCTTAATACAAATTAATAATCATTTGAGGGACTTAACTCTGAAGTGAGGGTAGGAGATAGCATCAAAAGATCATGAAAAGGAATTCTTCAAAGCTAGTTATACCAATTTAAGCTATTAAGACATCAGATTGCTCAAATGCTGTCACTGTTTCAAAGTTCTTGAATGCAAATTTCAAGATATCCAAGATAGTTCTTGAAAAGGGACCAACCACAGCAGTTACTAAATTTATTTAAGATGCACAATGAACTGGAAGATAAGTTTTATTCATACTATGCTGGATTTTTAAAAAAACAAAACAAAAAACATCCATATATCTCCAGGACATGCTTTATTTCTAAACAATGAAAACCATCTCTTGATAGATATATGTGATGTCCTGCCCACAAGTGGCTGCCTAGGCCCCCTTCTGTGAGAAAGTGTGTGGTCTCAAACCCTCCATGGAGCATTCCAAAACCAGTCCTGCATTAGAAGCTTGGGCCCATGAGTGTGCACTCACTACATAGTGCTTACCTTTAGAGAACAAGGTGGGTGACACAAACTGATCAAGTTCTCACACCCCACACCTCCAAGAACACTGAAAAAGATCTGCAGATCTTTCTTGGTGCAGGAGGAACCTCTTTTTAATCTTCTTGTGGTGGAAGTTTAAGATTTTCCTGAAGGAGGAGAGAAGAGTAAAAGATTATACTGAGATAATACCATTTGGTTCAAGTTTATCTATCCATATTACAAAAAGTAGGTTCTGAAGAAAATTAATTAGATAAAATAATGAGTGTTCCAAAAATCACATTCTTCTTTCAAAAAAAATCTTCCTTAAATAATACTGTATGCTTCAAATATGACTACCTAAACTCAAAAATGTAATGTGACTAATTAGTTCAACTTCTAACCCAGCACTGAACTATCAGTTGGCAAGTTGAGAAAAATATGGAAAAATCTGGGGTTGTCAAATTATCACAGTTGTAAATTCCATTTAAAAAAATTAGTAAAGCTAACCTCATTAAAAAGCAATGATTTAAACAGAGCTGGAAGAAATCTGTTCCATCTCAACATCTCTGTATTTCTGAATAACAACATATGTATTTCTTGACAACAGAAAAGTAGCCTTTTTGAGAAATGTCACAGAGTCATATATGAAGTAACCCACTGGAATGTAAGCTCCCAGAGAAAATGTGTTTAAGAAAATAATTATCTATAGAGCCTCAAATAGTTCCTGACACATAATAAACACTAAAAGTAAAGTGACAGAGAGAATATTAACTGACTAGTCAATATTCTCAAGGTTGAAACTTGCATAAAATGATTAAAAGCCTATAAATGTTCTGAGGAGTCTGAACATGTTATATAATGTTAAGTGTTATATAAAAATAACATTATCAACATTTAATCACATGTTAAATAACTTAAGGATATAATTTTAAAAAATATATCACAAAATATTTATGAGAAAATACTATAAATATATTACAACCCAAATTTCAGAAAAGGAAAAGAATACATCCAGATTAGGACATCATACATTGCACCTTAAAAATGCATTACCAAATATCAAAATAAAAGTAAGAATATTAAGATAAATAATATGTAACATGCCTTCTTAATATTTTAGTATTAATTATTTTTCATCTTTTGAAAAATTGTCCTACATAAACTAAGTAATAATATGGTTACTTATAAGTCTGCCTAAATGAAGTAAATCATTACCACACTATTAAACTGAAATAAAAAAAACTGAAATCAGAAGATAACATGTTATCAGTATGGTTTTCATATTTAAGTAAACATGCAATTTTTAATCTTAAAAAAACAAAATTTAACAAGAAATGCTAAATGTTGTTCATTTGCTTTTTTGTAACTTATAGATTATTACTAAAAACAGAGATTGATTTCCTTCAGTTGTTCTCTCAACTCTTTCCAAATTTGATAAATAAGGGAGAAAAAGAAAAAATGCTGAAATCAATAACAGGTAAATCAATAATACTGATAAAGGACTGAGTATGTATGTGTGTATGTATGCATGTGTGTATGTATGTGTGTGTATATGTGTGTATGTGTGTGTATATATATATGAAATATATATTTTTTTCATCCAAAATTTAAGGCCTCTAGAACCAGAACTGTTACAAAACACTTGATTCCATTTGGTCTCAAATTCCACAAAGCAGAATCAGTCCTCAAAATAAATAAAGAAAGAAAGAAACCTGGACACTGTGCGTATGGAACATTTCATTGCAAAGTATAGACAAATATGTAATAAAAAGGTAAAACCACAATAAGAAAAAAAGTAGTAAGTTTAGAATTTTGGTTTGGCCCATATTATTAAAATAATGTTTTAGCTGACACATTATACCTTGATTATAGTAGTAAAAAGCTTTCCATATTTCACAAATAATTCCATTTAACATCTTATATGGAAGGGACTCACATTTAAAATATGAAAAAACAAGATTTTGAAACAAAACTTTAGAAGCTCACTTACTTTAAAACAATTTTCTTATTTGGGACATCTTGCATGCCTCTGAAACTAACTTTGGGGATAAGGGATAAAAATAGTCTAAAGAACTAAGTACAACAATATGCCAAAAGGAAATTAAAAGGGGTAAAGAAAAACACAAAATCGGAAATTTTGCTGAAAATAATCAATTCCACTAGCTGGTTGAATTTCCCAGGCCTGGACGATTAAGAGCAAAAACAAATTCCCCAGACAGAGGCAATAACTAGGAACTCTTTAAACATCCTTATTCACATTGGTGGATAACGGGTCTTTTGCCTCATATCCACTAGCAAGAGGGATGAAGTCTACGTTTACCACATTCAGGGATTTAGTGTTCAATTTTTAATTTTACTTACTAATACAGATTATAAGCTATACTAACAACTAATTTAAGTTCCTTACAAAGCTGCCCTAAGCTACCCATTTTCTCTCTTTCATTTTGAAAAACAGTCCTTCACTAGGACTGTTTTCATGTCCACTGTGGACCCACTGGTTATCCTACATAGAACTCTCTTGGCAGTTTTATAATGACCAGACCAGTCTATCCCTCAGTAAGACAAGATAGGTGATGTGCTAGATGACAGAGAATTATCACCTTACTATAACAATATAAAAGTTTGTAAACAAGTATGTGCTGAATGACTAAGCATTTAGTCAGGAACTGACATAACCAGCATTAGTCTGCTGTCTATGAACTGCTGATCTAGGTTACAAGTGTAGGGTCTTATAATACTGTTCTGTACACCTTTTTGCTGAATCCAATTTCCAGTTTTAATTCATTTGTGCCTTTAGAAATTACTGACTAATAAATTGTCAATGACTTGTTCTAGTATATTTCTTTCACCAGTTCTCCTTGTAGCACCGTACAATAGAACTTTTTGCAATGGTAGAATGTTCAGAGCAGACTCTGTCCAAACAGGGAATATTGGCCATGTATGGCTTTTGAGCATGTGAAATGTGGCTATTGTGACTGAACAAAAATTTTTTTTAACAAGAGGGAAAAAAAACAATTTAATATGTGTGTAGGGGGAATCATAACATGATGCTCAGATCATAAAATGAGGTTCAAGGAGATGACTGAAGCAGGCAGCTTTCTATACTTTTGAGACAAAGAAACAATAAATTTGTAAGACATTGGCAGGACAAATATAATTACTGCTCACTAGAAAGCAATCTTAGCAAGGTTTGGGTATTTGTTAAAGGAATCTAAAGAGTCTGGACTTGGCATTAATAAGGCTTATTTACATAAGCTGTCCACTCAGGATTTTAACTTTTGTGATATGGCTGTCTCCTAGCTCTCTGAGGAAGTAAATTTTAAATCTTACTTAATTTAAATTTAAATTGCCACATCCAGCTAGTGCCACCATATTGATCAGTACAGTGCTGGAGTACTGCATTATTTTCACTTGATCTCTTTTTTTAAGCTCTTTTTAAAAAGATTTTATTTATTTATTTATTTTTAGACAGAGAGGAAGTGGGGGAGAAAAACAGGGAGAGAAACTTTAATGTGTGGTTGCCTCTTGCACACCTCCAACTGGGGACACTGGCCTGCAACCCAGGCATGTACCCTGACTGGGAATTGAACTGGCAACCCCTTGATTCACAGGCTGGTACTCAATCCACTGAGCCACACCAGCCAGGGCTATTAGATCTTTTAAATACATTTTTTAAAAAAATCACCTATTTCCTTTAACATTAACACAAATATTTTAATTATGGATGTCATTTTCCATATGTATATATAGGTATTTAGATACTTGTAGTCACAGCATATAAGCTTACCCATTTATTTTTACTTACACTTAATATTTCTCCATATATTTATAACTGCACTGTTCAATACTAAGGCCACTAGCCCCATGTATTTAAATTTAATTAATGTTAAATAAAAAAGTCAGTTCTGTGCCCTAGCCATATTTCAAGTTCTCAGCAGCCACATGTGGCTAATAGCTACCATTAGTGGAGAGTGCAAATAGAACATTTTCATCAACACAGAAAGTTCTATTGGACAGTTGTTCTAGAGTCTTTGAAAATAATCATTTAAGACAATATAATACTTTACATTTGTGTTCTAAATTAGTTTCTAAATTGGACATTTTTCTACATATAAGATTTATAATTAGCATATTTCCCAACTCCTATGAGTTAAATATATGAACATCACTATATCTCTCATCATATGTTTTTCCCAAAAGTTTCATATCACTGCTTATCTTGACAATATTAGATTTCTCTTTACAAAGTTTGACTCCTTTAAAACAATAAAAAACCCTGTCAAGGTCATTTTATTTGTAATTTATAATAAATGCATGAGTGTTTTCCCTCATATTTTTATTATTCATATTTCTTTTCAAATCTTAATCTTTCATATTTTTCTCACTTGTATAAGATCTTGATTCTAAGTTTGCATATTCCACAATGATATAAATGACAGTAGTTATACCCACTATCACTTTCCTTGTAACTTTTGATGTAGATATTTCCCAGGACTTTCTATAATCCATTTAATTGTAATATTTTCACCCAACCAAAGTTTCTAATATTCAAGTACATATTCAAGCACCTTGGTGAGTTCTAGTAATGCTTCAAATATGAGATGCAAAAATGTTTTCTATGTTACCTTTTAATTCCTATAGCTGTATAAAGAAGAATGAAAACATTTATTGTCTAATCAGTCTTGCAATTATATCACTGAATGCTACTACCTAATACCACTGAATGAATATCCTGTAAGTGTCTTCTCCTTTAGGAAAGAATATTTTATCATATATATTAAGATATTGTGTACAGATGGGACCAAGTTTGGATTCCTTATAGTGCTCTAGTAATCCATGTTTTACAAGATGGAGAAAAAGTTTACTTTTCAGAATTCTCCTTAAGAAGGCAACTGTATTAATTCAGGAAGATGTGTAAGTAGAAGCAGAGTATGGATATGGACAGTAATGTTTTACTCAAAGATTAAGAAGAAAATGTGCTGGTTTTATCACCCACTCAGAGTTTTTAAACTCATAAAATACTAAATTAATTTCTGAAACTAGGGAAGGGGATGATTTCACATCTGTATTTGACATTGGCAGAAATCAGGGTGGGATGCAAGCAGAGGCAAAAAACATAAGGTCCTGAGTTGGGCACAGGAATTTGCATAAGTCACAGGATGAAGGGCCTTTCTTTTGATTCCCTATGACCTAGAAGTCAGAGGTTCAAAGAAAATTTATATTTAAATCTCTGAGGGACAGAGTGTTCCCTTCTAGTATCTGGGTTACACACCTATTTCTGTACCACTACCACTGTTTTAGACACAATTGCTTTAAAATGTTTCTGATATGTAGTAGGGTGAGACTTCCCATCATTGTAAAATCCCTATAAAGGAAATTGCTAGAAAATTTGAAAGTTAGAAGTAAACCCAGAAATCCATGAATTACTTATAGTCAAATAATTTGCCAATATTCTAATGACCCAGAAACAGTTTCTCTGCATTTATTTGAACCTTAAAAATTGTCTTCTACTATGTTAACATTTTTTTCTAAAGGTCTAATATCTTCCACAAATTTATTGCTAACTATTATACTTTGGGCTCTTTTCCTATTATGGTTTTTTCTAGCTGGTATAAAGATATAGTATATTCAACACATTGTTATTAAATTTTTGTTGTTTATAAATGAATTTAAAGTTGACTGCCATAGAATTTCTTAAATCCTATCATCTAAAAATAAATATCTTATTTTTATTTCTTCATCTTCAGGTTTTGTCCATTAACAGTGATAAATAAAAATGAAATTAATGGTGATTATTGAACAAACTAGTAGCTTCAGTGGCATATATAGTATATAATAGAATATTGTCCAGCCATAAAAAGGATGAAATATTGCCATTTGCAACAACATGGATGGATCTTGAAAAATGGATCTTTCATTTATTATGCTGAATGAAATGGCAGAGAAAGACAAGAACCAGATGATTTCACTCACTTGTGGGATACAAAACAAAAAGGAACAAACACACAGAAAAAATTCCAAACTAATAGCAACAGACGACAGAATGGTGGGTACCAGATGGAAAGGGGTGGTGGGAGGAGGACAAAGAGGGTAAAGGGGGTCAAATATATGGTGTCGGAAGGAGACTATGCTTCAAGTGGTGAGCATACAATAGAGTACACAAATCATATTATGAAGTTGTACACATGAAATTTAATGTTAGTAACCAATGTTATCCCAATAAAGATAATTTAAATAATTGTTTCAGCTCTGAGTTTAAATTTATAATTCTAGCAATATAAATTCATCCCCAGCTAAATGCTATTACTCTGCTAGGTGATGTTTAGCTGCTAACCTAAGAAAGAATCCTATTTCCTGAAACTCAACTCATCGCCAATGTCTCATCATGAGGCAGAACATTTGACCAAGTAGAACTGGGAAAAGATGCTCAATTCCTTTATGATCAACATTGTATACATGTTGACTATATAAAGCTATTCTAATATTGACAGTGTTCATAAATATCATATATGAACTATATTTTATAAAGACCCTACAATTACATGGGTACTTAAATAGTAAGTCTCCTTGTATGAAAAATTACTCTTGGATATTAACCAAAGTATTTAAGATATTAAAAGTATCAGGTTTCTGTTTAGGATGAACTACTTAAGGGAAATCAAAAAGCCACAGTTTATGAGAAAAGTTTCTTCTTTATAGAAAAATTCCTACTAATATAGGTGGAAAGGGTGGCTGGTTCATCTTTTAAACCCTACCGATAGAGAACAATTAGCAATGAATTAAACCACGAAAAGTTAATGGAAAACTCTCAGTGGAGAGACTGTCAACCCTCCTTCAACACCAAAATCAAGGCTTAACTTGAATCTAATAAATATTTTAAGCTAATTCCTAATTTACAGGGAACCTAAGAGGTTAGAGAACTAAGTTAAGTAGGCAAGCCAAAAGAAGAATCCAGAGTGGGAAAAATTCTATGGACAGCTTGCCCTGTTTCTCTTAGTAAGTCATGAGCAGGAAGAACATAGAAAAAGTAGTAAAGAGGGGCAGGGGTGTGAGAGGAAGAAGAAAGGAAGAATGGTAGAGAAGAATAAAAGACATTTTAATTACAGAACACTCCTAATAACCAAGTGCTGTGTGAATCTTGCTTGGGTTCTGAATGAACAACCTAAATGTTAAAATGAGATTTTTTTTTCAATCCAAAGCAGGACAAGCTGAATAGAGAGATAATAGCAGGTAATAAAGAATTTTTATTTTGTTTGATGTGACAAGGTATGGCTATATAAAAAATGTCTTTTAAAAAAAGATGCATGCTAAAGAAGGTAGGAGTTAAAAGATGAGTTCTGGGATCCGTTTTAAAATACTTGAGAGAAAAGAAGAAAGTAGATGAAGCAAACATGGGCAAATTTTTGCTAATCGTTAAATTTGGGCCATAGATATAAGGAGTTTATTACACAACTCTCTCTTCTTTTGGGTATGTTTTGAACTTTTTCACAATAATTTCAAAAAATCAGGGCACTGAACATGATCTATCTATCCAAATATATTCTAGTGTAGGTAAAAACAGAACTTCACCTACCACCCTGCTACATATCCAACTCTCAACACCTATACAAAGGATGCAAAAGATATGACAGACAGCCCTGTGATTGCCAAAGAAGTGACCACATTCTAAATGATTCATTTAAAAATTAAATTGGTCTTGTACCTATTGTTACTTTGTGTATGTGTATTTGTAAAGAAAAAAATTGTAAATTTTAATCCAACAGTAATTTAGGAAACAAAATTTCATAAAAATAATTTGTACCCCAAAATAAACTAGCAAATAAAAGGTATGACAATTTGTAGAGCACACTGAACCAATACAAAGTATTATTTTGATATCTTCTTACCTCCTTCACATCTCAATAAATTCATGCTGCCTTCTGATTTTAATGGTACATATTATTTGGGTCTGCATTTTCAAAATTCAAATGACTCTTCTTTAACCAATTAATACTCCCTTCTCTGAATAAAACTGATTGTTTGGTTTCAACTAAGAAATAGAAGGTAGTATGCTACAGCTTTACTGTGCTAAGCATAAAACAGTACAATATTTTATACTCAGTAGGTACTCATATATTCAAATGAATGACAGATAAAAAGTTTAACATTAACAGATATATTTGTATTTATATGCTTCTCTTAAAAATTTAAATGAATTTTTAATAGGTAAAGTATATGGCAGAAATACATTTAAGCCTATAACACTTCCCCTACACCTCTTGTATATTCTATCATTTATACTTCCACCAAAGACAAGTCATCACTTATACCTCCCCTTACAAAAATTATTTTATGGCATAAATCCTGGAAAAAAGTTTTCTTTATGCTAATTTATTTTCTTATAAATTTCAGTGTTCTCTCATATGATTGCATGTTAGTATATCTTCCAGATAATTTATGAGTTTAAATATTATCTATGTCCACAAATTGTTTGTATTCAATGCCCTTTTAACATTTTAACATTTAAAATGTAGTAGCGCACAATATAGGTGTTCTTGAATCTTCTAGTAAGCCTACAAAAGGCATCTTTAATTTTTATGTAAAAAATTATTCCAGTTATGACTACAGTTGCACTTAACAGTTCGACAGACCAACTAACTTCTTATGGTTAGATATATATAGCATTTTCCACCCAATGATCACTTGACTTAAAACCTATCAGAACAGAGTTAGATAAACATAGTGATGCTTCAATTAGCAGCTCCCAACTATTCCTCTCTCTAGTAAATTTTTTTGATTGATTTTGGAGAGAGAGAGGAAGGGGGGAGGGTGAAAGAGAGAGAGAATACACACATAAATTATGCTTGTTTTATTTTTTCCCTTAAAAGGCTGTAGTCTACTTTTTAATAAATTGCAAATTAACTCATGACACTATCTGCAGAACTAGAAATGCCTGAATGGAGTTGCAAACAAAAGAGTTGCTACGACTTCTGCAGCTATTTAAAGATAGTTTATAAAAATTAGTCCAAAGTATAAAACAGTAACTTGTTACCTGTTGAAAATGTTTATTAAAACTTTTTAATCTGGCATCCTGGCTGGAGTAGCTCAGTGGATTGAGTGCAGGCCTGCGAACCAAACAACCGCGGTTCGATTCCCATTCAGGGCACATGCCTGGGCTGCAGGCCAGTTCCCAGTGGGGGACGCATGAGAGGCAACCATACACTGATATTTCTCTCCCTCTCTCCTTCCCTTCCCCTCTAAAGATAAATAAATAAAATCTTTAAAAAAATTTTAATCTTATAACAATGACATCAGTTTGAAATTGGACAGACTGAAGGAATTTTCATTTCCTTTGGAAGTTAAATAATGTTATAAAATTTATATGGGAATATTTGAGAAGTCCTGAAATAGTATATATAAAAATCAATAATGTATTTTCACTTGAAGGCATCTTATGAAATACTTTCTAAAACAGAATTATTTACTTAGTATATTTGAACATTAAAAAACTTAATGACTTCTTAGCTTTTTGTTTCAACTTGGAGCAATAATTTAGGATAAATATATATGTGTGTGTATACACATGTGCACATATACACACGTAAGTAATGAGAAGACAGATGTTTAGATGGCCTTGTAATTTCACTGGATTCATGTAACTACTATCGCTCCATTTATTAGTGGCAGGGCAGAAACTAGATCTCAGATTTCTGCTTCATGTGTAAGTGTTATTTCCATGGTTCTAGTCTATGTAAGGCCTAAGTAGAATAATAGCATAATTCTTTTAGGCTACCATGACACTAGACAATATTATTCGCAAGATACAATAAAAGACATAGTTTTGTGTTGCAAACAAAAATAAGACACTAAATTATAAAATACCTAATTTTAGATTTAAGTCAAGTATTTCATCTGGAACCAATTCATTCAAGTTGTACTTATAATAATTAGAGTAATACACAAATATAAAAATTCTCTCCACATAAACCATAGGATTGTACTTCAAAAAATATGTGAAATATATTTTCACCTTGAAATTGTTTGACAAGAATTACTTAGCAAAATCATTTAATTCTTAAAACATTTGGTTAAAATACCAATACTAAAAGATGTAATAAAAGTATAAATAAAAATATGTGTTACAAATTTAAAGATATTTACAAAAACTATATATAGAAGTAGATAATGAAATGAATGACAATCTTGAGATAGAAAACAATGTGTTTCCTAATATGGTAAGTAAAATAACAAGTAGTACTATCTATGATTAAGTTTACAAAGATAACTTAGACACACTATAGAAAGGAATCCTTTGTTGAGGTTTCTGCAGGGAAAAGAACATTTAATTTTGACATAGACATTCTTTCCCTAACTTAATTGATTTGGGTTTATGTTCAATGGAGTAAATAAGAGATCTTTGCAATTTCCTTTATTTTTTAAAGGTTTTATTTATTTATTTTTAGAGAAGGGAAGGGAGGGAGAAAGAGAGGGAGAGAAACATCACTGTGTTTGCCTCTTGCGCACCCCACTACTGGGGACCTGGCCCGCAACCCAGGCATGTGCCCTAGACTAGGAATTTAACTAGTGACCCTTTATTTTGGAGGCCAGTGCTCAGTCCCTCCAGCAGCACCAGCCACGGCGCTACTTCCTTTCTTAAACAAGAAGGATCAGTTCCATGATGCCTGGGACAGACTGAATCTTGGGTTAAATGATGACAAAATCTTGGTCCTGGAGATGCAGTCTATGGATGCCTTTGAGTAACTGCTATATTGCTGTATAAGGAGGTCCCAAAGCTTGGGTGAGAATTTCAGTGACATTTTGTTTAGCAGTAATAAAGATAACAGCTCTATATCGTATTTTACATACGTACACATAGGTATTTAAAACAACAGCCTGCAATATTTCAGTTGATCCAACTTTGTGAATTACATGGAACATTTTTGACATGAGGAAATTATGATGATTGTTACTGTTAACTACAACAATATACAGAGACCTTTCTACAATCACTTTCTGTGTGCTAGCTACTGTTCTAAGCATGCATCAAATAATTTATTTTTCTATAAGGTATGTACTCTTACGATCCCCATTTTAAAGATGAGGAAACTGAAGCACAGAGGAGTTATACAGCTTTCCTAAAACTGCAAAGCTTTTAAGTGTCAGAGTTAATACTCAAACACAACCAGTCTGATTTTATAGCTCAACTTCTTAACCACTATAACTCAGAAAGTTCAATATAACACTGCTACACATAATTTTATTAAATGATCTGTATAATGCATAATATACATGATAGGCATTATGAGTTTGTTATGCTTATATTAAAATTTCTTGGTACCTCAGAAACTTGAAGATCTTTCTATAGTAGTTTCTTGTATAAGCAGAAACTGTATAGCAGCTTCTAAATAAGCTATAAAACAAAATTATTTCAGTCTCTACTAGTTTCTAAGACCCATTCTCAAAGAATTTTGTCCAATTTTTATGTCATAATAAATCATCTCATTTCATGAGGAAAGTAAGCTGATTTAAAAAATTAACAATTTTAAAGGTATCCTTAAGAAAGGATTTCTCTGTTACAATATCACATGCCACTACAACTTGTTATAATTACTTATTTAATATCCATTGTCCCTTACAGACTATAACTCTCACATCAGTCTTATTTGTGACTATGCCCCAATGCCTAATGAACCCTGGAAGGCAATCCATTCTGTCTTCTGCATTTAAAAGCTTCTTCCTTATACTGAACTTAAAACATTCTGTTACTTCCCACAACTATCAACAATAACTTATTAAAATTTTCCCTTCTCAAACTTGCAATTCCATACAAGTATTAATTATCAATTATTCTGACAAAAGCCATTATATTACAACATACATTAACCCAATCAGATGTTGTATTGTTTGCTATACTGAGAAGTTTTATAGTTAAAAACTGAGGACTATTGGTAAACCTTAGTTTGCTTAGACAAAAGAGTTATTTTTCATTCCTTTTAGTAAAAGAAATGCTATGTATTTCTTTTCCATCTGTGATGTTTACATATTTATGTGTTTTAAATATCTTTAAGTGGCTAAATGCCCAATTTTCCACCTGACATCATGAACCAATGAAAGCTAACAGAACAGAACCAGAAAGAGCTTTCATAGAAACAATGTCAACAGGCACTGCACTCCCTCTGGGAGATATGAGAAGAACATCTTTCTCCCAGCCCTGACAAGTGTAACTGCCTAGGTATTTGAGCTTAGATCTTCAAATCAGAATACTTCAAAGTGAGGTTGACAACTTCCTTTTGAGTACAGTCAGAAAAAAATTTAGAAGTCTCTGTAGAGAATAAATTCAAAATAATTTTGAGGAAAAGTTAATAATGTACTTAATTTGGATTTTTGCCATTTGAAAAAGATTCATATTTAATATTTAAATAATTTACATATTTTAGTAGTAAATTAGGGAAAGGTCATTCTCATTATAGACAAGCTTTTCTGATTTTAGTTTCATACTAGACTGTATGCTTTGATTCAGTTTGTTTATTCAGATAATAAAGAAAAGCTAGTCTTCAATGAGAGTGTTGACAGATACAACATAAAAAACTAACTTCATTATTTGTCAGACTTCACTGTGTCTCTCCCATAGACAAGAATCTCTGTGTCCTATAGAAAAACGGTAAACACTTAGGCATCCAAATGATCTACCATTTTATTTTTAAAGTGTTAAATATGTATGTACTAAAATAAATTTGTTTAAAAAACATACATTTTAAGCTCTGGCTGGGAAGCTTAGTTGGTTAGAGCATTGTCCTGGTACAGTAAGGTTGTGGGTTCAATCTCCAATCAGGGCACATACATGAAGCAACCAATGGATGAATAAGTGGAACAACTGGCTGATGCTTCTCTCTTTTCTCCCTCCCACTCTCTCTCTCTCTCTCTAAAATCAATAACTGAAAAAATTTTAAAAACATATATTTTATATTTTCTTTCAAAAGGATGAAAATTGATTGAGGAAATCATACTACCATTAAAAATGTCTGCATGTAACAACTCAATGACTTGAAATGACTGATAAATAAATCCCTGTACTGGCTTGATACTAGAATGGAATATAGTTGCTAAGAAGAGGACAGCAGTTATTTTATCGTTAACATACTTTAACTAACTTAAATTCAGTTGAAAAATTAGTGTTATCCTGAAATGTTTAAAAGGATCCTATAAGAATTCTGTTCTATAAGTGAAATTCTCACATCACATAGAATGCTATTTTGACAAGGCTTTGTTGTAAGAAATCTAAGAAAATAGAATAGCAACAAAAAATTTTATTTCTTCATAGTTAGAATTTAGTCTTTCAGCATGCCTTACTTAGAAAATATTCATTTAATAGAATTATAAACTCTAAAAGTCCAAAAAATACCCTGAATTATCATTTCACTTTAAGAAATAAATGTGTGAGTTCTATGCTTTATTTATACACTGATTGTATTGCTTCTACACTCATACTAACTTATACCTTTCCATAGCATTAGTTCTAGTTGTAATTTTACATTTGTGTATTAATTATTTTATCTATACTCTAAGTTCAGGAACAATTAGGAAATATCTGGTTTTAATTAAACCATTTCACCCTCAGTACTGAAATGAATAGTGAACAGCAGACAATCTATAAAAATTTGAATTACTAGATAGATAGTTGAGGAACAGATGTTGCCATCTAGAATACTGAGTTCACTGTCAACATTTCAATGCTGACAGGGTAACAGATGTTATGCTAGATACTAGTCACATATGTGGATTCCTGATGTGTTTGTTATTAAGCTCTAGAAAACAGTAAAGAACATGGTCATATTCTATTAACATCATTTCAACATCTCTAACAGAGCCAGAAAAATTACTCAAACTGTGTCATTCTCAAAAATTATAATTCTGACAACAGAATCACAATCTATTACTAATATTTGGTTGGCCAAAAAGTCTGTATGGTTTTTTTGTAAAACAGAAGTCAAATTTTTTATTTTTACCAATAACTTGATTGCTTTGGATATTGTATGTCGGTTATCTCCTGCATGGTATAATTTTGGTTGTTCTCAATTAATGTCCTGATTTTATCACTATCAACTTCAACTGGTCTACCCGACTGTGGAGCATCTTCCAGTGAGAAATCTCCAGCACGGAACTTTGCAAACGACTTTTGATGTCTTCAATAAGTCACAGCACCTTCTCCATATACTGCACAAATCTTTTTTATTTTGGTTTCAGTTGCATTTTTATCTTTCTTGAAATAATAAAGCATAGTATGCCAAAATGTTGCTTATTTTCTTCCATCTTCAATATTAAAATGGCTGCATGAAATTTCACCAATCTTGGTAAGTTTTTTAATGCATACTGATATGACAACCATCACAATACAATCTAACAAAATTGTTTTGAATGAAGTTAAAGATAACCAAGAGCTCCCAGGACCATCTTATAGAAAAAAACAAGTGAAATTTCTGGTCAACCCAATATTTGACCTTCATCATCCATTATCCAGTTTTCACCAAGATTTCGGTATTTATACTCTACTATTTCTACGCCTGTCCTAAGTTAGCTAATCAGGGATCTGATAGGACACCAGTGTCTAAATAAAGGGATAAGCAAAAACAAAATACAATGAGAATAAAAATATTAAGTTTAAGGTCACTTGAAGCATATAAAAATACAGACAAATTTATTTTGTCACTACAAACGTGTAAAGCAGAGGAGAGTTGTCTGATTTTACCTCCAAAATCTGATACGGTGCTATATAATGAATATCTATTCCACTTTATTTTGGGTACATAAATATTTAATCTTATAAATTCAATATTTTCCACAGAGGTATAATAGCAATAATACATTTTTAAAGAGCTAATATTAAACTAAGTGGTATTATTATATGATATACTTTCTTTCTGCCTCTAGCAATAATTTTATAATGGAAGTAAAAAACAAAACAGAAATCAACAGACTACTTTACTGCAAAATTTATGACACTTACTTTAAGTAAGACACATCTATGCAACTAACAGATAAATTCAGTTTAATAATTTTTTTTTAGAAATTAAACTTTACTAAAGCAATATTCATAATATGCTATTTTGAAAAATAACTATAGTAGAGTGACAATGAAATGAAGTTCTTAAACTAGACACGAACTGTATAATTGATTTTTCACATTTTATTACTATTTTTTTACCAGCATCAAGCATATAAAATCTCTTATCTATAAAACCATTCCTTGCATATATTACAAATGTACTTTATAGATATATAAATTACAACATTTGGCCTTAATTATGTCCTAAATTTTAAAAGTTCAAAAGTCTTAATTCAAACTAATAAATTGGTATACTTTACACACTCTCACACACACACACATAATTTAAGTGAAAACTCTTACCATTGATTTTCTTTTGATAGTTAGTCACTCCATTAGTTTTTCTTGATAGGGCCTTGCTATATGTCAAGCAGACAGTAGCCAAATCACAAAATGATATTTGGATGCTCACTTCTTCAGATGAGTTTTCGGCCAATTGCCAGTTGAGAATTTAAACTGAAACTAAATTACCCAAACTTTATTAAGTCGTTTCCACACCCACCCACTGATAATGAGCAATCACTCTAAATACAAAATAAAGTGAATGATTTTGATTTACCTCTTTTATAGCAGTCATAAAATTATATTGAAGAAGAAATGCTAGGATAAAGTAAAACCAAACCAAACAAGCAAAAACCCTCTAAAATTCTAGCATCTTCAGAGAACAGTTTTTTAAATCATTTTTAATTGTTATTCTATTACAGTTGCCTTAGTCTTTCCCCCTTTGCCCTCCTCCACCCACAGACATGAACAACCGTGTAGGATTTGACTATGAGAGTGGGAGGTGGGATGGGCAACAGAGAACAGTTTTAAGTAAGCTTTGATTGAAGCTTCCAAAAAAAGTTGACTTCATTGTTCTGTAACCAAAATTAACACATGATAAAGATGGCATTTATTCAATGATGTATGTATCAATTACAGAGTCACAAATTTAAATGGTCAAATAATGACTTAAAACTAACAGTAATACTTGGATACACTTTGACAGTATCACCTATATTCATAAAATATGTATTGAATCATCAACTACTAGTAGTAGCACATACCATCAGAGTTCAAAGTTATACTGAAGAGATATGCCCTGCCTACAAAGATAATTTTTTGTACTGAGGCAAAATTTATTATTATGAACTTCTAATTATAATGCAAAAGGAGATCAATCCTTTTCTGCACCCATTTAGGCTCTTTCTCTCTTAATTATTATTTATAGCTAATCTTTATAAAGCCTGTCAATTATCTATGGCTTTTGGCCATTAGGCTTTATGACAGTTGAGTTTTACAGTCTGCTTTGATGCTTCTAAAATCGTATGAGTAGTAATTTCTCCCCAAATGTTAAGATATGCCTTAGAGCCTCAATATAATTTCTTCCCAGCTATAAGTTCATCCATTTCAGTAATTATTTATCTTTGACAATTTAAGCCTTTGGCAAATATACAATCGAGTAAAACTAAAATGAAATCATGAAGGGGAAGGAAAACATGTCCTTAGCTTCCTAAGTTACCATGTTTACCACTGATTAAAAACTGTTGTTCAGAATCTCCACCATAAGAGCTCCAATATTAAATACACATAAGTAGTTATATAAGACTCAAATTAAAATGCTAAACATAACATGTACCCCAAATTCTCATACATTCTGTGTGTCCATTCTCTCATACATACACAGGAGTACTTGTGTACATACATATGCCTGTCTATTCACATGCACTTGTATACTGTGACAGACTTTACCATATAAGTAACCTGCTATCACAGCATAAGAAAGAATGTAACATGAATAATCAACTTATGATTAAATCAAGGGAAACTGATTTCAAACAGAGCCTAGAGCTTAACAAAACTATGTCTTTGAGTTAATCACACTGCCCCAACAGTATGATATCCCAGAAAAAGACCTATCCATTCTCTCCAATAATTTGAATACAAAAATCCTCAATATCAGTAACATTTGTAAACTATTTAGAGATTAACAGAGTTCTTTCCTGGGTACTTTCCAGTTCTTTCCTGAGATACAAAGGAAAAGCTGAACTTTTACTCAAAGAGTTTATAACCTAAAACAACATGCAATGTGGGCGGGGGAGGACATCTCATAAAGACATGAATGGTTGGTTGGATTTCCAAGAAAGAAACAAGGGCACTGGGGTAGCTTAAACTGAATATACTGTATTTGACATATGGAGGACTGATCTGATAAGACTTTATATCATGAAGCATTTTTAAAGTATTTATGTCTTCACTCTGGAAAAAGATCAAAGGATCATAGATAAATCCCTTAGCCAAATGAAATTATAGAGGAGCATGAATGAATATATGGATACTTCTCAATATAGGAAAAGTAATTCTAGATTTGTTCATGTTACTCATCCTAATGATTCCAATCATCATAACAGTAATTTAATTTTTAATACAAGGCATAATCCTGAAAAACCACTATCAGATTAACAAAATAACATATTAAAAAGCACAGAACAATTCTCTAGATGTGAAAAGGATTATCTATAATGCACCTACACAACAAAACTAGTTTCACATTCCAGCAATGATGAACAGCAAATGACTTGCCAATGTGTTTACGTGCTTGTGTATAATCTTAAATATATTCTATTAATCCACTTATTAGAGTTTTAGAATGTAATACTATCTCTAATTTTATTAATGAAGAAACAGGTCCAGTAATAGGATATTCTTTACCCAAATCACTGAGCAAGTCAGCAGCAAAATCAAGACCACTTAAGACCAAATGCTTCTCTAGCTATAATCAAGGAAATGAATAGTTATGCCTCAAAAAGAGGTATGATTTTATTGGAAATATTTCAACTTTTTAACTCCATTCTAATCTCATACTTTCAGATCATCAGTCCCAGAAAATGCAAAGAACCAATTCATAATGCAGGGAAAGAAATGTGTATGTTTAAGTTAAACTTGATAGCTCCCTCCTTATAAACTTTAAAAGGCAGGCATTTGGTCTTCTAACCAAGCTCTTCTAATGGACTAAAAATGTGAGTTTGATGATTATATAAAATTTTATCAAAACTTTCTATAGAAAAGAAATGTCCTAGAATTTTCTATGGCATCAGATTTCTTTTTCTTTCATTTCCTAGCATCCTGTTTTATCCAGTTTTAGGATTCTCCAGCAATTTAAGCGTGCCACACAGATGGTATAAGAAATAAAAAGTTTTAGCTTGACTGCTTAAACCAACACAAATATATATAAATGGGCAGCAAGAGAAATTCAGATAATGTGTAAATAGGAAATACATAAAGAAACAGTTGAAACATGCTTAGATTTAGTTGTAAGGATAAAAGTTGGCCACTAACTCAATTTATACTTCATTGTCTATTCAGTCATAATTTGTAAAATGATTCTATAAGATGTAATGTACTTTTTAGGTCTACTGGTCTCAAAAGCCAGAGCACTCATTAGCAACACCTAAAATAACTCACCAAACCTCTTTCAACAGGCAATGAATGGCACTGAACAAATTTGTTCTACACTACCACCACCACAACCATTACACATTCCGTTGGCCCCCTACCATCTGTCCATTCTATGAGCCAAAGGGCATGAAATATTCATGCCATTCATCATTGAAAATAGAATAAAATATTTATCATGTAATGTTCAATATTTATTTTATGCTAGTACAGCAAAAAAATATGGTTAAGGAATTTCACTTACATTCCATTTGGTCACAAAGTAATATCTCAATATAATATATATGCTTATATACATATATAGTAAACATATATGTATAAATATGTATGTATGCATGAATTGTGACAAGGGCAGTTGTCCTAAAATCATGAGTTTATTAGAAATTGTAATAATTTAACATTTTCCCCAATGTGCTAAGTTTATGTGTGCTTACTTTTTCACCTAGAACTGTGACTGTCTTCCTAAAAGGAATATAGGGTATATTTAGGTCTAGTTGTTGAGGTAGTCTGTCCACAATTAACCATATTGACACCAACATATAGTATATGTGAACCAGCCTATTTATCACTCACATTAGTCACAGCAATACTTTAGAACGTGTTTTTTTAAGTCAACCAAAGAAATACGTCTTATTCTTTTCATATATTTTTACAATGTTTATAAGAAAGTTATTTTGGGAACAAGCTATTTAATTTATCTCTGCCTTAGTTTCTCCATCTGAAAAATAAAGGTAACTGCATCTTATCACATAGGCTTGCTATGACCATTAGTTAACAGTTGTAAACTGCCCAGGACAGTGTACCAGGCCCATTATAGGCCTTCAGAAGTAGACTATCACAATCATTATCAGCATTACCACTATTATTAACATTACCATCAAAACCAGCAACTTCATAAGCAATTCAAATGAGGCTTAATCAAAATGCAGGGTCTAGGTCACACTCCCAGTGAGTATAATTCAGTGCCATACCAAAGTTTTAAATACTGTATTAAACAGATGGGAATTAAATATGCTTGTCCTAGCACAACCCTATGAATGTAATACAAAAAACATAATACTTTAAAAGAGAAAAGGCTACTGTTTTAAAAGTCCAATATTAGATTTGCTTCCTTCTCCAAAACACACACAACTCATCCCCAATGCCAATAGTTATTTTCCAATGACCCAACTACACACTGAAGAGTAGTTAGAAACTCAGAAGTACTAGAGGTCTTGGGTTCAACAAACAGTTAAAGAAGCTCCCATACTTAATTCATTTTTTGGATAGAGAGTAGCATGGAATTTTATAAAAAATTCATGTGAGTAAACCAATTATCAAATATTTGCACACTGATTACATTTGTTATGCTTTGCTAAGGAGAAGCCCAGAAGCTCAAGACATAAAACTCTATTGTAATCTCACTGGCAAAAGTAATCCGCTCACCATCTTCTAAGTATCGCAGAAGTCTTGCTCCAGGTCAATTGAGTAAAACGAAGTAGAAGCTCAGAGAAGGGATTTTAGGTTGATAGACAAGACTTTAAAAAGCGAAAACTTCTATGCTAGACCTTATAATAACTCACATTTTTATAGGTAAAGAGAAACTGCACTTCAGGTCACAGATAATAGTGTAAGCAGAAGCTTGGAGCACAATAAGCATTTGAGAATAGTACATATACTGCACAGTCCAGATTCTGCAGCCTGGAAAGGATGATCATTGTCTCTCTCTCTCTGTTCAAAAACCTAGTTAGTGCTTCAGAAAGACTGTTTTGGTAATGGTATGCCAAATGGGGTATGTTATGACAGTCTAACCCTGGCTTTGAAAATGGACAAGGATAAGAATCTAAAGGATTATTTTAATCAATTGGCTGTGAGGAGCAAAGCAGATCAGATGATTTAAGTTTTAAGCCTGTTTTTCCCTCCCTCTGGTGACTTTCTATTTTCCCTCTTAATTCAGGGTGATGGAGATGGTAGACAGTAAGAGCTGTCAAAAGTGGGCTTGAGGGTAGTCTCAGAGATCTTAGAATAGAGAATGAGGATTAAACCTGCAGTAGCAAAGGTAGACAGCAATTTGAGCAAAGACTTAGAAGTGGGAAAGTACAAACATCTTCAGGTCAATCAGTTTTCCTTTGCTGGAGTCAAACAGCTCACAATTTTTTCTTTATGATATATCATAAGGCCTTAAAGACATTACTGAGAAAGTTAAAAAAAAAGGCAAAACAGTTTAACTCCTGGAATGCCTCTAAATGATAATAATCTAGAGTTTAAAGATTGTGTTCCATATATTTAGTAGGGCATACAAAAATATTTTAATACAGTTTACAATGTAAAATATTCACAAATTCAGCTTGTCCAACAGATCAACAATAAAGCTTTACTATATTCAGTACAAATAAACATATCAAGTACCTGTCAACAAATCTCAATAATAAACAAAGCTCATTTATTTCCTTTGGAAGTAAGAATCATTGATTTGTTGGAGTGGGTTCACCTTTAAATTTCATATCATTATTCTTAAACATAAGAAAATTTTAAATTGTATCTTTGATTTTCATTTATACCCTGCCTCCACCCTGCCTCCCCATCCTTCTGACCTTTATGGAAAGTTTTTAATAGGCAAATTTTGTAGAATTCCATTATATTATGTGTCCATCTTCTCAATCAAGTAGTTCATATTACTGTGAGACAGTTCCTTGAAAGAAGAGACCATGCTGTTTTGTTTTTTTCTCTCTGGTACCATCAAAACCTAATGGCACTAGATGTGTATTTAGTGTGCTTATTAAACAAATGATATCCTATAATCTGACCTGCAAATGGATTACATAAAAGCCAAGAACAATGACAAAATTTCATATAATAAATGTGATTTACCAGAGTGCCTATGAATACTATTTCAGATTACTGAAGCTCCCTGCAATAGGATATATAACTGCTGTAACACTAGTAAATACAAAATGGCCTGGAGAACTCTGTTGTTTTTTTTTTTATTAATTGTATACATGGGTACAGAGGTTAACATTTACCTTTGCAATATAAAACAGCTTTACTAGCTTACAAACTCTTTGGAAATACTAATAAAATATTTCCACACAATTCAGTCTTGACGTTCTTCACATTTTCTTAAAAATATTTTTCTTGCATCTGAATTTGCATTTTTTCAATCTTTAAAAAAATTTCACCATATTTTATTAATATGATCAAATTAATCAAAACATCTTATCATAAACCATCTATTTCTGAATAAGATCTTTAAAAACTACTACATTTTAAGGAGAATTGACTCATTAATACTTATTTTTTTAAAAGATTTTATTTTTTTATTTTTAGAGAGAGAGAAAAGAAAGAGAGAGGGAGAGAAACATTAATGTGTGCTTGCCTCTCATGCATCCCCAGGACCCCAGGACCTGAAACCCAGGAATGTGCCCTGACTGGGAATTGAACCAGCAACCCTTTGGTTTGTGGACCAGCATTCAATCCACTTAGCCACACCAGCCAGGCCTCATTAATCCTATAGTATCAAGATAAAATAGGCAAATGTAATTTCCAAATTAAGTAGGTCGCTTATCTTAAAACATAAGGAAAGGAAACTATTGGGTTGGCCAAAAAGTCCATTTAGTTTTTCCTATAAAATAAAAGACATTATTTTTTTCATTTTTAGCAATAACTTGATTGATTTGGATATTTTGAGTACGTTGCTATCTCCCGCTATTGGCTTCCAGTGGGCAGAGGCCAGGGGTGCTGCTAAACACCTTCCAATGCATGAGACAGCCCCCTCAGCAGAGAATTATTTGGCCAAAATGTCAATAGTACCAAATAACTTCGCAAACCACTTCTGACCCCTTCACTCAGTCACAGTACCTTCCCCATACACTGCACAAATCTTTTCTGCATTTCAGTTGCAGTTTTACCTTTCTTAAAATAATAAAGCATACCAATGTCAGCATACTATATACCAAAAATGTTGCATATTTTCTTCCATCTTAAGTATTAAAATGGCTGCACAAAAATTCACCAATTTTCATAAGTTTTTTTAACAATGCATGTTAATATGACAGCTGTCACAATACAATATAACAAAATTGTTTCAAATGACGTTAAAGACAACTAAGTACTAGAGTCATCATACGGAAAAAAGTAATGGACTTTTTGGCCAACCCAATATATGTTAAAATACCTTGATTTAAGATCCATTATTTTTAATCCTCACTCACAACCCTGGGAAATAGGTATAACAGACCCATTTTATAGTTGTGAACTGGCCTAAGATCCCATGGCTATTGAATGATCCAGTTATAATCCTCACCAGTATTTGTCTAGCTCCAAAATCTAAGCTTTTATTTCTTACAATAACTCTGGAACACCATCAAGTATCATGCCTTAAAAAAAAAAAGGCTAGGGCGTAAGACAGTAGACTCTTGAGGCAGAAGGTAGGCACTAACTGAAATCACAAAGTCCCAAAACTTTCCTCACTGAAGTGCTCTTCAAGCCTATAAGAAACCTCTTTCTCTTACTTTACTGATTCCCTTCTCTGCATGCTGGTAGCCATACAAACTAATATCAAGCTTTGAAAACAGAAGCACTATTTACAAAATCTTAGAGCAACAATACCTACTGAGAACTGTAAGGACAAATGGCTCTGTGATATGCTTCAGTAGCCCCTTAAGACACTGTGTTAACAAATATTTATCAACAAAGATTGTTAAAATATATAAAGCTTTCTAAGATATTTTACAATAAGAATGGTTGAGATGCAATGTTTTAGCAATCGAAGAAGGTAAACATTGTTCACCTGGAAAATTTACTAACTGAATGTCCAATAATACTAAATGAATAAATTATTAATTTCTTTCAAGAAGTACACATGCTGTCATTTTATACATTTTAAAAAAGACATTTATTTTTAGAGAGAAGTGAAGGGAGGGAGAAGGGGAGTGAGAAAAACTTCCATATGTAGTTGCCTCTTGTACCCACACCCCCCCCCCCCCGCCACAACCAAGGACCTAGCCAGAAACCTAGGCATGTGACCTAACTGGGAATCAAACCAGCAACCTTTCTGTTTGTAGGACAATGCCCAACCCACTAAGCCACACCAGTCAGGGCTATCATTTTAGACTTTCAAAACAGGACACAGTTGTGTGAAATCAAGTATTCTAAATTTAGCTAAAAAAAAAAGTAAAAATTACAAAAGGTATAACGTTCTTAATTTTCAGAAAAGGAAAACTATATTAACATAAGCTACCAGTAAACTACACTCCTTTATTTTTATTATTTTTTATTGATTTTATTGGGGTGACACTGGTTAAAAAGTTGTTTCATGCTACAATTCTATATCATCTGTACATTGTATTGTGTGCTCACCACCCCAATTCAAGTCTCCTTCCTAAACTACACCCCTTTAAAAGAGTATTTCAGAAGAGAATTTTACAGCCTACAATACTTCAGCAGTGAAGGTGAAATTTTTTTTATTCTAATTCACTCCTCATAGCACAACTTCTCATTTTACTTGAAGAAAAAATGCTGTATCATCTAGTATGACAAGGTGGAACAAGTTTACATTTAAAATTTTTGCACAGTGGTTAAGAATTTTAAGACTCTCCATACCAAGTTACATACAGGTGGAATCTTTAAGAAATGTCACAGTTTCAAAACACAATTTCTCTAGCATTTAAATAAGATTTCACACAATAATTAGCACTGCAGTGAATAATTTAACATGTGCGACCCTTTATATAGCAGCAATTCTAAAACATTGGAGCCAAGAGCATAGTTATTTATTTGCTGTTACCTTGCTTTTTTCAGGGGGAAAAAAGACACAAAAAGATCAGTTGTGTACAAAGAAGTAACATAATATTGTGCAAAAATATGTATAGACAGTTTAGGTGAAAGGGAACCAAATAATGAAAAGTCAGAGCATGGCTAAACACAGAACTAAGCTGGCAACTGAGCAGCATAAACCATTTCAGCCTAGATTTGTTTGTAATGACTCTGTGACCCAGATACTAAAATATCTGGCTAATATTCAGAAATTTTAAAGCTGAAAGAAATGAAATCTATGGTCAGCTGTTTAAACATTTTAATCAAAATGATAGGTACTTAAAATATGTAATTAGCATTTTCTATGCAAAGATTTTTAAAACTTTAAAATAAGTATATATTTTTGCTTTGTAAATAACCCCATAAATTAATTATACTTCACCTTTATAATCAGATAATAATGATGATACCATCTACTACAGAGATTAGGGTACACAAATCCTTTAGAGAGGAGGAAAAGAACATACATTATTTAAAAGTAAAGCTTATTTAAGGAACTATATTTTCCTAAACAAACTTTGTTCTATTCTTGGCCCATATAGTTTATTCTACAGAGAGGTGTCTATTGAGCGAGAAGAGAATTTTTGGACAAAAAATCTTCAATCCAGAAGCTATAAAAGTTTTGCTAATAAGTGTGCTAGAACACAGAAGACAGAGTAGATTCTCCAGGGCCTCGCCTTATACTTTCTGGGCTTGAAAGAGGAAGGTGGTGTTTTGTTCAAGTAAAAATTTCAGATAATATGTACTCTTCACGCACCTGCAAGTGGACCATGTTGAGTACCTATGCAATGCTTCCTCTTTGATAATGCTCCATGATTTGATTTCTACCCAAGCCTCTCCTAGAATTCAATGTGCCTGAGAGGAAGCTCACTGACCTGACTGACCCTGAGGTAGACCATAATTACTCTAACCTATTTTAAGACTATTTCTCCTTGCCAATGATTAGTTGAGGAATTTTAAAATTAGACAAATTTAGGCCACTGAGAGGCAAACTGGGGTGGGAGTGAAGAGAAACTGCTTAGGAGAAAAATAAAGCTATATTGCTTATATGAAAGCTAAGAGAATTTAGTTCTCCTCTCTTTGGATTTGACAGTGAGAACATATCCTAATTCCAATCAGTAGGCATCTGTAACTATGGTAATGAGAGAACTGAAATACTGAGTATAAAAGACTAGAACAGAAATACAACCTGAATCATTCAAAATATCATTGAGCTACTGACTTACCTAACCTTAATGTATGTCTAACTTTCTTATGTGAGCCAATTAATACTTTTTAAATTTAAATTAGACAACTTTGAAAACTAATTAGTTATTAGGAAATTAATAAGTGCCAAACTCTAAATATATTTAGAAAATTATAAAATCTATTTTACCCATTCTTGGCTTTTAAAGAGAAGTGCTATATTACAATTCTATATTTTGTTAGTTGCCTACAATAACTGTGTATTATATGTGTTATTAGGAAGTATTTAAAATGTCAGAGTAGGCCCTGGCTGGGTACAGGTAGCTCGATTGGTTAGAGCTTTGTCCTGATACACCAAGGTTATGGGTCCAATCCCAGTCAGGGCCCATACAAAAATTAACCAATGAATGCATAAATAAGTGGAATAACAAATCCATGTTTCTTTCTTTCTGTCTCTAAAATCAATAGATAAAATGTAAACTGAACAAACAAGGAAAATGGGAACAGACTCACAGAGAGAAAGCGGGATGACAGCTAGGGAGGAGGTTAGTGGGTGGAGTGATTGAACAAAAAGGAAAAAGGACACATGGACAACAGTGCGATAATTGCTGTGGGGAGGGGGGTAGAAGGGGACTAAATGGTAATGGGAAAATATATAAAATAAATAAACAAACAAATAAATAAAATGTCAGAGTACACAAATAGTTTGACCTTTTCCTGATCATTAATATAAAAGTCAAATTATGCTTTAGTACAGGAATGTTTTAATGCGTCCAATATATATGCAGATTATATATATCTGGAGTTTGTTCTTAGAGTCTGCTTGCTCTCTGATTCCAACCATCTTGTGTTTCTGCTTACTTTATTCCTGTTTAAGAAAAAACACTAAACTCTCATATATATAGTTCATTTGCTTCCTACACCCTACATACCCCCATCTCACTCTGAGTCCCCAATTATGCATATTCAGAGAGCTGAAGTTGCTAGAAGTATACTGCGAAGCATATATAAATTATTCTAAAAACAGTGAATTTCTCTTTGAACTTAGTATAAACTAAAATTGCCAACCACTTTTGTGCTCTTTATTTTAAAAATCTCACTTCCTCTTTCCTTTCCTTCCTTATTTTGACATTTATCTTATCTTTAAATAATTTTGACCTTTTACCTTTATATAGTGATTAAAGACCTCTATAAAGGAGAGGCTGTAAAGTAGAAGCCTAATGACCAAATATATTCCATGAACATATTTTGCCCTGTAGTATAGTGTTTTTAAAAACATTGGAATTAGTTACCAACTTATTCACATAAAAATCTATTTCAGGATCATTTTGACAAATCAAAAAATTTGGCAATAGTCTAAATACTCACAAGGCCACAATCAGATGGAACAGAACATTGGTTGTCTCCCTCCTCACTTACAAACGCATAAACTCTCTAGAACCCCAGTCTCCAAACTATCTCCCTAAATGGTGTAATTCTTCACAGACAAAGCCCTTACAGGTATTTGACTATGCTGCCCCTGATAAAACAGACTAATAATTCCATGAGTATGCAAAAAAAAATACTATTAGCTAAGAAAATAAAGCAGTTTATAAGGCATTCAAGGAACTATGCTGCCCCTGATAAAACAGACTAATAATTCCGTGAGTATGCAAAAAAAAAAAAAAACTATTAGCTAAGAAAATAAAGCAGTTTATAAGGCATTCAAGGAACTATGCTTCTAAAACTCTGAATCTTCTAATTTAACTAGGAACCTATTTCTAGAACCAATGATCCAGCAATAAATTCTTATCATAATAAAAAGCTGTACCTTTTTTTAAAGATTTTATTTATTTTTTGAGAGAGGGGAAGGCAGGGAGAAAGAGGGAGAGAAACATTGATGTGCAAGAGAAACGTCTAACAGTTGCCTCTTGCACATTCCCAACCAGGGACCTGGCTGGCAACCCAGACATGTTCCCTGACCCAAAATCGAACAGGTGACCTTTCAGTTTGCAGGACAACACCCAACCCACTGAGCCACAGCAGTTAGGGCAACCGTTTCTTTTATTGAGTTTATTGGGATGACATTGGTTAACAAAACCATACATGTTTCAAGTGTACAACTCAACAAAACATTATCTGCACGCTGTATCGTGTGCCCATCACCCAACATAAAGTCTCTGTCCCCATTTATATCCCCCTTTCCCTCTGGCTATCACCACACTGTTGTCTGTGTCTATGTGTTATACATCTACATCTATTTCTGTCTATACATACATATTTTTTGCTTAATCCCTTCACCTTTTTTTCACCCAGCCTCCCTATTCTCCACCCTTCTGACAGTTGTCAGTCTGTTCTCTGTATCTATGTTTGTTTCTATTTTATTTGTTATCTTGTTCATTAGATTTCATACATAATTGAGATCATATGGTATTTGTCTTTCTCTAACTGGATTATTTCATACAGCATAGTATTCTCCAAGCCAATTCATGCTGTCACAAAAGGTAAGATTTCTTTCTTTTTTCATGGGAGAAAAAAAGTGTTGAACAGAATGCTATTTGAAACAAAATGAGTTACATTCCTCATCTAAGTTTTGACCAATCCATTAAGAACATAAAAGTCCTAAATATTCAGTCAGTTTTCAAATCTGATATTGATTAATAAGTTGTATGTACAAAATATACTATATATGTACACATCATGTATGTACAAAATTACTTATATGCTATATCATATAAATTAAGATGCCAAGTTCTCTTTTGAAACTAAGTTCTTCCTATACTATTTAATGGAATCTCACATATAACAGGAATTAGCTCAATTCACAAATTATAATACTTTCTAAATTATATTCTATAATGTAGTTACTTCCTAACATTAAGCAAAAGTTACTGAAAGAATTTCAGAGATAAATTTGCAATTAAATTATATAAATGGAACAATGAACAATACTAGTTTTACATTTTTGCCAAATCCCTAGGCTTTATCTACCTCCCATATTTCAAACCTATACCCTTCTCTCCAACTCTACTGCTATATCCATAATCTTCAGCCTAGCCTATAGAAACAGCTTCTAATACACAGGCTTCTACATTTATTGCAGTCAGATTCATGTTTTCTGAATTAAAATTTGACCATGTTACACCTCCACTTAATACCTTTCCACAGCTCCCCAATATTCTTTAAGAAAAAGGCCAAAATCCTGAACAAGATCACACAATTGGCTTCCTGCATTCCTCTCCACCTTTATTTCTCCTTCTCAATGCTCGGCCATGTTGGAATCCTTTCAGTTCTTCCTTTTGCTTTTGAGGATGCTATTTCAGCTACCTGCAATTCTCTGACTCATGCTGATTCTTTCCCTCTCAGCCTAAAAGTTATTTCTCTGATTTGACCATCAACAATGCCCACCATTCCAGGACAGTTTAGGTTTGCTTCTTATATACTCTAATATTACCTTATAACTAACTTCTACCTTAACATTCATCTTAGTTGCAATTATCTGTTTAGTTTCAATCTTTTGCAAAGTTGCTGGTTACATGAGGACACGGACCTTATCTGTTGTGTTTACTGTCTTACAGTATCATTTAACATAATACCTGGCATAAGTAGCACATAATAAATGTATGATGAATAAACAAATCTCATTAAACTGAAGTTAATCCACTACTTATTGCTGAAAGGGTAGTATAGTACAATACATATATGTGGAAGTCTTGAAGACCTTCTTTAGAATCCAAGACCTACCACTTACTGTGTGACCTTAAATCTCAAACACTCATCCTTTACTTTAATTGGAACACTATCCAATGCCTACTCTGTCTTCTTTATGCAGTTGTTGGGAAGGGAATAAAAAAGTCTTTTTTTCTCAACTCTAAAATGCATACTTTTTCACGTTAACATTTTTCAAATCAAGAGGAGGTATAGTAGATATCAAAACAATCCTGCCAGTCGCTACACAGATTATAATACCTTGTCACTGCCTATCCACATATGCACTTAGATATGACTAAGAATATGCCTTTCATCTGTCACCTCATTATCTGTACTGATAGAACAAAATACAGTTGAATTTTAACTTAATGTTAAATCTGTAACTACTTCTTGAAGTGTCTTTATAAAAATCACTATAATGTGCACTGAAATAAAAAGGTATGTATGCAGAACTGCCTGTGACATGTGACTTATGTTTAATGGGTTTACCAAGTGATGATTCTGAGCAAGTACCAAATACCTGTTAAATTCTTCTGGATAACTTTCAAAAGTAGTTATCTAGCTTCTAGTGATATGTCATAATTAGTAAAAATAAAAAGCTGTATGTGCCTCAGAATTATGCTATCAATCCTAAAGTTGTCAAAGGTCAAGAGTAGCATGTGGCTGTAACACCTATGGCTAAAAGTAGTTCAGAATAATCCTTAGAATAGACAGTGCTCCTCCCTTCCCCAAGAAAACTATTTGATTTCCCTGCCAAAAGAGAAAAGTATTAAATCAAAGGGTGATCTTATAATTAATGATCTCTTAGGATCAAGAAAGTATAGTAATGTGCATGACCATGCTCTGAAATTAAGAACTATACAAATAGGTAATTTTAAAGGTCTCCATTGTGTGCTATGTACCAAAAAAAGTGCTTTATGTGAAACTTAAAAGTTACTCCTAAAAGTGTGTACTAAGTCAAAACTTAAAAATAAGAATAAGGAACAGGACCCAATGTCATTCAAAATTTTTCCTAGAGGAAATAAAACATTCCCTCTAATTTTCAATAGACAAACATACTTGATTAAATAAATCCACTTCTTTTCTCTGTTCTCCCTTTCAGCACTTCCCACACAATCTATAACACTGTTACATGTTGGATTCTTTACAATATTCTCCTGGGGAACCTATTCTAATATCTAATTATTATTACCACTGTTCAAAAGTTCTTCCTTATGTCTACCTCCATTCCTTCAATTATCTGTTAATTTAATGTAATATTTTACTTGGTTTTGTCATTGTAGAGCTCATTTATTTATTTTTTTATTTTATTTAATTTATCTGGGTGACAGTAGTTAATGAAGTTTTATAAGTTTCAGGTGTACAATTCCATAATACATCATCTGTATATCATATTGTGCATTCATCACCCCAAGTCAAGTCTCCTTCCTGTTTTGACCAATAAAATGGGTTGAAGTAACTCTGGTAACTCCAGACTTTGGGCCTTAAAACAGCTGCAGCTTCTGTCTTTACATTTTTTTTCTTGGAATCCAGCTATCATACTGTGAGGAAGCCCAATTAACTTCACAGAGAAGCACAGTTAAGGAGAAACAAGGATTTGGGGGCCAGACCAAGCTGTGCTCACAGCTGGCAGCCTATATTAACAGTCACATGAATGAGGCCATTTGGACTGACCTGCCTTCTCAGCACCTGAACCAGACCACGCTATGCAGAAGACTCACCCAGTCAACCCTCAGAATGATGAGAATAAGTTACTGCTGTTTTAAGCCACTAAGCCTTAGGGTAGTTATGCAGCAATTGGTAAGTGAAATACTCACTGTCCTCCTTAGACATATATGTATATTTTTAAATTTTATTTATTTATTTTTAGAGAGAGAGGAAGGGAGGGAGAAAGGGAGAGAAACATCAATGTGTAGTTGTGCCTCTCACATGGGCCCCACTGGGGTACTTGGCCTGCAACCCAGGCATGTGCCCTGACTGGGAATCAAACCGGTGACCCTTTGGTTCACAGTCTGCACTCAATTCATGGAGCTACACCAGCCAGGGCAGAAATATATTTTAATAATACCAGTGTCAGCACTTAAACAGCCAATAAAAACCCAAAATATTTTTTCTGTGACTACTCAAATACAATTGTGAAAGACTGAGTAAAGCCTGTTTCAATAATTACAAAAAGTTACACTTAGACTTAAAAAAATAAATCGGCACTTAAAATCAAAATGTGTCATAAAATCACAATGACTGTGTATGAATAAAGATAGTACTAACTGAATCACTAAGTAAGGGTTTTTTTAGTTTTATTTTACTCTCAATATTATTTTGTATTGTGGACTTCCAGCCAAGATGGAGGCATAGGTGGAAATACTGTGCCTCCTCACACAACCAAAATTAAGGACAACAAAGATTTAGAAACAATAACACAACCAGAACAGGAAGAAAAGTGAACTAAGGAAGTCCGACAAGCATTCAAACAAACCGGTAAGAGGGGCAGAGTTGGAGGTCGGCAGAGAGGGAACAGCAGTGGCTGCCAGACCCCAGAGCACAGGCATGTGGGGCTAGCAGACCCCGGACCCAAACGAGCAGGGCCCGCAGGGCAGTTGGCTGACTGTGGTCACACAGTCGCACACAGAAAAAGTAGGCAAAAACAGGCAGTGAAACAGACTGCACAATCCAGGGCCCCAGCGACGGGAAATAAAGCCTAAAACACCAATTCAAAAGGTGCCGGAAGAGACTCCCAGCCTCACAGGAGAATTTGTTGGAGAGACCCATAGGGTCCTAGAATGTACACAAGCCCACCCACCCAGGAACCAGCACCAGAAGAGCCCAATTTGCTTGTGGGAAGCAGCAGAGAGGACTGAAATCAATGAGAGCAGAACAAACGCATTGGTCCCTCTCTGACCCCACCGACACAGATAGTGTCACAACCCAGTGACTAGGTTGCTCCTCCCTAGTGAACACCTAAGGCTCTGCCACCCATATGTAACAGGCACCACCTGACCAAAAATGACTCAAACAGAAGAGCAAATCAAAGCCCCAGAGCAAATACTTTTAAGTGACCAAGAGATAGCCAACCTATCAGATGCACAGTTCAAAACACTGCTGACCAGGACGCTGACAGAACTGGTTGATTTTGCTTGCAAATTAGATGAACAAATGAAGGCTATGCTAAGTGACATGAAGGAAAATGCACAGGGAACCAATAGTGATGGGAAGAAAACTGGGACTCAAATCAATGGAATGGACCAGAAGGAAGAAACAATCAAACAGAAAAGAATGAAGAAACAAGAATTCAAAAAAATGAGGAGACGCTTAGGAACCTCCAGTACATCTTTAAACATTTCAACATCTGAATTATAGGGGTACCAGAAGGGGAAGAAGAAGAGCAACAAGTGGAAAACTTATTTGAATGAAAAATAAAGGAGAACTTCCCCAATCTGGCAAAGAAAATAGGCTTCTAGGAAGTCCAGGAAGTTCAGAGAGTCCCAAAGAAGGTGGACCCAAAGAGGAACACACCAAGGCACGTGATAATTACATTAGTCAAGATTAAAATGAAGGAGAGAATTCTAGAAGCAGCAAGAGATAAGGGAACAGTCACCTACAGAGGAGTTTCCATCAGACTGTCAGCTGATTTCTCAAAAGAGACCTTACAGGCAAGAAGGGGCTGGAAAGAAGTATTCCAAGTCATGAAAGGCAAGGACCTACATCCAAGATTGCTCTATCCAGCAAAGTTTTCATTTAGAATGGAAGGGCAGAAAAGTGCTTCTCGGATAAGGTCAAGTTTAAGGAGTTCATCATCACTGAGCCCTTATTATATGAAATGTTAAAGGGATTTATCTAAGAATAAGAAAATAAAAAATATGAACAGTGAAAGGATAGCAAACTCACAGTTATTAACAATCACACCTAAAACAAAAGCAGACTAAACAGACACCCAAAACAGGAGAAGAGCCACAGAAATGGAGATCACATGGAAGGTTAGTAACAGGGGAGTGGGAGGAGGCGGGGGGAGAAGGTACAGAGAATAAGTAGCATAGAAGGTGGGGAGAAAATAGACAGGGAGAGGGCAAGAGTAGTGTGGTAAATACAGAAGCTAAAGAACTTATGACACATGGACATGAACTAAAGGGGGTCAGAGTGGGTGGGAGGGGGTGTGCAAGGTAGAGGGGAATGAAGGGTGGGAATGGGACAGCTGTAATGGCATAATCAATAAAATATTAAAGAAGAAATCTTTATGATTTTCCCAAATTTTTAGCCAAGAGGAAAGTAAAAATGCATCTCAATCCCAAAAAAGGGATTGAAGGCATAATGGGAACCCAATTTAGTTGTTCATTTGTTCACTACCAAGTCCAGCACATTGAATAAACCAACTGCATAGGCAAAAAATAATAATAATATTTTGTATTGGTTTCAGGTTTACAGCATAGTGGTTAGACAATCATATATTTTCACTAAATCTTATAATAAGAAAACTTATAAAGTTTTCTTTAATAAGAAATCTTATAAAGCATCACTTGAAGTTCAAAAAAGAAAGGCAAATAGGTAACTGAAGAGTTTGGTTATGTCAAAATAAAGCATCTTGATTAGTCTATGTAATACGGATTATTGTCATATAAAGAATAGCATACATTAAAATTTACAACACTGAATTACACTAAATATAATATCATCTTATTTAGTAACTTCATCAAGGAGAAACATTAATTATATTGCTGAAGTATCAATACAATGGAGAAGCAGAAAATATCGATTCCTAAATATGTCCAGTTAATAGGAAGTCTGGATTAAAGTTTTGTGTCTTACTTTAAATTTGTTACATAAATATAAAAGTATTGTTATACCATGACATGTACTGAATACACACAAATTTCAAAGAATATTTTTAAATAAAATAGAGACACAATTGCTTTGATCCAGTAATACACTGAATGTCTTATGATTTAAATAGTAGAGAGAAAGTAACTTGGCATAATTCCTACTCTGGTGTTATAATAAAAGGTAGAAAATATGGAATTCCACATATTTAATATAATTTCATAATTTCTTAGAGAACAACTCTAAAATACCATATGAAGAATAAAAAATCCTCAGGTTTTACCAGACTAACTCTGACAATATCATTTAATCTAGTAAAAAGCTAGTTTAAAAACTAGATGAAATTCAATGATTTACTCAATTTTAAAACCCAATTTTGCTTTAAGGTAGACACTAAGAAAGATACTAGATCCAAAACAAAAACTATATTTTATTAAAAGAAATTCCCAAAGCAACTTTACCCTAAAAGTAAGGCCTAACCATTTATAATGACTATATATCTTTTCAGTTACTACTGGAGAATACATATTTAAAACAGAGTCTTCATTTTGTTAAGTGACTCCATATATTCAACCAACACTGCAGTTTCAACTATGCCCAAACCCTTGCACATTCACACAAAGGTACTCTTCAGCTGTAAAGGATCCTTTTTAAAGAGAGACAGTAAATATAATGAAGGAGAAAGGAACTAGGGAGAAAGAAAAAGCTGCTTTTGTGCCATGTAAATCATTTATCCAGTCAAGCAGTGAACTATTTCTAACTCTAACAATCTATCTGGGAACTCTAAATAGTGAATTCGAAGACTAATAAAGTTTAAAAACTATCACCATTCAGCAAACTTACTTTTGATTTTTTCTATTTGAAAACATTTCGAACACTGTGAATTACATTTTACACAGTTTACATTTATAACTGATAAATTTTATAATTATACCAAAGTGTCCATTTTTAAAACAGACAAAAAGTCAGCTCATAACTTTCATCACAGGATATTAAAAATTAACTGTTTTTTGTTATTCTTAATTTCAAAAGCTAATTACAAACTTGCTAATTTATCAACCTTTCTATTATTGTTGTTATTTGTATCTGTTTAACAATTCAATGCCTTAAACTGGTTCAAGAAATCCTCTTGCCACTAGTGACAGTGACATTGAGACTTATTTTTTACAGAAGTCTCTGGAAGGTAGTCCTGGTTCTTGATGAGCTAGATGAAGGCTAGAGTCAGACTTCTCTCACAACCATTAATGCTATTTAGTTGCATAAATTATTAATAGAGATTAAGTGTTCTTTGAATAAAGACAAATAAGGTCCTTGATTCTTTTTTTAAGTACTTTTGATTTTCACTGTTGTTCAAGTACAGTTTTCTGCCTTTTCCCTCAACCCCTCCCCCCCCAACCTTCCTGACCCTCCCTCCCATTTCCACACCCCCTTGTTATTGTCCATGTGTCCTTTATCATTGTTCCTGTAAACTCTTCACCCTTTCCCTCCATTATCCCCTCCCCTCTCCCCTCTGGTCACTGTCATCTATTCTCAATTTCAGTATCTTTGGTTATATTTTTGCTTGCTTGTTTGTTTTGTTGATTACATTCCTGTTAAAGGTGAGATCATATGGTATTTCTTTCACCACCTGGCTTATTTCACTTAGCATAATGCTCTCCAGTTCCATCCATGCTGTTGCATAGGGTAGGAGCTCCTTCTTTCTTTCTGCCATATAGAATTCCATTGTGTACATGTACCATAGTTTTTTAATCCATTCATTTACTGATGGGCACCTAGGTTGCTCCCAGCACTTGGCTATCGTAAATTGTGCTGCTATGAACATTGGGGTGTATAGGTTCTTCTGGATTGGTGTTTCAGGGTTCTTAGTATATAATACTAGCAGTTGAAGTGCCAGGTCAAAAGGCAGTTCCATTTTTAGTTTTCTGAGGAAATTCCATAGTTTTCCATAGTGGTTGCACCAGTTTGCAATGCCACCAACAGTGCACTAGGGTTCCCTTTTCTCCACAACCTCTCCAACACTTGTTGTTTGTTGATTTGTTTATGATGGCCATTCTGACCGGTATGAAGTAGTATCTCATTGTGGTTTTATTTATTTTTATTTTTTTCGTTTTAAGAGCAACTCTTATTTATTTGTTTACATTTTTATTGTTGTTCAAGTATTTTTCTGCCTTTCCCCCCCACCCTTCCCCACTGCCCCAGCCCTCCCTACCTCCCTCCCCTGTTTCCACCACCACTTGTTATTGTCCATGTGTCCTTTACAATTGATCCTGTAAACCCTTAACCCTTTCCCCCCTTATCCCCTCTCCTCTCCCCTCTGGTCACTCAATTTCAATGTCTTTGGTTATATTTTGCTTGTTTGTTTGTTTTGTTGATTAGGTTCCAGTTAAAGGTGAGATCATATGGTATTTGGCTTTCACTACCTGGCTTACTTCACTTAGCATAATGCTCTCTAGTTTCATCTATGCTTTCTCAAAGGGTAGGAGCTCCTTTTTTCTTTCTGGGGTGTGGAGTCATTGTGGTTTTAATTTGCATCTCTCTGATGGCTAGCAATTCGAGCATTTTTTCATATGTCTCTGGACCCTCTGTATGTCCTCCTTGGAGAAGTGTCTGTTCAAGTCCTTTGCCCATTTTTTAATTGGGTTGTGTGTCTTCTTAGAGTGGAGTCGTGTGAGTTCTTTATATATTTTGGAGATCAAACCCTTCTCTGAGGTATCATTGGCAAATATGTTTTCCCATACAGTTGCTTCTCTTTTCATTTTAATGCTGTTTCCTTTAGCCATGAGGAAGCTTTTTATTTTGATGAGATCCCATTTGTTTATTCTTTCCCTTATGTCCCTTGTTCCAGGGGACATATCAGTGAAAATACTACTGCAAAGTCAATATTCAGGAATCAAAGGCATTTTTGTATACCAACAATAAAATATCAGAAAGAGAAATCAGGAAAAAATCCCATGTGATATAGCAAGAAGAAAAATAAAATACCTAGGAATAAACCTAACCAAGGAGGTAAAAGACCTATACTCAGAAAACTACACAACACTGAAGAAAGAAATCAAGGAAGACACAAACAAATGGAAACATACATCATGTTCATGGATTGGAAGAATTAACATCATTAAAATGTCCATACTACCCAAAGCTATTTATAGATTCAATGCAATGCTTATTAAAGTACCAATGGCATATTTCACAGATATAGAACAAACACTTCGAAAATTTATATGGAACCATAAATGACCCGAATAGCTGCAGCAATTTTGGGAAAGAACAAAGTAGGAGGGATCACAATACCTGATATCAAACTATATTACAAGGCCACCATAATCAAAACAGCCTGGTACTGACATTAAGAATGGACACATGGACCAATGGAACAGAATAGAGAGCCCAGAAATAAGTCCAAGTCTCTATGGTCAATTAGTATTCGACAAAGGGGGCAGAAGCATAAAATGGAGCAAAAATAGCCTCTTTAACAAATGGTGTTGGGAGAGCTGGACAGCTACGTGAAAAAAAAATGGAACTTGATCACCAACTTACACCATACACGAAAATAAATTCAAAGTGGATAAAAGACTTTTAAATATAAGTCGTGACACCATAAAAGTCCTTCAGGAGAACACAGGCTGAAAGGTCCTTGATTCTTAAAAGAGAAATAACCAGTTTTGACTTATGCCCAGGTCACAATTTCCTATGTATTTAGGATGATACAGAATTTTTTCTCTTTTCTCATCACAAAGTAATTTACATTAAAAATATTAAAATATTTTGCCTTTTGTGTAAATGTCCAAATACTTAACAAACTTTTTTATTGATCATTTTGTAATTTCTAACCCACACAAAAAAACTTGTTTTTAATTATTTTATTGTTGTTCAAGTACACTTGTCTGCATTTACTCCCCAACATTCCCCCCAACCCCAGCCATCCCCACCTCCCTCCCCTGCTTCCAACCCCACCTTGGTTTCATCCATGTGTCCTTTATAAAAAACAGCTTCTTTTGAAGAGCTATATACATATCTCCTCATACTTCCATTCTCTATTAAAAATTGTTCAAAATCCCTAAGTCTCATCAAAAGTATTTATATGATATAATTTGACTGGACTGTAGTCTACAATACTTGAGGTAAAATATCCAAAGAGTAAACCAGATATCTTGTTCCTTTGGCCTAGCTTCCTCCCTTCTCCAGGTATATCTAAATCTCCCTGTTTCTCCTTTCCTTCCAGACAAATCACCAGGTAAGATATTAGCACTGATCCTCCTTCTTTAAACCATTTTATAAAAACCATTTTATAATAGAATGAGAATTAGAACTGGGAGATCCTCAGAAGCTATGTGACTAACCCAGATACCTACAATTAGTATGGCATTACAGACTAGAAACCATGTTTCCAGACACGGCTTGGAAACATGATGCTCCCTGCTACATGTCCTGACCAACCTCACAAAAGGATCCTGGAATACACATCGGAGAGTAAAAACTGATAAAGCCTTTTGAAGTACTTTAGGAATATGTACTATGAGGCTTAGAAGAGTTTTACCAATAATTCTACTCCTGAGACTTTATCCTGGGGAAAACTGCCAGACAATATTCATGGTCAGCATTCATAACAAAAAATTTTAAGTGTAACATATGTCCAATAATAAGAAGAGATGGTATTTCCACTAAATGAACTATAAGGAAGCAATCTGACATACTTATGAAAGTTTTATAGTAGTGTTAGAAAAGGCACTTTCCTATGTTAACTGGTGTGTGCGTGTGTGTGTGTGTGTGTGTGTGTGTGTGTGTGTGAGAGAGAGAGAGAGAGAGAGAGAGAGAGAGAGAGAGAGAGAAAGGGGACAAATCTGATTTTAAATAAGAGGTTATAGGGGAGAAAGAATGATTTTTCACTAAGAAATACATTTGCTTTAACTCTTTTAATTGGTACTGAACAACTCATTTTCTTTCTCTAGCACTTTATACGGAACAAAAACCTGCCCTGATAATCACTTTAGAATGGAAATGAGTTTCCTAAACCCCAAATAAAACCTCAAGACCCTCTTCATCTAAAGCTGAAAAGCATTTTACTTATGAGAATTAGAATAAATATCTTCCAAGTATAATGAGAAAAATGTTTAAAGCCCTTGTTTAAAGCACTAAATCTCATTTATCAAAGCTTCAAATGATTCTCAGTAGTTAGAAGCCTTTCAAAATTACAATCTTAAAAAATCTGTAAATCTTATCTAATCTTAACCTGAAGGAAAGGGCTGAATTAGCAGAAGTACAGCTGAAGATGGGAAAATAGTTTGTGCATCTACCATCAAACAAGTAGAGCAGGAAAATGTGCAAATGATGTATTATTTAAGACTCAAAGTTCTGATCACACATTTATTTATTTTGTAATCTTTAGTGAAAGACCTGATAACTGACATCATGGAACATGTATGGTTATACCTCTAAGACAGAAACAGGAATTATGTATAAATTGACAAAATTTATTAAGTTCTCTTACACAGTAAAGAATACCCAGACAAATAGTCAGTGAAACAAATGTTTATGTTTTTCTAACAGGATCTTTAAAATTTTTCAGTTATTATTTAATAACTTTCTTCAACAAGTCATCTGTTCTCGACTTATCCAAACATAACAGATAAGGACATGTAAATGCCTTTTACACCCCAAAAAGAGAAAAGTTTCATTCATGTATTTATTTGTATTTATTGTTTGCCAAAACAAATAGTATTACTTCCAAACCCACTAATTTAAGATAAATTGTTAAGAGCAAGCAACTGCTAAACATCTTAAAAGCCCTTGTTTCATTCAAATTCAAAGTACTAAATTGACATTGTTCTGTCTTTACTTTGGGTCTGAGGTTTCCATATATTAACAACTTTTATGGTATTAAGTCTCCCTAACTGGATTCTGAAAACTATCTAGATCCTAGAAATAACCATGAAGTAGTTGAAATACCTAAGAGAGCAAGAAATTTCCTGTAATCTGTGTTTGTAGGAAGGTCAGAGTCTTTCACACAAGTCACTGAATATTTTTTTCTTCTGAGGGTACAGCGAACAAATTGTAAAATTACTTAGTGGTTCCTTGTCATATGGTCCCCTATAACATCCTTACATATTAACAATGACTGTTCACACCAAACCCAGTAAGGAAATTGTTGCTTCTGCTTCAAATTAACTCTATGTAATCTATACCATATCACAAAACTTTTTGAGGTTCTCAGTTCCTATCTACAACATAAGCAGATCAGATGAATTTCTTAATGTCCCTTAACATTTTAAAACTCTATACTTAAATCTATATTTCATTTATATCAGCCTTATTCAAACCATTTTCAAAAGTGATAAGGCACTCAGAGTAAAATAAAATGTTCCTACCTTTTCCTGACAGTATACACAGAAAGGTTTTGTAGGCTCTCACAGCATTTTCACAACTCTCCTTAAGATCCAGAGTAGATGATGATTCATCTTGCAACATGATGATTCCTATGAATAAATGAGACTGCCTTTGCTAACAGCCTCTTTTTAGACTATTGGTCCTTTACGTGTTCTGCTTAGTCAAGATGAGCCTCATAACCCGTAACAGGGTTTCTCTCCACTAAAAGGTATCAGGATTTTGTTTTGTCTTGCCTTTACAACTGTATAGAAAACATCAAGTGTCCTGGAAAATAGTTTTGTGCAACTGGACAACTTAGAGCATGTATGATCTATATTCACCATATTAGCTAAAGACTGCAACAAACTAAGAGAAAAAAATAATTTTAGGGCACCAGTCTACCTTCCTATCACTAAAACAATTCTAAAAGGTAAATTTAATATTTATATTTTAAATAGCTTTAATAAATTTAATACATTATATAATGCAACCCCCACCCCATCTATTTTCATCTATCACAACATATGCTTTAATTTTCAACTAAATAGAACTACAGATAAATAGAGTGGCTTCAAAGCCCTATCAATCAAAAGACTAGTCAACAAAAATGCCAAAACCGTAAGTGGTTTAGTGAAATAATATGGATGTGGATATTTAGCATGTTAGTGGTTAATCTGGGCTTAACAACCTCGCTAACACCCTTCTTTAATTGTTTAAATCCAAACAAGTTCTTCTGGCAGAACATATCTTTCTTCTAGTTATATCTAGAAGATATAGAAGATCTACACAAATCTTCAAATATTTTGATTTTCTACATTCTCTTATATCAAATTATTGAACATCTCCTTGATGCAATGCTTTTTATTGTATGTCAAATTAGTATTTCTTTATTAAATCTAAGAACATAAGCTTTAATCACTAAACTACTGATTCCACAGAACAAGAAAAAGTGAATTAAGTTTTCAACCATCTCACGACTCCAGCTCAGTATGTTTGAAATAACCCAGAACAAGTTGAAACATCCAAGTTAGCAAGAAATTTTGGACAATCCTCCTCTAAAAGGAGGGTCTTTTCACCCAAGACACTGAATGGAGTTTTTCTTCTAAAATGACATGTAGGTCGTCTATGGCCATACCCCCCTGAACATGCCCGATCTCGTCTGAAACAATGTATAGGAGGTACAGTGAACAAAATGTAAAGGTAACTATGCTTCTTTTGTCATATGGTCTCCTACAACCTTCTTATATTTGAACAATTAATGACTATTTGCAGCTTCTAATCAATGATAACCAGTAAGGACACAACAGCTTCTGCTACCAAAAGTCACATGAGCCTAAGCATACTCCTAATTTTCAAATAGATGATCAGAACCTAAATCAGAAACTTTAAAAGAATAAATTCAAGGGGTGAGCAATGGGGAAAAGGTAGGTAGGACAACTGTAACTGAACAATAATTTTAAAAAAAGAATTTTCAATCTTCATTACTATGAAGTTAACATAGTAATTAAACATTAAATATTTTTTAAATTTTTATTTTAATTGTTCAAGTACAGTTTTCTGTCTTTTACTCCCATCCCAGTCCACTGCCCCTAGTGCTCCCCACCTCCCTCCCATTTCCACCCCCTTTAGTTTTTGTCCATGTGTCCTTTATATTTGTTCCTGTGACCTCTTCCCCTTTTCCCCTGAAATTTCCTCTACTCTCCCCTTTGGTTACTGTCAGCCTGTTTTCTTTTTCAAGTAGTTTATACTTACGTCTTGACAAATTGGCAAATTACCAGATTTATAAAAATTGACACAGAAAAACACAATTTAATATATATTCAATACCCATAGTCTATCCATAGACTTGAACACATGAAAAACCTCTAATGGTATTAACTACTGTGAGACAATCTAATCTAGTTTGTTGATAAAGAGAAAGTTAGATACTTCAGAATATAGTGCCTTGACTTAATTTGTCAGGTAATCTGCTTATTATATAACAGAGGTATTGGATCAAATTGGAACCACAAATATCAACAAACAACTCACACATTCTGCTTTTTTTTAATGTATGGAAATCACCATGACCCAGTGAGGCTGCTGGAAAAAGTACGGAGAAGACAGCAAGTCCACCTGTACTCAGCTTGCAATTTCTTCTCAGAAAACTCACCCATCCCCCAACAAACCCCTGTAATAGAACAAGATAAACGTGGGATTGTGCTAAATTGACCCCCAACTTTGTTCTCCTCAAGGCACATTCAATACAAAGATCTAAACACACATCTGATTTGACAAGCAAGCATTTAAGTTTACAAAGGAGGTGAAAGGGAAATCATACTCTGGCTGTCCTGGGTTCTGTGTCAAAGGTCATTTAGATATGTATTTCAGCTACTCCTTACTAAGATATAAAGTGGGCTGAATTTAGAAAACCATCAAATCATAGTATATCTGCTTTAAAAGGCATCTCCTCCAACCTTTCCATTATACAAACACACTTTATAATATATTTGATTACCTTGAATTTCCTAAGAGCTATTCGTAGGATGATATTCATTTGCAGGAAACACACACACACAAGTGTACATAACTTTACAACCACAAAATAAAAAATTTCACAATGCTTTAAATTAATATGATGAATAATGAAATTTCAGATTTAATACAATCCCATAATAAATTACTGATTTTTTTTATTTTTCTGAAGGGAAATAGGACAGAAATTACAATGCTATTAAAATATATGAAAAGAAATTAGAGCCTTTCAAAGCAAATGGAATATCTTTAAAAATGAAACAGAATTGACTGCTTACATCATCAAAACACTTGAAAATGCTCAACTTAAAATGTTAAGTATAATTTAGTGCTAAAATTAATTTTACTTTTTTCTGTAACACAATGTAATGCAGAAAGTTAGTTCTCAAGAGCTTCTTAAAACACAAGTATTCAAAAAGAGACTTGGAAGAGGGGAAGAGTAAAAGGGTCAGGTAGGGAACAGGGAACAAATAGCAATCCATAGGGCAGTAGCTAAAGATCTAAAAGAACATGTACATTTTGTCGGTAACATCTTTGGGATGTGTAATTAACAGCTAGTAAAGAAGAAATGAGCCATGCTGCTAACACCACAAACAAAAACTATGCTCTGCTACAATATACCCAATAAAAAAAAAGTGAAGTGGGTTTTTCTGCAACAAAAAAAACATAACATTTGGAATTTATACCTTAAGTATGGCTGGAATATCAGGCCAAACTTAAAACTTTTGTATTCATATTCTGAGTATTTTTTCAAGTTTTCCAGTAAGATTATCTACCCATATTCAGGAGAAAAAAATCATACTTAGCAAACCCAGTTTATATTCCTGTCTTTTCAGCAAACCAGATCTAACCTTAACCTATGTTAAAATATGTAGATGATGTGCTATAGAGTTGTACACTTGAGACCTCTGTGGTCTTATTAGCAATGCCACCCCAACAAGTGCAATAAAAAACAATCTGTAACTAAAAAACCAAAACAAAACAAATAAACCCACAATGACATTCACCTATTCCATTCCCTATGCTTTCTAATCGATATATCTCCATATAACAGCTTCTTATTTATTGAGGACTGTATCATAGTCTTCCTCTCTACCCAAATATCTATACCTTAGATTCTTTCAGTAACTACACAGGTGCCAACAGTGTTTCAACATAAACATGTTCTACTCCATTCCTAAGGTCTGACCCTTTGTCTTCATCCAGAATAACTCCACCCCCAAAAATTGTAAAATCAAACACTTTAGTCTCTGACCATACTTCTTCCTCTTCTGTATCTTTCATGCCTTCACTTCTACTTTATTACCTGATAGAGATCTCCAGTCCTAGAATCCCTCAATTTTCTACCAGTTCCCACTTGTAGGCTTATTTCCTTTCCTACTAGCTCTGTTACTAAATAGCAAAAGTTACTTATTCTTCCTTCACAGATGTCAAAACATCTGTAAAATGAAAACGATAATACTTCATATTCACTAATTTATTCAACAAGTATTAGAGCCCATTCCATATGCTGGGCACTGAGAATGCAATAGACAAAACATACCTCCCTCCCCTCAATATAGAATCCTCCATGGTAAGGATTAAATGAGTTAATGTATATATAAAGAATCACGCACAGCATACCATATGCAACGTTTGCCACAGTGTATCATCTAACTTGCTCTAACTTTAACACATTAGTTTCCCTAAACTCACAACCTCAATCCCAGATTAATGCAACATTCTTCTCCCCATAACTCATTTTGGCTACAGAGAGTATCTAAGGAAATCATAAATACATATAACATTTTATTCTATTAAAAATGTGTAGTTTCTAGTCACAGGTCAGCTCAGTGTTTATTTAATTTGCCTTTGGTTAGCTTCTTCTCTCCTTTGTGGGGCTTCTTTTTCTTTGCTTTACTCTGAAAAACTGATGCTCCCTAATATCCTGTCTTCTGCCCTCTTATTTTCTCCTCAGTTCATATTTTCTCCCTATTGGTCCCATGGTTTCAATCACCTCTCACATACTGATTTTTCCAGCCCAGGGACCCCACACATTTACATCCACAGCATCAGATTTAAAAATTCAATTGCCTTGTTAGACCTCCCCATAGGTTATTTCAATATCATCTTAGACTCAAAATATCCAAAACTGACTTAGTCCTTAGCTTCTAAGTTGACCCTTACTCATGTATTCTCTCTTCGGTGCCACATCATCCATGCAGTCACTGCAGCTAGAAACTATGGTGTTAAACTTGTCTATTTCTCCTCCACCGGCTATTTCCAAACATCGAGTCCTGCTGAATTTATTATTTACCAACAACAAATGTTAAGACTCTGAAATTTACTTCTTCTTCTCCATTTCTATTAACACAGCCCTAGTTTAAGCTGTCATCAGCTCTCATTAAGTCAACCAGTTCCAAGTGGACTCCCTGCCTCCAATCTTTTTCCCTTCAAATTTATCATCTATGACAGCTAACCAAGTAATCTGTTACACTTAACTACAAGTACAAAAGGCCCCTGCTTAAAAGTCTAGAACAACTTCCCAAAGCATAGAATGAAAGACAAAGTACAAGCTCCTAAAAATGGCATAAAAAACTTTCTGTGACCTGGTTTCATACCTCTCCATCACTCTCTGTCCTTTTTACTACTCCTTACCACACAACACATATCTACTTATACTTCCAGAAAACATCATGCTTTTCTCACCAATGTGCTTTTGCTCCTGATTTCCCCTAGATTGGTCCTCTGCAACCATTCCCCTCTGTCCCCCTCATCTAAATTATCATACATACACACACAATCCCCTTCTCTGTGTGTTTCTCTCTCTCCTCCTTTAATACTTAGTTTAGACATTATCTCTTCCACTAATGCTTTCTTTGGCCATTCTTTCAATTCTCTATTTTATAGTGACTGTACTATATTACAAATATCTGTTATTGTGACTCTTCCATCATTTCACTCTGAATTCTATCTAGTCTGTAAGCACAGAACCACAACTTTATCCATCACTGTCTCTAGCAATTGCCACAGTGCCTACACAACACAACAGGCAATCATTAAATGTTTGTTACATTATACTAGCTAATCTCATACCAAGAATAGCAAATTAGTCATTCAGTACCAAATTGTGAAATTACATAAAACTGAAAATGGAAAGTTAGGTGATTTTTCCTTTCTGATGTAGTACTATTACTAAAATGTTAATGATGGATGGGTTTCAAAGATTAGCTGCAACTCCACTCAAGAAAAACCATACTTTTAAACTGCTATAGTTTGCCCTGACAGGGATGGGTTAGTTGTTTGAGCATCATCCCCAAAAGGGAAAGGTCTCCAGTTTGATTCCCGGTCTAGGCCCATGCTTGAGTTGAGGCACATGCAAGAGTTAACTGACCAATGTTTCTTCCACACATCAATGTTTCTCTCCCTCTCTTTCTCCCTCCCTTATCCTCTCTCTAAAAATTAATTAAATGTCTAAATAAATAGTTACAGTTTATCCTCCAAATGGTTTCAAGTCTATACCAAAAATAAGTTAATAATTTATAAAATGTATCTCCAAATATTTTGACATTTCAAAGAAAGATATCCTGGTTGTTGGTAAAGGACATGGAAACTTGAAGCCATTGATGAAATAATATAATCATCCTAGAGAACTTATCTGACCCAAATTTTAAAGGAAAAAAAATCATACAAATTTCTGTGGTCCTTAAATTAATATACACAAATAAATTATGGAGTAACATAATTTCTACATTAATTAAAAAATATAGCCAAGAAGTATTTCTCACTTTATGGCAAACATTTCATATCAGTTATACCTCAAAAATCAGGCAAGGGTATAATTTACTCTCCTGTGCTATATTGAGATAGAGTAAACTAAAATAATATAAAATAACATATATTATATGACCTAGTCTTCAGTAGAGAAGTAGGAAAATGCCAGATGTCGGTGGGACACTTCATAATTATCCAGAATTCTTTGTGAACATCCCAAATTATCTGATGGTCAAAGCTATTAGTCACTGTTTATGTGTTCTTTAAAAATGTCTCTATTCACCTCCATCTCTCTTGTCCCTCCTGATCCTCCTAACCCTCACTTTAAAATCTAAAGACTTGCAGTGAGGAATAAGGTCTGATAGGCCCTTTTAAAACTGGCACAACAACCCTGTTTGCCTCTGGGTTTATGGCTGAGATCTTTAATCCTTTGAGGGATGTTTTGATTTTCCTGGAAAAAGTAACTACAGAATGAGAGAGAGGAAGGGAGAGAAAGAGAAATATCAATGTGAGAGAGAAACATCAATGGTTGCCTCCTACGTGCACCCTGCCTGGGGGTTGAACCTGCAACTTAGGACACATCTACTAATTTTAGAGAGAAGAAGGAAGAAAGTGAGAGAGAAACATCAACTGGTTGCCCGCTATACACGCTCCATCCAGGGACCAAAGCCACAACCTAGATCAAGAGAAAATCCTAAAAGTTTCCAGAGTAAAAAGAAAGATTACTTCTCACACCAGTCAGAATGGTTATCATCAATAAATCAACAAACAAGTGCTGGCAAAGATGTGGAGAAAGGGGAACCTTTTGCAATGTTGGTGGGAATGCAGATTGGTGCAGTCACTGTGGAAAGCAGTATGGAATTACTTCAAAAAATTAAAAATGAAACCACCTTATAACCCAAAAATTCCACTTCTGGGAATTTATCCAAGAAACCCAAAGCACTGATTCAAAAGAACATAAGCACCCCTATGTTCACTGCAGCATTATTTACAATTGCCAAGATATGGAAGCAGCCCAAGTGTCCATCAGTAAATGAGTGGATAAAACGATGATGGGACATTTATACAATGGAATTCTACTCAACCATGAAAAAGAAGAAAATTTACCCTTTGCAACAGCACAGAGAGACCTGGAGAACATTATGTTAAATGAAGTAAGTCAGCAGAGAAAGACAAATACTGTATGATTTGACTCATATGTGGAACCTAATAAATAAACTGAACTAACAAGCAAAATAGAGACAGACTTAGGTACTGAGTGCAGGTGGACAGCTCTGGGCTGGGGCAGGGTATTAAGGGGTGGAGGGATTAAGCAAAAAGGAAAAAAGACTCATAGACATGGATAACAGTGTGGTGATTGCAGGGGGGACGTAGGGAGGTAGTGGTAATGGAAAAATATACAATTAAAAAGACAGGCAATGAAAGACAAATACCATATGATATCACCTACAAGTGGAACCTAATGAACAAAACAAACAAGCAAGCAAAACAGAACCAGAGGCATGGAAACAGAACTGACTGACAGTGAACAGACGGGAGGTGGGAGAAGGATAAAGGGGCAAAATTGGGATGGGTCTAGTCAACAAACAGGTACAAATGACCTATGGACATGGAAAACAGAGTGGGGATTGACTGTGGGAGTTGGATGTTGGTGGGGAAGGAGACAGCAACAGAGGAAAATTGGGACAACTGTAACAGAACAATTTTTAAAATTATTTTAAAAGGAATAAGCAGAATGCCAATGGACTTTGCATCATCAATACAGGATACTGGAAGACAACAGAACAGTGTTGCTAGTTCTGAGGGGCAATTATTTTTACATTAGAACTCTACAGTCAGTCAAATGTGACTACATTAAAATGTGAGAGGATTTTAAAAAGACAGTTTTTAACATGTCATGATTCTATAGACTCGGAAATTGCACTGCTGCACCCTGTTCAATATGGAGTGGGGAAAACCATACTGAAAGGGGAGGGTCTATTTGGTCTAACTTTTTACTGTTGTCTTTTGTATTCCTGCCAGTTGTGCTTCATTGTATTTGTGGATCTTGAGCTTAGGGCAGGGGTCAGAAAACTGGCTCTCAGGCCAAACAGCCTGCCACCAGTTTTTGTAAATAAAGTTTTATTGAAACACACAAAAAAGTCTCTCTATTCAGTAGCAAGAGCTCTCTTCAAAAAAAATAATAACTGCTTATAATATACTACATACACATGTGGTCTCAGAAAAAAAAAAACAGGCCACTGAAGTAAATTAAGTAGGAAATACTGTCTTTTGGAGACTCTCTGAAAGAGAATTTATAGAGTTTCAGCTAAAAAAAAATCAGTAACAGTCGTGTTTTGCTAATAAAACCATGAGTCACTGCAAGTTAAGCTATTTGAAGCTTGACAAAGAGTGACACAAAGAAAAGCTGAAATTCTAACACACAATAAATACATATATCATGAGTATGCAGCTATAGGATGCAATATCTCAAGAACCAAAGTAAAAGCTCTAAATGGGAATAGGGTTAGGAGTTGACCCATGGAAAGATTTTCATGTATCAATAGTTATAAAACCTGTGATTTCATATGGACATTTCTGTAAGCTAATGAGATTCTCAAGAGTATGACCACACACACACACAAAAAAAAAAAAAACAGGTAAAAATAGTCTCTTCAATAAATGGTGTTAGGAGACCTGGACTGGTACATACAAAACAATGAAAGTAGTCCACCAACATATACTATATATACCAGAATAAACTCAAAATGGATAAAAGGTTTAAATATGTTATGATACCATAAAAGTCCTAGCAGAAAACATAGACAGTAAAGTTTCAGATATTCCACATAGCAATGTTTTTGCCCATGTATTTCCTAGGGTAAGGGAAATAAAGGAAAACATAAACAAATGGGACTATATCACCTTAAAAAGCTTCTGCGCAGCTAAAGAAACCACCATCAAAATGAAAGGGAAGTGACCATATGGGAGAACATACTTGCTAATGATACAATGGACAAGGGTTTAATCTCCAAAATATATAAAGAACACATAACTCAATACCAGGAAGACAAACAATTCAATTAAAAAAATGGGCAAAGGACCAGACTGGACACTTACCCAAGGAGGACATACAGATGGTCCACAAACATAATGAAAAGATGTTCAACATCACTAGCCATCAGAGAGATGCAAATTAAAACCACAGTGAGATATCACCTCACGCCTGTCAGAAAGGCCATCATTAATAAATCAACAAACAAGTGCTGGTGAGGATGTGGAGAAAAGGGAACTCTAGTGCACAATAGTGGGAATGCAGACTGGTACAGCGACTGTGGAAAAAATATGGAGTGTCCCTGGGGAAAGAAGAGTCATCAAGGAACATGTATAAAGGACCCATGGACAAAGCCAAAGGTGGGAGGTGCGGGTGGGTGGCTGGGGCTGGGGAAAGTGTTGGCAGGAAAATGGAGACAACTGTACCTGAAGAACAATAAAAAGAAAAAAAGAATATGAAGCAATTTAACACAAAAAAATTAAAAGTGGAACTGCGTTTTGACCCAGTGATTCCACTGCTGGCAATGTACCCTAAGAATCCTGTAACACCAATTCAAAAGAACTTTGTACCCCAATGTTCACAACAGCACTATTTACAATTGCCAACAGCTGGAAACAAACAGGCTAAGTGTCCATCAGTAGATAAGTGGATCAAAAAACGGTGGTATATTTACACAATGGAACACTACACAGGGGAAAGAAAGAGCTCCTACCTTTTGCAACAGCATGGATGGAATTGGAGATTATGCTAAGTAAAAGAAGCCAGCCAGTGAAAGACCAATACCACATGATCTTACTTGTAAGAGGAATCTAATGAAAATAAAATAACAAGCAAAACAGAACCAGAGACATGGAAACATGTAACAAACTGACAGCAGCCAGAGGAGCAGGGGGTGAGGGATAACAGTGGAAAGAAGGGGAAGAGACTAGTCACAGAACATGTATGAATGACCAATGGACATGGATAATAGTGTGGGGCTTGACTGTGACAGCGGGGGTGGGGGGTGGACTGGACAGAGAAGGACAAAGGGAGAAAAATTGGGACACCTTTAATAGAATTAAAAAAAAAAAACAACCAATACTGTGAAGTAGGGATTTTCAACTGGTGTATTGCAAGAACTTTTAAAACATGCAATACATGACTATGTAGTCAGGGGCACTGACCCCTTTTTCCTTAGATTGTCAAATTAAAAAATGACAAGAGCCAATACAATACCCATTGGTGTGAATGAGTCAAAACTATACCTATTTTTTGTCAGACTGGTAAAAAATATAACATTTTTTGTCATGCTACAGGATTTCAGTTATTAGTTTATGTGTGCAATAAAATGAAAAAAGTTGAAATTTGCTGCTTTAAAGGATGAGTAAGATTTTTTCTCTTTACCCCTGGGTCTCAGTTTTTTAAAAAAATATTTTATTTTTGTTCAAGTACAGTTGTCTGCATTTACTTTCCACCACACACCCCCATCCCAGCCATCCTCATCTCTCTCCCCTGAGGTCCCCTCCTTGGTTTTGTCCATGTGTCCTTTACAGTTGTTCCTCAAAACCCTTCCCCCCTTTCCCCTGATTATCCCCACACTCCTCCCGTCTGGTTATTGTCAATTTGTTCTTAATTTTGATGTCTCTGGTTATAATTTGCTTGCTTGTTTGTTTTGTTGATTAGGTTCCAGTTAAAGGTGAGATCATATGGTATTTGTCTCTCACCGCCTGGCTTGTTTCACTTAGCATAACACTCCCCAGTTCCATCCATGCTGTCTCAAAGGTTAGGAGCTCCTTCTTTCTCTCTGCTACATAGTATTCCATTGTATAAATGTATCATAGTTTTTTTATCCCTTCATTTACTGATGGGCACTTAGGTCACTTTTGAATATTACTATTAACGTCTTCATAAGTCACTTACAAGTGCTCGATTTCCTCTATTCACAGTCCATTTTATTATAAGATTCATCCCTGAATCGAATATTGCTTTCTGGAATTTACACATGCTACACTTAAACTTTCTGATTTAAATGGTAAATTCATCAACTCATTTTTGGAAGAAGAAAGGTCATTGTCATCATTTGTGCATATGGGCATATCTACAATTAGATTAACAGGTACTTTTCACCTATCTACTTTTCTCATCTCATGAATGTACAGATACAAATTTCATTTAAGAGTAAATTTAAGCAATGTTTATAAATACATCATTTACCAATATTACTTTTAACATTCTTAAAGGAAATGGAATTATATAATCATTTTACCATAATCTAACGATATGCCTGCAACCTTCAAAAACAGTACCCGAATCTATTAAAATATACTGAAAAGATGGCATATTCTCCTTAGAGAGCTGTTTCATATGGTCTTTTACAGCTTTGTGGTGAATCGCATGGTATTGGAGCCAGGCTACCTACCTAGGTTTGAATATAGGCTCCACCTACTAGTTATGTGATCTTAGGCAACAACCTCCCTGCCCCAGTTTCCCTCCCTATAAAATGATAATAATATCTTCTTTACAGGGTTTTAATCCAGATTAAATGAGTTAATATTTCTAAAGTACTTAGTGCCTGGCATATAAATACTATCCAGTGTTTGGTAAATAAAAAAAAATGGTAATATTCTGAAACAAAATGTTATATACACAAACATAATTGTAAAAATAGACATTATATATGTTTTAAGTTAGAAAAGTATAAGGTAAGGCAATGATTTTCTTAAACTTCTTACAACATAGTCAATAAATGAAAATTTTATGAAAGTTGAAAATCATGTAAATGTACTGGTAATACTTAGAAAAATCTTAAAATTAAAATTGTACCTCTTGAAACAAAGGAATACATCTTGGAGAATCTCAGATCAATGAATAGAAATTATTATGTTCTATTAAACAGTTATCACTGATAACTGTTATCACTGATAATCAGTTATCAGTGATTAAGTATTAATAATTCTACAAAGTAAGTTTAAGGTATAAATAACAATAAGTATAGAGTTACCCTTACCACTGATATGTACTCTGCATCTTTTCCATTTGGAACATGAGTCTGTCATTATATTCACTCATCCCTAAATTTTATATTTATCATTCTCTTCAGAGTTGTATGATATTTGTATCCTTAAACAATATATTACCTCATGTTGCATGTGCTTTGACTGTATATAACTGGAACTATGCTATATATTCTTCTATGGTTTGTTTTGGGATATTCCTGGGATATTATATTCCTGGGATAATTCTAGTTGTTGAGCATAGCTGTAATTCATTCATTTTTAGTGCTGCATAGTATTATATGACTGTATCAGTATCCATTCTACTGTAAATAGTTATTTGAATGTTTTATTATAAACAGTACTGTATGAACAACTACATATATCACCTGATGTCTCTGCACAAATGTTTAAGACATATTTAGGAATGGAGATACTATAACAGGTCACAGTGTATGTGCATCTTCAACTTTAATAACATCAGTTTTTTTCTAGTGGATGTAACAATTAACATTACCACCATTTCTTAAGTGTTCCAGTTCTTCCATATTCACATAAATAGCAATACCATTTTTGGCTTTTAACTTTTCAGAATCTAGGAAGCATGTAATGTCTTCTCATTTGGTTTTAATATATATTTCTCTGATTAATCATGGTGTTGAATATCTTATGCTTTTTGGACAAATGAGTTTATTCTTCTATGAAAGGCATATTCAAGTCCTTTGCCCACTTTTCTATTAAGTTCTTTGTCTTTATTTCACTCTGTGGCAGAACTTTACATGTACTGAATACAAATACCCACTCTCTTCATAGTATCTATTGGTGAAAAAATGTTAATTTTGATGAAGTCATATTTACCAGTATTTGCTGTTTTATGCATTTTTATATTTATTCCAAGTCATGAAAATATTCTACTTTATTACCTTTAGAATGTAATACAGTTTTACCTTAACTATACCTCTACCTTATGTATAGAGGCTTTCTCCAAATAATATGAGGTAGTGGTCCAACTTAGGGTTTTTCTTTTCCATTTAATTAACCAACTACTCCAATTACTGAAAGAGTCATCCTGTCCCCAGTGCCATTATAGATGAAGTTTCCTTAATGAGGATCTTGCTGTTATTGCTTGCAGGTTTCACAGAACTTGCTAGTAACCTTTGTGGAGCTGATATTTTTATTTGTAAGAATATATTTCCTTTATAATTTAAGATGATTTTATTTTCTATTCTTTCCTGACCCAATCTGTGCTATATTTTTCTAAGAAGTTGTTCATTTGATCTAAGCTTTTGATTATAATAACATAAAAGATGATTATTCTTAAAACATGTATAGTAGCATACCCTTTTTCATTCCAGACACTGCTTTGTGATCTTTCTCTTCATTAATCTTGCCAGTTTTCAATTTTGTTAGTCTTTTCATATAATCTATTTCTAGCTGCATTGTTTCTTCTCTGTTTTACTTTTGCTTTCTGTTTCATTATTTTATATTTATTTCGTTTTGAATTTATTTGGAAAGTATTCTTCTATTCTTCTAATTCTTAAGAATGCAGTTTTTCCAGCATTTATCCCTATAATGTAAGGCTTAAAGTCTATGAATTTCCATAAAGTATCACTCAAACTATAGCACACAAGTTCTGATATATAGTATTTTATTATTAAAGTATAAATATTTTGTAATATCTTAACAGGTTTTTTGACTCATGAGCTATTTGTAAGTAATACATCTTAATTACAAACATACAAAGAAATTAAGTTGTTCCTTACATATTAATGGCATTGTAAACAGAAAATGCAGTATGATGCCAATCCACTGAAATTTGTTAAAACCAGCTGCATTTGACCATGTTATCATTTTTATTTATTTTTTAATTTTTAAAAAGAATTCTGAGATGCAGTGTTCCATAAATGCCCATTACAGCAAGCTTGTAAATGTTGGTATTAAGATATTTTATATTTTGGTTGATTTTTCTCTGCTTGTTCCAACATCTACTAAGAGAAGTTATTTTATATAACTTACAATGCTGATAGATTTGCCTATTTCTTCTGTGGTCCTATTTATTTTTTGTTTAATATATTATCAATTTTAATTATATTTTATTGTTTATATTGTTGTCCTTGCTTTTTCTCACTTTGCCCACATCCCCCAGCACTCCCACCTTCCCCTTACTCAGGCAATCCCTATTTCGTTGTCCCTGTCCATGAGTCATGCATATATGTTTTTTGGCTAATCTATTCACTTTCTTTCATCCAGTCTGTGCCCCTCCCTTTTCCAACAGCTATCAGTCTGTTCAATGTATCTGTGTTTCTATTTCTATTTTGTTCATTAGTTTATGTTGCTCATTAGATTCCACATATAAGTGAGATCATGCAGCATTTGTCTTACACTGACTGACTTATTTCACTTGGCATAATATTATCCAGGTCCATCTATGGTGTCACAAAAAGTAAGAGTTCATTCTTTTTCACTGCTGAGTGGTATTCCATTGTGTAAATGTACTACACAGCTTTTTATCCACTCATCTACTGATGGGCATTTAAGCTGTTTTCAGATCTTGGCTATTATAAATAACACTGCTATGAACATAGGGGTGCATATATTTTTTATGTTGGTGTTTCACAATCTATTCCCAGAAGTGGAATCACTGGGTCAAAAGGTATTGCATTTTTAATTTTTTGAGGATACTCCATATTGTTTTCCACACTGGCTGTACCAATCTGCATTTCCACCAACCGTGCACTAGGGTTTGCTTTTTTCCACATCCTTGTGAATACTGGTTGTTGTTGACTTGTTGATGGTAGCCAAGCTGATAAGGTAAGGTGATATTTCACTGTGGTTTTAATTTGCATCTCTCTGATGATCAGTGATATTGAACATTTTTTCATGTCTACTGGCCACCCATATGTCCTCTTTGGAGAAGTGTCTATTCAGGTCCTTTGCTCATTTTTTAATTGTATTATTTGTCTTCATGGTGTCAAGTCATATCAGGTCTTTGTATATTTGAAATTAACCCTTTATCAGATATATTACTGCTGAAAATGTTCTCCCATACAGTGGGTTCCTTTTCATCTTGCTGATAGTTTTTGTAGCTGTGCAGAAAATTTTTAATTTGATGTAGTCCTATTTGTTTATGTTTCCCATGCCACAGAGGATACACCAGCAAAAAATATTGCAGTCTACATAGCAGAAAAGAGCAGGGAAAACCAATAGACTAGTATAAGAATTTGTGTGGAAAAGGAGGATCCTAAAGCAACAGAAGTAGAAATGGAGAGGAAAGGAGTGATTTGAGCGATATTTGGAAGGCAGAAATGACAGATTTGATGATGATCGGGTTATGAGAGGGAAAGATAATCCTTGTTTTTAACTTGGGAATATAAATCATTGCTGGTGGCACTAACAAGAGTGAATGTAGGAGGAAAGCAAGACTAAGTGGGAGGTAAAAGAAATTAGTTCAACCTGTGAAGTTTGGACATGTGAAGTTTGAGAATTGTGTAGGACATAGATGTCCTATGGAAGGACCTCTATAGAATTCTGTAGGACATAGAGAAGTTGCACAGACAACTCTATTTGGAGTTCAGTCTAGTTTTGGACAAGAAATAAAAATCTTGAAAATATCAGCATATAGGTGACAGCTAAAACTAAGAGTTGGGTTGGGTTAGACTTAGCGCATCCAGTGAGAATAGCAGCAGCCCTGGGTAATAACAAAGAGGAAGCTCTAAGAGAGAAGAATGAGAAAACATGAAAAGAGTAATACAGAAGCTAAGGACTCAAAACCTTCCAGTCAAGTCCACAATTACAAACACAGGGAAGTCAAACAAGATAAGATTGAGAAAAAGTTCATGAGAATGGAGGTAACTAAAGACCTCTGCACTACAGCTTCAGAGGACCAGTAAGGTGGAATCTTTATGCAAGGAACTTAGAGATGGTTAAAGAAATTTTCATATCAAAAGAATATAATTATATCTTTCAAGGAATTCAAAAATGTGGTAGGTTTAAACAAATTCTTCATGTAAAGATAAAAGCTGTGGAATGTGAAAACGAATTGGTACAGTGCTCACAAATTTAAACCAAGGAAGAAATGAGAGACCTTGAAGATAACATTCACATTCTGCTTAACTATGTCCACTCCTGTTGAGCATCTTTTTCTGAAACTTGTCTTACTGAAGTAAGTCTCCATGTGTCAAGGATGTGAAAAATTTTGAAACCACTATGAACAATACAACTGCTCTCAATTTTAAAAATGTATAAAACCAAGAAAGTAAAATTTGTGTTCCTCTACAGTCTTGAGCTTTGGTTTGTAGTTGGATCCTGAAAAATATTTTTTTTAATTCAAACAGAAATTCTCACATTGAATTTTGATGACTGAACAAGTTTTTGTCTCTTGCAAAGTCCTCAGGACTACCTATGGCAGGCCTGTAGATGAAGATCAAAACCAGGTATACATAAAAATTAACCAAAAATGGATCACAGACCTAAACATTACACTATACAGCTCTAAAAAAGTTACACATCCTCTTGGAGTGGACAAAGACTTCTTAGCAAACAAAAATCATGAAGCTTAAAAGAATAAAATTGGCCCTGACTGGCGTAGCTCAGTGGATTGAGCGCGGGCTTGTGAACCAAACGATCGCAGTTCGATTCCCAGTCAGGGCACATGCCTGAGTTGCAGGCCAGTTCCCACCTGGGGACGCATGAGAGGCAACCATACATTGATATTTCTCTCCTTCTCTCCTTCCCTTCCCCTCTAAATATAAATAAATAAAATGTTTAAAAAAAAAAAGAATAAAATTGTAAGTTCGGTTTCATGAAAATTTATAACTTTTGTACTTCAAAGTACCTTTAAGAAAATTAGAAGATGAACCACAGAAAGGAAGAAAAGATGTTAAATACTTATATCCAAACCAGAACTTGGATTCAGAATATATAATGAATACTTATAATTCAATAATAAAAAGATAAACAACCCAATTAAAAGTGGACAACATGACTGCAAGACATTTTAAAAAGGAAAATGAACAAATGACCTGTTAAGTATATCGAAAAATATTAAATCATTAGAATCAATAAAATCTAAATTAAAGCCAAAAGTATACAACCACACACCTACCAGAAAAGCTAAAATAAAAAATATGAACCAATATTTGCAAGGACTGAAGCAACTAGAACTTTCATACATTGTTGGTAGAAATATGAAATACTATAAGCACTTTAGAAACCAGCTTGGCAGTTTCTTACACAATTAAGCATATATTTATTATGACCCAACAGTTCTACTCCTGGGTATTTTGATCCAAAAGAAATGTAAGCATGTATCAATATAAAAATTTGTATATTAATGTTCAGAAAAGCTTTATTCTGTAGCAAAGAACCAGAAACCCAAATAATAAGTCCACTGTAGGTGAATGGATAACCAAATTGTTATATATTCATGCAATGGAATACTACTCAGCAATACAAAAAATAATATACTATAGCCCTGGCTGGTGTAGCTCAGTGGATTGAGTGCTAGCCTGCAAATCAAAGGGTTGCTGGTTCAATTCCCAGTCAGGGCACATGCCCTGGTTACAGGCCAGGTCCACAGTAAGGGGCATGTGAGAGGCAACCACACATTGATGTTTCTCTCCCTCTCTTCCTCCCTTCCCCTCTCTCTAAAAATAAATAATAGAATGTTTTTAAAAAAGAAATGTACTATTGTACTAATACATGCAATACCATGGATGAATCTCAAACACATCATGCTGTGCAAAAGAAATCATACAGAATAATTCTGTTTATATAAAACCATAGAAACAGTAAATCCAATCCCTAGTAGTCAAAAACAGATCAGTGATTGTTTGGGCCACAGTTGGAGAGGACTAGAGGGGACTGACTGGGATGATGTACATGGGAATTTGAGGGGATGATGGAAATGTCCTATACCTTCACTGTGATGTTGACTTTATAGGTGTATGTCAAAACTTATCAAAATGAACATGCATGATGGTGTATGTAAATTTTAGCTCAGTGAAGTTTATTAAAACACACACATCGCAAACAGGGTACAGCTTTAACTTTTGTCTTATGACTACACTGATCTATACCACAAGAACACAGTAAGACAACTATCATTTAAATATATCCCAAACAAAATGAGTGTATGAGAACCATGGACTCCATGCTACTTAGGCTATTCAAATATAGAATAAAGATTAGCTTCCTTGGGCTTGAGTTCTCTGTTTTATGTAACAAAATAACATTAGGACATTACCCTTGAAATCTTTGTCAGTATTACACATAAAAGTAATATGATGAGGTCTCTCAATCTAATGCCCCTTAAAAAAAGTCCAAGCATCCTTCCTCAAGCTAAAAAATACATATCACAAATAGTAAGATGAGGCATCAGTGTATATTACTACTGTATCATTCATTTAACAAACAGTCTTGTTGTCCTTTGGGCTAGAATAACTAAGCAGTTTAAGGCCAAAGCTATAGAAACAATGAACAAATTTTACAAAAATTTACAACTTCCTTTTAGATGGCAATTTAATACTAAACAAGAGTATAAGAAATTGTCAATTGGTGCAAAATGCATTTAAAACAAACTTTAACAATATAAGTAAAAATTTTAAACAAACATTTATTAAATGCTTCAAATATGTTCTAGACACAGCGCATTTCATATCTCATTTAAACTTCCCAAATCTAATCTTGTCATCCCCATTTTACACACGGGAAAATTCAAGCATTGCGGAGACTAACTCAGCCAAGATGACTCAGCTAGTAAATTACAGCATCATCCCAAGCTCTTAACCACCATCTTTGCTCCTAAGAAAAAAAATGCTGTATTCAAAAGGTAAACCCAAGATGTATTAAAGACCTAAATATAAAAGGTAAAACTACAAAACTAGTAGAAGAAAATCTTTGCAATTTATGGATTAGGAAGGTCTTCTTATTACCCAAAAGTCAAAAAATTGATAGACTTCAATACAATTTAAACAACTGAGTCAACAGATAAATGACACACTGGGAAAATATTTGCCATGTCTAAAACTACCTTGGGGTTACTTTGTCAAATTCTCAAGGAACTCTGAGAAATACCCAAAAAGTGGAAACCCAACTAAAAAGGAGGGCAAAGGACATGAATAAGCCAGACATGGAAAAAGAAATCCAAATGGCTAGCAATGATATGAAGAAATGATTAATTTCCCTGTCAAACAGAGAAACTTATATGAAAGCAACATGAGGTTCTATTTAACAACCATCAAATTAGCAAAATGTGGGATGTTGTATAATACCAAAAACTGGCAAAACTGTAACAGAGATTTTTATACATTGTTGGTAAGGGTAAAAATTGGTATAGCCATTTTTAGAAATAACCTGGCAAAATTTAGTGATATTAAACATAAGACTAACTTACAACCCAGCAGTATCATGCCTGGATATATATCTCCAGATGAATTCTTTTACAGTCATTAGCAACATGTAGGAAACTGTTTATTACAAAATTATTTGTACCCAAGAGTTGGGAGTCAATCTGGGCATCCATCATTAAAGGAATTGATAAGAAATTTGTGCTAGATGCAAAACATGAAAACTGTAGTTAGAAGCAATGAAATACATGTACCTATAGCAACATGAACAGATCTCAAATATGCTGAGTAAAGAAAGTAAAATACGGAGCAAAACAGCAGTTATGTAGATGCAAAACACACAAATAATTACCTAATTTTATAAGGATATATATTCACACATACATATATAAACACATAGATGGTACAAGTGAGGGTTGGGAAAAATAGTGTGAATGGAAGTTGAGATTGAGAATGAAGAGAAAAAAATATCCAAACAGAGTATGCCTGTAAGAAATACTAAACTAATCCTCTTCATCTGAAATGTTTTAAGTGCTATAGTCACATCAACTATTATTTACAGATTTATGCAAATGGTTAGAAATTCCTTTTTCTGTGATGACTGAGCATTCTACAGAATATATTTTTTCTTATTTTTAGAGAGAGGGGAAGGGATGGATAAAAAGAGGGAGAGTAACACCCATCAGCTAGCTGTCTCACAGGCCTCCAACCAAGAACCTGGCCCACAACCCAGGCATGTGCTGTGACTGAGAATTGAACTAGTGACCTTTCAGTTTGCAGGACAATACCCAATCCACCGAGTGACAACAAGTCAGGGCTATAATAAATTTGAAAATTCATGGCATCTAGTTCTTTGTTGTCACTATAATAGGTAAATATGCTCTAAATGGTCTAATAAAAGGATACTGAGCTATGAATCTGAAAAGCTATAACCTAGTCCAAGCTAACTGGTAATAGGAACTGGGCAAAGTCCTTTTACCTCTTTGAATTTATTTGCTTACCTGCAAAAACAGACTTGGGTGATTTTCCCAAATCTTTCCATCTCCAAAATTATTTCATTTATTTTCTCGGTTAATATTTATTCATATGAAATTGTATTTTCTGTTCTCTACCTATTCCCTTCCTACCCCCACTCCCAAAAGAAGTAAAAAAAAATATTAATAGTTTTCATAAAAGTTATCAGAATACCAGTGTAACTTAGTTTTTTGGGGTAGAAAGGAGAAAGCATTAAGGAGATAACAGGGATTTTCACAACATTTTCAAGTATCTAAGGCAAAGTAAGGTGTTCAACTTGAGCTCAGATTCAGACAATCTACTCCTTAAAAGATTTTACACGTCACTATTACCCCTTCTCAAAACACATGTTAAAGTGTCTTAACTAGTTCCTATTTGAAGTCCATAAATTTCAGCTGATCTCTATCAGTTTTCAGGTAAAAATGATTTCTAAAGGTCCCTTACATATTAAAAAATGTAATATTCCAAGAGAATGATTTTTTTTAAATCAACAAACTAGCCATACTCAGCATTTAACCAAAAACCAAGCATTCAATTAGAACTATGGATTGAAGGAATATAAAGACCTTAAGAATAAGGAAAATTAGAACATATTGTAGGCTGGTGAACATGAATGGTAATGAGATATCTAAGAATAGTGGTGTCACAATTTATAAAAAGGAAATTCAAATCAGAGTACTTAAAGTGCCTAAAAAACTGAAATCAGAATATCTTAAAAAAGAAAATACTGGACTTTCAATATTCTTAGACTACAACAATAAACATAAGAAATTGACATCATTCTCATATTTATCTTCCATTCACATTTAATTTTAAACATGGCTGGGGGAGGGGGAGGCAAGTAGGAATTAAAAGGTCACAAAACATCTGTTACTAATAATTCTAGCACAGATGTAGTTGTTACAGCAAAAGAAATGATGAAGGTTTTCCCAGGTTGCCATATGATAGATAAGGTCTTCTACCAAAAACCCTAGTTTATATCTGAAACTCCACATATCAAGTTTCGGTAAATATATAAAGTTGATTATGAGAGAAATATGTATATGGATAGATAAATGTTATCCCTACGAATATGGAGGACATGTATTGAATAACAGGAAGATGACTGAAGAAATAAGTGAGAGAAAAATAACTTCTTAAAAGATGAAAAATCGAGACTCCAGTACTGTTTCATACTTATAATACAAGTAAAGACTTGAACTTGGCTTGTTTTGTTCTTCCCTTTTGTAATCTTTCAATTTATCTACACCTAAATGATATACTCCAAAATATTAATTCTTTCTCTACAAGTAATCATAAGGCAAACATTATTTATCAGAGAGTATTTTGCTATTTAAGTAGCATCATATAGTGCCATACTTTCAAGCAACTCAGTTTCTTAAGATAACAAGCAATATAACCCACTTCCATCAAGGTTAATATGCAGACATGCTCATATCATACTGAAAAATGTTAGGACATTCATGTTCTAAGAATGCTCCCTTTGGAAAATCAATTCTCAGAACACTTTCCCATCCAAAGGAAAGGTAATTTTCTATGGCAATGCCAGTATAATAGGTCATGTTTACTTCGAACTCGGGTTCCTGCAATATGTTTATCCATTCGTTTTCTACTTTCAGCAGTTCAATGATTATTTAGCAGGTAATATGTATAACATGCAGCCTTTTGAAATATTTTTAAAGGTCATTTTATTATATTTCCTAATCAGAGCACTTTCTAATTTAATTTTTTAAATTTTCTTTCAACAATAAACTTTTATTTCAGGTGCCAACTCTATTCAAAATGAACATGCATTTCCCCTTAATTAGTGACCAAGCCACAGAGATTAAGAAATCTTTTTAAGTCATAAATATTATTTCTACAATTCATCAAGTCCTCTAACCTTTCATTGCACTTCTGCGCACTAATGCATATCTTGTTGCTACATCTGCATGATTCTTCTTCTCTACTGCAATTCAATACAGGTAGTTAGGAGTAGCTAACAATATAATTCCACATGATATTGCATCTGTGTTTACATCTGGCTCCAATCACATGCATAGAATAATTTATACAGGGGAAAGCAAAAAGAAAAAAAAGGGTAAAAAAAACCTACAACTATGAGAAATAATTATGCTATAATTTTTAAAATATTCCCAATTTGATAGAACTTTCTCACCACATGCTTTAAAGCAACTAAAATTGCAAACATAGGGTATATGGCATTTCAAAAATACTGATTATAGAAAGAAAATAAAGTACTAATCAAATATTTCATGTGCTTTTATATCGGTCATTTTAACAAGTGATTCATCCTTTCAATTCATGAGATACTTTAAGTTTTGCTCCATGCCACAATTATGTATGGTATGGCTTTGTGGTAAAGTTCCTCAGTTCATTTTTAAAAAGTAAGTGAATCACACCTTGTCACTACTGAGCTCTTAGGTTTTAGGAGAACACCAAATTCAACAAATGTCTGCCAGGAAGTATAAAACTACATCTCCTCTCTCTTTCTCTCCTTCTCCCTTTCTCTTTCCTCTCTCTAACATACAAAAATGAGAAATTTATATAGGCTTATCTAAAAATGCAGGTAATTTTACTTATTTCAATATAAACAGTATTACTCTTGCATTATGGTACTGGCATTGGGACATTCATAGAAACACCATTAAACACCATCTGACGTTTGACAAATGAAAGGTTTGCAAAAGTTTACAGTTAGAGTAAGTTAATTATTTAATGGTGCAAACCAAAAAGACACAATTAAATTTATTAAGTCTTATGCAATTATTTACATGTAAAAGTCACATCAATTTACATAGTTATTTTAAAGAATTCTTTTAATGCAGGCATACAATAATTAACAAACAATATTTCTCCACTGCACTTAAATCCTCTAAAAAAACTTACATTCCTTGATTTATAAGTGGTAAATTTCAATTTATACACTACCTGATTCTTAATAAAAGGCGAAGGAAAAGATATCTGAAAATCGTTAACATCAGAGTGACTGCTGATTAAGACCTTCATTAGTAGTTGTCTGCGAACCCATGCATAGTTTAAATATATCTAAGTTATAGAAAAATAATTACACAGTGTTATCAATTAGTTGCAATTTTTTTACTACATTTACCATTAACATTTTTTAATGTCTAAAGATGTCTTTTTTCAGTGCTTTTACTCTGAAGAAAAAGGAGATTAAAAGATACAGTAAATATGCAATATAAATATGGGCCAATAATTACATGTTCTTTTCCAAACCTAACATAAGGCACTTTTTTTTTTAACCAGAAATATGACTGGTCTAAAGCAAGACTAAATTGATAGCAATCTTAATTTCAAGATTTAAAAAGCTCAAATTTATATAATTGTTCAAGTTAAAACATTTCTACCTCTTTCCAATCCTAGGAGACTAGAAAATGCTTATGCCTAATTTACCCATGGCTGGTTTAATATAATAGTAAGACTCAGAATTACAAGAAAGGTCTCTATCAACACAGAGGTCCCAATCAACAGGAGATAAACAGACTTATGGTACTGCTACACCAATAATCATTCTTGCTAGCATCCTCTACTGGTGGTTTCCAAAGACAGCAAGTGGTGCAAATGACAGAAAGATATGTTCCTCTAGGCCATCTAAAGTGAATTAATCAGCATGTAGTCATTAGTAGCCAGAGTGCATTTCTTTAAAAAAAATAAATACATGCATAAGGAAACCACAGAGAATAGAAGTAAAAAATGAGAAGACAAATTTTTTAAATACAACAAAGCATTACATTATAAATGACTTAAGCAATTCTAATGCCACTCCTACATAGATGACTAACATTACCATAAAGTTACTAGGTAAGGTTTGTTGCTTTGGCCACACCTTGCTTAACTGGTTTACCCCTGTCAAGTTACACTACTTGATTCTCCAGTTACTGTGCAGATATGTTCTAGAAAGGAAATTAAAATATTTTACTGGAGGCTCATCAGTTACATACACAAACCTTATTTGAAAATGAAAAAAATATATATATATATATATAAAACAGCACAAAGTATCTCTATGACTAAATGCCACTGGATACAACATTTATTTCTTCATTCAAAAAGAATTAAGAGTTCCCATTTTTCCAAGCAATTCTCTCCAATAAACAACTGCAACTTAAATATGATTGCATTGCTAAGAAATAACCAGCACCTACCCTGAGGTTTCACCACACAATGGCATGTAACTTCATTTTTCATTTGCAAATTTTAAGGCTTAATCAAATAGCATGGTGGTAATCATCAGCAATGAAATGTATTTGAGAACAAAAAGGATACAAAGACAGAGCCAAAAGTGATGAAAATGGAAGATACCTGTAGTAGTACAGTGCTATCTTAAACACCTTTTGTTTTCCCAGAGTAATGCATACTGCAGACAAGACATTTTGTGCTAAACAGCCCCAAATCTGTTTTCCTAACATTAAACACAAAGGAAAAACACTGACAGCAAACGTGGTAAATAAATCCCTCCCTTGAGAATGAAAGCAGCAGACAGGAGGGGGCTGACATACATGCAGGAGAAAACTAAACACCATCTTTTTTCTACCTGCACAAGTTGCCATTTGCTGCAGCGACCGAGAACCTCTTTTTTCCTGTTGATTTCAAGTACCTTTCAGGATAGATTTCCCCCCTTAAGTCATCTGTTGATATGCCTTATGGGTGTAATATTCGTATCACAGGATCTTTAGGAGAAAAATCCATTCTTTCCTGTTCAGGTAAACATGTTTACAGCAGCTGCACAGACGCTGGGTGGCTCAGACTCACATGTCACACATATGTCGTCAGCAACAAGAAAAGCCCCTTTCTATGGCGATGAACATTTTACATAAGGTAAAAAGCGAACAGCCCTTTCCGAACCAACTTACCTTTCATAAAGCCACATCAGCAACAGCGGAACAGCTCAATATAGAACACACACTATCTGACGCTAAAACAGGAAATTAAAATTGCAATAGCCTATGCTCTGCTCCTTGCTGTAACAAGTCATCTCTCCACAATGAAGATACCAAACATTAGTTGTCAACCGTAACTGATAGACGCTTTTAAAAATGTTTATTTGAATAACCAAAAGCATTTAAGAAAGCAGTGATTTTAATGTCGAAGGCTCAAATATATTAAAAATATGTTTACGATTAAAAGGAAACGTCTTGAAACAGCATAAAATCTTCGTATCTGCTGGTAGACAGGAAATCCCACACAAAATCTAAAATTGCCAGGAAAGGTTACAAAACCTCGCGTTTCGCATCCAAGAGGGGAGGGAGAAAGGGAGCCCTGGCGCGGGGGGTGGGGCAGGGGGAGTGCGACAGAGTTTTTACTTAAACATATATTTCCTTAATTTTTTTGGAAGATACAGCGATCCCAATATAGGTGCATTTATTTCCCTATTCTTAAAAACTCATTTTAAAAATAACGCAGAAACCCAGACGAGCCCCTCGGTCCGAAACGTACGTGTAATTCCTTATATAGCCTGGGCCGCAGCCGGCAGCAGAGCCGTTGCCGCCCATTATTATACAAACAGGTACCGGGCTGGCGGGCGGGGGCCTCTCCAAGCGCTCACGCCGCCCCCGGGCGGACAAGTCTCGCCCCTCTCACCACAGGAACTGTCCAGACAATAACAATCAGCAGACATTTCACCGCTGAACAGGAGGGAGAGAAAGCACAGAATAGCCCGCGAGATAAGCAGAAATACAATCAACTTACAACGTCTCTCCAGACTGGAAAAGGCCACTGTGCAACAACAACCACATGTTCGGGTCTTGCTCTCAGTCGCTTGTTTATTTATTTATTTATTTGTTTGTTTATTTATTTGAAACTCTCTCGCAGGCCGAGGGGTATTTCCCTGAACATCAGCACAAATTAATAAACATTGCAGCTGCAGCTGCAGCAAGAGCAGCCGACCCGCGCGTCCGTCAGTCCTCCCACCCCCTCCCCCATCCCCTTCCACCCGAGACCGTGAGCGCCATCCAAGCTCCATTATCCGGCTTCAGCGCTCCGAGCGTCCAGGCCAGGTAACAACTTCCCCAAAAACCGAAAGAGAAAAAGAGAGGCGTACGCACACAGCCCCATCCCAGCGCGGAGCAGGAGTCCTCCCCGGGGAGGGTACTCTGTCTGTGGTGCTTCGCCCGTCTCTAACCAGGTAACAACTCTACAAACACACCCGCTGCCCAGCTCGCCGCCATCCACGGATCGCCCCCAGCAGCAAGTAGGCGCCCACTGCTGCCCCGTCGTCCCTGCTGCCCCACCAGCGCCCCACAGGACGTGGACCTCACTCGCGGGGCTCGCCTCTGCGGCCCAGGGCGCGCTGGCCGCGGGGCGGGGGAGGAGGGGCACTTAGGGACCCGCGCCTCCGCCGCTAATCCCCACTCCGCGAGCGCGCCGGCTGGTCACAACTTTACCGCCGCCGGCCGAGCCGGTCCGCCCGCGGCGCGCCCCACCGGCGCCCGCGCACACGCGCGCACGGACGACACGCAGCCCGGCTGCCGCGTCCCACCGCCGCGCGCCTGCCCGGCCCGAGCCGCGGGGCCCCGAGCGACAGCGCGGGCCGGGGCCGCGGCGCGCGCGGAAGCCACTTTGCACAGCCAGGAACGGCACAAGTTAGTTCCCAGCTCCAGGGAGCCTGGCGCTGAGGGGAAATACAGCGAAGGGGGCTGAAGAGGAGGGGTAGCGGGGAGGCGCGAGGGGCAGAAGAGTGGGGAAAAGTGCGAAAAGAAGCAACAGCCGCTCCACCCGAGACCAGAAAAGTGAATGCCGCGTCCCGCCCGACCGCCCAGAGCCGGGGATGCGGAGGCAGCGGCTAACGGTCCAGGGAGGCGGCAGAGGCGGCAGGAACCGCTAGGCGGAGAGAGACCAGGTAAGAGACATAACGGTTCAGGGAGAGCGAGCGGCCGCGGCGCGGCTCCGGCAGCTGAGGGGGGCAGAGAGCACTACTTTCTACTTTCCCACTCCACTTTGCCCGTCCCTGCCCCGGCCGCCCCCAGCCCGGCTCGCCCCCTCACCCTCGGGGCGCCCCGGCTGCCCGGCTCCCCCTGACTCCGCCGCTCCCCGGTCCCCTCCGCCACTCACCGTTATTGCGCCGCGGGTTCGCCTGCTTTCTGCGCTTACACCTGGGGCCATCCGCCATGATCCTCTCGCTTGAGTCTAAATGCTCGAGTCACCTCCTCCCCCTCCCTCCCCCTTCCCCCCACCCCTCCGCCTCCACCCCTCCCCCCTCCCCACCGCACCTGGTTTACGACACTCGCGGCTTTACGACATCACCTTCCCTACACCTAGAGCCGCTCGCTCTACGGCCGGAACCTTGTTGCTAGGGAGGGGACGGTTTGCGGCAACCCTGGAAACAGCTGAGTTTGGATTGAGGGGCCAGGGAAAAGTTTCCCTCAGGTGTCCTGGGTTGGGGGAAGGGGACATTAGGAAACTCTGGGGATGTGGTCAGAAGGGCAACAGGCTGTCAGAGCGAGAAAGGTAAAGTAGGAGGCTCCGCGTCGTTCTGTGTCTCAACTGGCCACACCCGCCGCAGCTGCCTCAGGCTCGTTTGGGTCTGGCTAATTCTCCGGACCCTGTGTCCTCAGAGTAACCTGAGCAACCTATTTTCCCTCTTTCTCAAGGCTGAGCTCTGCTCCCACCCAGCGTTCGTCCGCTTCCTGCTCCCGGCACCCTGGGGCCTCGGAGCAGGTCGTGCTCAGGGCTCCCCGGGAAGTTCCCAGGATCTGGGGAAGGGCAGGTTTGAGGAACAGCGAGGGACTGATTTGGGAAGCTCAGCCTGTGACGACGAGGACACGCGACGTCACGAGAGAGGCTACCTGACCCCGCCGTCCTCACTCCCTTCCCCTACACAGACGCCTGGTTTTCCCCCCAGCAAGCCGAGTTGGGACGTGACTTCAATTAGAACTTCAGCTGGACTGAAAGAGAGGCGAGAAGTTCCTCTTGCAAGCTACCTCCGCGGTACAGCGCAATGAGTAATACCCACACTGTCTCTGTCTCACTTCCTCATCCGCACCAGGCTCACCTGCTGTCACCTCGGCCTTACCCAGCCTGGCCGCCCTGCTCTCGGAGCTCCTGCCGGCTTTCCCCTGACAGTCACCCCACGAGATCATGGGCATCAAGATTCAGAGTGAAGGAGTAAACAGGCCACGAATTACTACCTAAATGGGCAGTTACTGCTGTATAGGACATGAAGGCAAGAAGCACGACTGACAAATGTGGTCTTTGAGACATTGCTGATTTTTATCTCAAGTCTCTGACTTCGTATAAGTTTGGGGGATTTCTTAAAGGCAATATAAATAATAGCACAAATACCAAGGAAGTTGAGTCTTAAGTTGTCGGTAGGACCTAGCTTTCCCCTCCCCCCCCATCTTCCTTTCTAATGGGGAAGTGTCTTTGGGACCAACTTTGTGGAATAAATGAGCTGTATTTAAAATGATATAAATGAATAGTATAAGAGTTATTGAGAAAACTGAAATGTGCCGTATAGATTATTAGAAATAACATAGTCGCCCAACATAATGCTGTCACACAATAGGTGCTCAAAAAATTTGCCATAATTATGGCAGCATTCCTTATTATGTTAAAATAATCTTTTAAACACGCCCCAGAATCTTAGAAGATTCATTAATAATCTTTTCAAACCTGTAACTGAAATAAATTTACAGCTGAAGCCTGGTAATTTAAAATTAGAAAGTTGAATCCTGAATATAGATGAGAATTTTCTCTGTCACATTTACTTTGGCATTTTGAGAAGTGAATGCATTATTTATTGGTGCGTGAAATGTAACTGTAAATATGCTTTGCTGTATATTATGTCTATATCGACTCTCACTCTCAATGCCAAAACTAGAATCATTATTTGTAGTGATTATTTTAGATACAGGCAGTTCGCACTTTCCTCAACATCATGTTAACTGAACATGTGTGTGTTAGAACCAGGACCTTGCCCATGCTTTGCTTGATTTAAGTGGTAAGTTTCCTACCCTTTTAAGAGCATATAATGTTCTTCAGTTGCCATCTGAATCAGATTGTAGACGTTATCCTTTGCTAACACTGCCCCTCCCCCTCCCAAACACACACAACCCTTTTATACTTACCCTAATTTCCAATCAGAAGGGAAAAAAAATACTTCCTAACTCTGGCACACATTTTACTTATTCTTAAACTTAGGAAATATCACAGATGCCATTTGGTTTGCTCTTTCTGAAGTGGCTGTTCTGTACCTCCCAAGTTTCCTTCATTGTTCATCCTCACCTTGAAATCAGAGACAAAGTGAAGGGACAAATCATGTAGATGTCATTTTCTTCCTTTAGTGCTTACCGGTATTCGTTTAGTTAGCATGGGCCAGATGTATTTAATTCCATGTGGACAGATAACCTTTTTTTTGTTTGTTTGTTTCTTCTTCATATCTTCAACGTCAGCACCTAGCAGAGTACCTAGTCTCATAATAAGTAAATATTTCTTAAGTAAATTTTTTTGACTTCCTGAATCTGTTCTTAGCTGTAAAGTAAGGATTGTTTACCTTCATCATATTAGTTCTTAGGAGCAGCTGAAATCATGGATGTAAAAGCCATTTACTGTCATTTATATCCTGATTTATTTTGAGACAATTGCTCTTGGTTTTAGATTCTCCATAATCATTTCCCCCAAATAACTCTGCTCACTCATTTTTAAAATATGCAAGGAAAATATTATTGATATCCCAACTCTTCTAATACAAATTTTCAATTTTGTAAATCTTGTAATAATTATGTATATTATAAATTGACTATTTGATTAATATATTTTGTTTAGTGTAAATATTTCCAAAATTATTGAAATCTAGACTGGAAAGAAAGAAAAAAGTAAATCTCAGAATAAATTGCTGCTTGAAACCTGATGTATATGTGATGGTTCTTCTCAAATATAACTAAAGAATTGGGAAAATTCTTTAGAATAAATTTACTAAAATTTAGGTTTATTTAAATCAAACATGATGGGGATACTAATAAAATTTTAACATTCTGTGTTGATGGTTTTTAATAATTGCAGTTCCATCGTACAATATATATTCAGTATATGCTATTTCTAATGTCAGTTAAATATTAATACTGTTTCTAGTGAGCACTGGGATATACTGAAGGAGAAGTATTCTGAAAATGAATTGCTATAATCATTTCTAAATTTATAGGAAAATGTAGATGAGTAGAATATTTTCAATATTGAGTTGTTTCATTTTTTCACGAACCCTTTGCACCTACTCTTTGCTTTCCATATAAGATTAATGTATAAGTGAGGGTAGAATTTGACATAAAATTGTTTTAAGTTTAAAGTATAGATATTTCATGGTGTTCCATGTCAAGCCTATGATTTCCATGTACCAAAGTTCCTGAACACATTTGAGAAGTATAACTTATGATTCTACAGTCTTCATCAGAATAAGAAGTTCATTATTTTCATGGATAAAAATATTAATTATGTTAATTAAATTAATTATATTAACATGTGGTTTTAATATTAGAGGTTTGAAAGGAAAAGAATAAATTTGATACCTATTTTCCATCAAAGTACAGAACTTAGAATCCTCTAAAGTTGATCCTTGATCCTTGGCTCAGAAGTGACTCTGCATACGTGTTTCACAATGAGACAAAAGAGGGCCATGGTCATTTTACTACCTGCAGTTTCACTGAATTCTACAATGACCGAGTCAGGAAGGAAATATGACTACAGAGTGATGCAGAAATTTACAGTTGTCTTTAGGACCCATGAATAAAACCCAAGAGGGAATAATAGGGAAAAATGTTTTCACCAGACCTTCATGTGATTTTATTATTTATTGTATCACAAGATGGTATCACCCACTTTGGGGAATAAGGCACCTATTTTTAATATAAGTCAGTGAAATGTTAACACAGAGAGCTTCTTATTTGGGAGGCAGATTTTCAGGAACATGTCTAATATAGAGAAATGTAAGTACAAACAGAGGTTTAAAAGATATTAATGAACATCGAAAAAGTAAAATTAATCATTTCCATAAAATCACAATAAAACAGATTGCTTTCAAAGGCTACTTCCATGGAAGATAGATTATAATTCCTAATATTGATATCACAGATGAACATGAATAGCATTTTTTTACATACTAAACAGTTATAGGTAGTTAATTTGTGTAGGGGTATCCAACCTGCAGCCCAACACAAAATTGTAAATTTACTTAAAACATTATGAGATTATTTTGTTTTCATTAGTGTTTGTGTATTTAATGTGTGGCCCAAGACAACTCTTCTTCCAGTGTGGCCCAGAGGTGCCAAAAATCTGGACACCCCTATTGGAGAGAGAGAGAAAGCAACATGCATATTTTGTATTTAGTGAAATTTAGTTATTTACCATGATTTCAGAGGTCTCATATATGGTTTCTACTGTTGTTGTTTTTCTCCCTTTTGTCTCCATGTATTTCTTTTCTCTGGCATTTTAACTTTTAGCAGCTGATTGGTTCTCTTACTGAGTATGTCTGTTTCTTTGACCTACAGTCCAAACATTCTGTATTCCACAGGTCTTCAGTTACAATCACAGCCACTGTTCAGTCCTTGCAGTATATATATTTAAAATATTTCCGATGATTAACAGGTTTTAAATGTCCCACCACAAACACATAAAAAGTTGGCAATGAGACACACCCTATGTTCAAATACATCCACAGCTTGAAGATCCCTGGTCAGACCCCTCTAATGCTTTAATGCCTTTCTTTCTTTGCTCACTCTCTTTATCCTACTTACATAAATAGATCACACACTGTGCCCCTCTCTACTGTTTTACTGTTTAATCATTCTCTTCCATCTTTGTCCCAGCTGTGACACAGCTCTGTTTGGATCAGTTCCTTTCCTCTTTTTGTTAGGGCTTTTGAATTGTTCTAGCTCTGTAAAATATTTTGCTTTTTTCATATTATGCTGGTTATTCTCTGTCTTTCCATGCCCTCGGAGGCCAATTTCTGTGGACATCACTGAGGCTCCTTTACCCTCTAGTTTCTATATATTTGGTTTCAGCCAGTTTGGAAACATTGCCAAGTGATCAGAGGGAGGAAAGAGAGAGAAGTCAAGATACTTCTTTTACCTTCCCCCATACTCCCTCCTGCTTATCCGTGGCTTTTGGCAGTGGCTTCAGTCCTGTCTACCTGAGGTCATGGCTGTAGTCAGACAACCCTATCACCTTGGCTACAGGTCTTGGCAAGCTTCAGAAACTGCCTTTTCTATTAGTCCTTTCAGGCCTAGGAAAGGTAGTGGCTACCTACTGTTGTGAATCCTTGGGTACGTTATTACTTACTGGTTCCCTTAATGCCTAAACACATCTCTGTAAATAGTCTCTTCCTCAGACTGTCTTCAGTTTATCCTTTGAGTGTGTCATTTATTTCCTGCCAGGTCCCTGAGTAATATACATATAGAAGTAAAATGCATTTTTCACCATATTTAGTATCCACCAAGAATTATACTTCTGTTAATTATAACACTAAAGTTTAAATGTGATATAAATGTCATTCATTTACCAAATGTATACTTATGTTCTAACATGTATATATGCAAAATCTGGTAAGTACTTAGAAATTTCTCAGTCTGTTATGTAGTAATTATTCATTAACTATTTGTGGAATGGAGGCCCCTGCCCAAATTGATCTAAAATCTAGATGAGGCTGCAGAGGTAGAGAATCATCATAGGAAGATGCTTAGAATTTGGGACCTTATAGTGAAAGCAGTTGTAAGCCATGAAAGGTTTTTTTGAAAAGTTGAATATCCAGAGCATGCAAGATGTTAGTGTTCTGTGACAGAAAAGAAAAAGTGAGCAGAACATCCAGCATTAAGAGAACTTTTTTCTCTTGAATGATCATTCAAAAGAATAACTCAGCAAGGAAAAGTAGTACAGGTAAAAGATATGGTTATGCAAATGTAGCACAGATGAAAAAAAGCCTTTCCAGATTACATTAACAAGTAGTGTAATACTGCTGTTAAAACTTAAGCAGTATAAAATAATATTTCCAATACTAGTAAAATTGTTTCTGGTTCAATGTATACATTGTTGCAGTGGTTTTCCAATATCCTAGTACTGCCTTAGTACATGGCAGGCCCTGAAAATTACATGATGAATGAATATTAAAAAAGAGTCTCCAATATATTCTTTAATACTTGACATTTTTCCCACTATTATGTTTACCCCAGACTAATGCATAAAACCTAACATTCTTCCTGTTCAGATTCTAATCTGTCTTCCAGATTAACTTCTATAAGGGATGGGGTGAAAGTAGGTTTGCAGTTGTGAGTATATGAAACAGCTTATTCTTGTATTATTTATTACTGTATTAATTGCCATACAAACAACTGTAAACCTACTTTTTCCCACGCTCTATTGCCAATAGGGCAGATTAGTTTTCTTTCCCTGGATGTCAGATTATCTCAACACTTCTCTGAGAGTATCAGGAATCTTGAAAATTAGACAACCAGCCCCACATAGCTAGTAATTCCCTCACATCCTTCAGAGCACCTTTTATATACCACAGGTGTAGCTCTTGCCACTTTTATATATGTTTTACATCTGTCTCCTCTCCTAGTCTGAACTTCTTATCTTTATATTTCCTCCTCAGAGCAATGCCTAATGGGACACACGCTCGAAAATTATAGAAATGAGGGGAAGTTCCTGCCATTTGTGAATCATTCCTACACTGGAGTTTTGTGAAGAGTAAATGAGATTTTGAATGTGAAGTGTTTTAGATAGTGCCTGGCATGTGGTAAACAGTGAATGATGGATAAGAAAAACAAAAGCAAATTCTTAATGACCAGAGTTGGATATTAAGAACATAATCCACTAGAAATGCCTATACAGTGCCTTTTTGTTCAGGGCTAAGCATTTATTTTTCTCCCTGAAGATGTCATTTTAGGTATAAGTGGAATGACTGTAATTAAAGGGCAAAAAGAAGAGATGATATTAACACGTTTAACATTAGTTGGAATATTTGTGAATATTTGTTGTATTGTCTAGAAATAATGTTGGCTTACATTAGCTATATTATCTAAGGAGTTGTCTACACAATAAGTAAACTTACTACCCTAGGATAACTAACAATTTTTACACTGTAACCAGATGACATGCAGGCCTTTTTAAAAATACAAGTTAAAGATTATGAAAAACAAACTGGCTTAGTTTTGTTTCTAGGTTTGTTTGTAACAGACACTAATACGAACTGGCCCAAGCAAAAAAAGATGGGAATTTATAATAAGGAAGTAAATTTACCACCACCCAACACCACTCCTCTGCACACACACACAGAACCCAAGAGTAGGAAAGCAGTCAGGCCTCACAATGAGGAGTTTTGGAACACCTTTAGATCATGCAGACAGCACCTCTGTTTCTTATCTCTGCATCTCTGGGAATCCATTTCGTTTTCCTTTAGGACCTACTGCTGTGCAGGAAGGTGGTGTCAGAAGAGTTATGAGAAGACATTTAAATGTGTCCACCGTAACATTATACAAGATCAATATTATTCAATCTATTTTTATATTTTTAGTTTATATAGTTAAAATAATGCCTAGTTTTTGCCACATAAATGAGAACATATAATTTAGATTTATACTGTTTTCACTTAACATATCACACACATTTCCTATATAGGCACATAACCTTTTCACTTGAATTACTTTACTTGACTAATATTCCTCAGATTGTTATACCATAATTTACTAAAGCAGTTACATATTGTTGAACATTTAAATTACTTTTAGTTTTTCTTGTTATTTTGTGAAGGATAAACATTCTTGTGGTATAGTATTTTTTAATTCTTGATCATTTCCTGGGAAAATATTCTCAAAACTGCAATTATGTAGTCAGTGGAAATGAACGTGGTTGTATCTTTTTAAATACATAGCATGCTTTAGAAAAGAGTTGCACCAATACAGGGTGTGGCAAAACTGGTCTACAGTTGTGAGTATACAAAACACAGAGTTTATTCTTATATTATTATTGTATTGTTTTCCATACAAACAACTGTAAAGCTACTTTTGCCCCACCTAGTATATGACACCACTAGAAAAATGTGAGATTTTGTCTCACCATGATTAAAAATTTTTTGAAAGTTGGTAGCTATTCACACTGATTGAAAACCTATGAATTGCTCAAAGTTTTAAACTATGTACATGGCAAACAAATTAAATGCACTAATGAAGCACATATATAAATATGTAATAAATTCCATACTGGATTAAAACAATAATCATTCCAGCTCTGGATTTTGAGACCTATTTAAGTTCTTTCATGCCTACTATTACAAAAAAAAAAAACCATATATGGGTGTGTTTATTTAAAATTCCCTTACCAGTGAAAGAACAATTTGTATTTCATTTAGATTTTGATTAAGCTTGTCACTGGATATTTTAAATATCTAATAGTATTTAGAATTTTTATAACTTTAAATTCTTGTCTGCTCTTAAGAAATAATCAGTCAACTTCAGGGATACCTTTTATATTCTAGCAAAATTTAGCTATTTTTGCCCTAGCCGATGTGGCTCAGTTGGTTGGAGCATCTTCCCATAACCGAAAGGTTCAGTTCGATTCCCAGTCAGGGCGCATGCCTGGGTTGTGGCCCAATCATATCCCCAGTCCACGTGCAAATGGGAGGCAACCAGTCCATGTATCTCTATGGCATCATTCATATTCTCTCTCTCTGTCTCTCTCTCTCTCTGCCCTTCTCCCTATCTCCCTCTCTCCTTTCCCCTCTCTCTCAAAACAATGAAGAAATGCCCTTGGGTGAGGATTTAAAAAATTAAAGAATTAAATAATTAAATAAAAGCAATTTTGGAATTCTTCAGTAAGTGTACTTGACTATTAAATAAATTGAAGAGTAAACCAAAGGAGTTCCTAGGGATATTATGCAGTAATTTAAAATAAGTTAAACAGCTGACTCGAAAAGCTCTCGAAGTTAAAAAGTAAAGTCAGGTAAAAAAGGCAAGTGAAGAACAGCTAGCTACCACATATACGTGTGTATATACAGATATACACACATACAAGCAATTATCCACATTTGTAAGTACACAGGCGCTCTGTGGAAGGACACATGGTAGCACTGTTTGCTTTGGGGGTTGTTCTGGGAGGCTGAAGTACAGGAGAGAGAGAAAAACTAAGTTTGTACCTAATGTCTTCATATTTTTAAATTGTGTATCATGAACACATTTATCTACTCAAAAACGTGAATAATGGCTGTTTTTAGTATTGGGTCCAAAAGGCTATGTAATCTTCCTAAAAGCTGTCTTCTGTATATGGTTCTTTATTAAGGAGTGGTACTTATAGTCTAGATATTCAAAAAGCTGCAAGATAAATGGTCAACTGTTAGCCCTGATAATGAGCATAGGCATAGCATGGTCTAACAAAATTACAAGTCTGCCGATTTTTTTATAGCCAGTATTTTTACTTTTCATCCACATTCAAACTGTATAATTCTGGCCAGTTCCCCCCTTTGCTGATTTTCCATGGTAAATTATTATTGTAGTAGTAGTTGTTGTTGTTATATTTTTACATTGTACACATTAAAGTTATATCAATTATATCTTTTTTCTTTTTTAATTTTATTTTTATTCTTACAGATGTCTCCATTTTCTCCCCCTTTGTTCACCTCCACCCAGTCCTCCTCTGCCTTCCCTCTGGCCACCACCACACTGTTGTCTGTGTCTCTGGGTCACGCATATATGTTCTTTGGCTAATCCCTTCACCTTCTTTCATCCAGTCCTCCTCCCCCATGCTTCTGACAGCTGCCAGTCTGTTCCATGTATCCATGCCTCTGTCTCTATTTTATTCATCAGTTTATTTTGTTCATTAGATTCCACATATAAGTGAGATCATATGGTATTTGTCTTTTACTGACTGGCTTATTTTTACTTAGCATAGTAATCTCCAGTCCATCCAAATTGGAAAGGAGGATGTAAAACTGTCATTATTCACAGATGACATGATATTGTCCATAGAAAACGCTGAATGCTCCACCAGAAAGCTACTAGAACTAGCAAATGACTTCAGCAAAGTAGCAGGGTCCAAAATTAATATTCGGAAATCAATGGCATTTTTATATATCAATAATGAACCATCAGAAAGAGAAATCAAGAAAACAATTCCATTTACTACTGCAACAAAAAAAATAAGGTGTCTAGGAATAAATTTAGCTAAGGAGATAAAAGACCTACACTCAGAAAACTATAGGATATTGAAGAAGGAAATTCAGGAAGCTAATATTGAAGAAGGAAGTTCAGGAAGCTAAAAACTATAGGATATTGAAGAAGGAAATTCAGGAAGCTAAAACTATAGGATATTGAAGAAGGAAATTCAGGAAGCATATACTGTGTTTATGGGAAATTTTTAATCTCATATGGATTTTCTTGCTCTCCTCTATCAACATTGCCTTCATCTGGCAAAGAATACTTAGAAAATGGAAGAGCCCTTCAATATTAGCCAAAGATGAATGATTAATATTTATGAGTACACACCCAACTCTTTATTGTTGGTATAATCTTGGATAAATTGCCTAACTTCTGTGAGCCTGAGTTCCTTCCCTGAAGAATCAAACCTAATTTCTCTACATAAACCAAAATCCTCTACATATTCACAGGGTTTTGGTGAGTATAACATGAGATCATATTTTAGGGAGATATTTTGAAAAGTGTACTATAAGACAGAGTTTTGAAATTTCACTGTACAATGCTACTGTAACAATATAAAAATTCTTCCTAAAGTCAGATATTAATACATTTCAAATAAATAGCTCTTTTGTATTTTATTAGAGCCTATATAGTGTTAACTCACTTTAGTAACAAATTGAGTTGATTATTTTTAATTTCTGTTTTCACTTGTTCACCCTCTGATGTAGGTGCTTTTTTTATCAGTGGAAATGTAAAAAACAAACATACAAAAGCAGAGTAAACAGAGGCCCAAATTGAAATGCTCTATTAAATATTTGATTTATGTTAAATCTACCCAGATAGAATTTTGAAAAGTAATTTGCTTTTTTTTTTTTAACATTTTACGAAGGACTGCTTTGGTTTTATGATCACTTCTGTCTCTGAAATTATCTGCCTAATTTTGGCCAAGGTGTTACATTAACTGTCAAATGCAATTGAACTTAATAGAATTTTTCTTTCTAGCTTAGTATATGAAGTGTCCCTACAGGTCCTAAAAAAAGAGCCAAATTATTATTTTATGCTTATTTTTGATATTATTTTATACTGTTTCTGTATAGATTTAGATAATTTTTTTTACCTTCAGTAGCCCTATTTTAGTTATAGATAAAGTCATTCTCAGCATGGTACATATTCATGCACACTTGGAATCAACATTATTCAACATATTTTGCTATTACAACTAGCAATTTATATTATTTTAATGTGAATTGTGGAATTTACTCACTTTATGTGTCTTTAATTAGTATTATTAAATAAGTATCTTTTGTATTTAGTAGCTCAACTTATTTCTTGCTTTTGCCCTTTTGACTGGTAAACTCACTGACAAATATCTGTTACTGGTTTTCAAATAGTATCATAATATGAAAGATTATCTGGCAAATATTTCATTAGGTAATGGGACAGCTTTAGTAAATGTAAAAAGTAATATATGAGTAAAAAACATCAAATGTTCATCAAATGTTAGAAATACCAGAATGATTAGAAAAAATTACTCAGATATCATCTGCTAAAAGAAAAAGATAAAAAAAAACATTGGCTATTGAGAAAAATAGAATTAGTCTCAAGATTATTGAATAATTGATTAGTTAGTTATTCCTTGTTTTATTTTCTGTGCCTGTGGAAGTCATACTAAATAAAAAAATGCATGGCCTGAACTTTTCCTTGTTACCTAGTTTACATTATATTTTTGTCCTTCTTGTACTCACTTTCTCCAGACTTTGGGTAGGTTATGGTCTTAAATCTAACCACTGAAATCCACTGTTGTTGGTTGATGTTGGTTTTAAAGCATGTCCTTGTTGCACCTGCTCCCCTTGCAATTGCTAGTCAGCCTCTAACTGACCAGAAGGCTATCAACCAGACAGAAGCATTTGACACAAATATTTGACAATGCATTAGCTAGAAAACTATCCCCTGTATAATTCAAAATTGATTGAAGTCT